>JAHIAL010000012.1:5695329-6090207 GCA_021605145.1 Aegilops bicornis
TCTCCCGCTTGAGCTTCTCAAACTCTAGCGCCGCTTACTCCATCGTCAGCCGGTGAGGAAGAGCTTCACCGCTTCGACCTCGTCAGCCATTCGTACTGTGCCGTCATGAAATCTTCACTCCGCCGCCGCCAGAAGTTGTCTTCCTCCGCCAAGTTAGGGCGTGGAAGATCTGCACCGATTTAACTTCATCTCTCCACCTCACATTCAGTGGTGTTCTTCGTCCGTGGTAATTAAAAGTTACTTTATCGCCTCTTTGATTCAAATTTTCTCTACAAAATCTTCAAAGGTGTTTTATTCTTCAAATCCTCACACACAAAACACCTTACTAGTCATCATCTGTTCTTGATTCGCTTCTCTAAGCATCATTTTTCTTCAAGATTCACAATTGTGTGGATCTTCGATCTATACAACTCGAACCTAAGACAAAGAACGCTAGTGAAATTCCTTCAAGACTCATCCGTCAAATTCCTCAAACTTGTATTTTTTTTGTAAAACCCTCTGAGAACGCATATGACCTCTCCAAATTCCTCGCAACTATACTCTGTTCACAGGTACTCATGTCCGCTGCTGAATCACTAGGTTCTCATCAACTTAACTCATTTGCAGCGTTCCTCGAAGAAAAGTTGCATACTTATTCAGAGAATTCGATTGTTTAAATTCCTCAACTGAATAATATGGCAGACGGTAAGAAGCCGCAGAAAGCAGGAAAGAAGCCTGAGGTCATGACTGCTTTTGAAATACCTGAGGAAATCTATGTCGACTATTGCACACCCGATGAGGCCAAGTTCGGAAAGGAAAATAAAAATCAGCGCAAGGTGCGATACAGAGGATTGAAAGGAGATGGGCAAGAGAATGGAGGATTACAGGTATGTTACTCCAAAGTATATGAAGAAATTCGCACTTAATCCTCCATGCCCAAGAGCTCCATTGGCACCGCCAAGTAGTCGACCCCACCAAAGATCAAGCGTGGTGAGGATTTTTCCCAAGAATGGGCCAAGCGCCAAGCCAAGTTGGCTAGACAAGCCAAAGAAGCAAGTGAGGAAATTCAATGAAGACTCTGCTGGGCTGCCACTGAGGCCTCTATCAAGCCTAGGAAATCAATGGCATAGAAGCCCACGCACAAGCCAAGTGCCTCACCAACAGTGCCCTCATGGCCTAGTTCCTCAGCAATGCCCTCACGGCCAGAATCTTCAAAGCCCTCTCGGCCAGTTCCTCATGCTACTCCTACTCCTCCAAAATCCTCAGCTCCTCCTCCAAAGTCCTCAGCTGCTCCGGCAAAGTCCTCAAAGACTGCAGATCCGCCACGTACAAAGGATCGCAGCATCTCTATTGCCTCTGGTGTCTCAACGATTTCTCACCGCACCAAATTCTTCATCAGGCCCCACTGCTGAAGACAAAGGCAACGGCCGACGAGGTCCTCGGCCAAGTCCTAAGAAGAAACAGGTTGCCTTCCAAGTGCCATCTGACGATGAAGCTGATGATGATGAACATGCAGAAATCATCAGAGACAGACAAGTCAGGGCCGCTAGAGCCAAATGCACCAATGTGCCTCTGCTTTTGGATCCCAAGTTGATCCTCGATTATATTGATCTTTGGCACAAGGATCCAGACACTCCTATGCCTGATTTCCATTTGACTCCTGGACAAAGTCATAGGCTGAACCATTTCATCTCTGAAGAAAAATGGAAACTTGAGAAGGCCAGGCAGATCAAGAAGGCTCAGTTCAGGAAAGAGAAGTTCCTGAGGAAAAACGTTGTCGAAATGACAACTGATGAACTCATCAAAATTCAGTCTGAAATCAAAGCCCTCAGAGACAACTTCAATGCCTACTATGCTGATTGGCAAGGAGCCAAAGTCAGGTTTGTTAAACTGACTGAGAAATTCACCTCCAGTGTTGCAGCTCCAAAGCAACAGGAAATTCCTCAGCCGAAGCTTCGCTCAGAAATCGATGAACATGCCAAGACTGGCCGATGACTTTCGCATCAAGAAAATGTGAGTTCCAGGGCTGATGACTGCATTCCAGCCGCTGAAGAAATTGCCAGGGCATCCACTAGTGGTGCGCCTGAAGAAAATGAAGAAGTCGGGGCAATCAGACGGCGCTCAAGCTAAATCAACCAGATTCCTCAGCCTCCTGCGCCTACACCAACTCCTATCCTTCCATCTCGCATCGATGTGAAGAAGACCAAGGCCGCAGAGCGAGCCGTCAGGAAGAAAAGGAAAGCATCAACTGCTTGCATTCTTCGCCCCAAGAAAATGAAGCCTATGACCAGCTCGCTTGAAAATCCGCTGATGCTATTCCGATCTCAACCATGCCATCAAAGGACCTTGTTCCTTTTGGTGAAGAATATGTGATCCCTAGCGGATCTCGATGAAGAAAATCATTCGGCTGCTTCACGAGCAGATTGATGAAGAAATTGAAGTGGATAAAATCCCTTCAACACCAGTTGTTTCCTCGCCAATGCCTCGCTTCACACCGAAGAGGTCTGGCGTTGAAGAAATTGACGATGAAGACGTGGATATTGGATGCACTACGCCAGTGATGAATGATGACTTTTGGGTAAGTCAGCACCCCAATTCTCCACTCTTCACCCCACTACAACAAATACCTCAGTCCCCTGCACCAACCGTTCAAATGGGCTCTGAAGAAACTCATCCCACCTTGTCTGTGCATGAAGAAATTCCAGTCTCTAGTGCTGAAGAAACTGCTGTTGCTGATCCTTTGAACACGCAAACTGCCACTGAAGAGGAACCAGAAATTCCTCAGCCTGAAGAACCTGAGATTGCGATTCCTGAGGTTGTGATGCAACTCACTGACACTCCTCTGCCCAAACCAAAGCATTCTCACGCAAGCAAAAGTTTAGGGCTGAAGATTTCTTCGGCGAGCATGTGTTCTTCACTGACTACAACCCATATGACTCTACTCCCATAAGGAAGAGGCATTTCTGGACGGCCAGCCAGGCAAATTTTTATTCAATCGGTGTTGTTCAACAAAGACAAAGTCTTCGATCATGCACACATTCCTCATATGGGCATGGAATCTCTGCCGGGCTTCGAGCCGCCCTCGTTGTTCTTCACGACGCCGGATTGTTAAATTTCTGCACTGATATATGTGATTGGAATGAAGAACTCATTCTTCAGTTCTATGCGACGCTACACATCATGGGAGAACCCGAAGATGTGAACTCATGGGTGCTGGATTGGATGTCAGAAAATACTCACTACAAGGCACCAGCAACTGAATTGCTTTGTGCCCTCCCACTCAGTCCTCCACTTGACGGTGCTCACAGCGTCTACAAAGGAACCTGAGCTTACAAATCACTACATGCAAGTTCCGATGAAGCCTTTGAAGCCGTGGCAGGCCCACAAACCAAATTCCTCATCAAGGAATTCATCAGATGTGCCTCAGATCGCCTATTGCATTCTCGACAAAGACAATGAGTCCCATCAAAGGCCAATGCACTCAAATGATGAAGAAGTCGTTGGCATCATGAAGAATATGCTTTTCAATATCATCCATGGCGTTCCCGTCAACTTCCATGAGTTCTTCATGAGGACTTTGGAAAATATTGCTATGTCACCATTTGAGTCAAGCCTTATGCACCATGGATTATGAGATTCATCAGACAAGGTCTTCACTCAATTACAAGGCTGATACTAAACCACTGCAGCTACTTGCCTCCAATTGAAGTCCTCAAACGGACATTTTCCTCAGCTGATGATAAAGGCAAGGCAACTGCTGTGATAGATGAAGGCATTCGTCCATTGGATGGTCAATTTCGCAAGGCTGCATCCTATTCAACCAATGATGACTCTGCCACACATGACTCTGCCGCCAACACCTCTGCTAAGCAAAATCCTCAAGCCATAGCACCCAGGGTGATGACTGATCGTGAGCTTCTCCTCAGTCTTCATCAGAAGGTTGATCGCAATCATAAATGGGCCAAGCGCCGCTTTGGTTCAATTCTTCACAACATGACCTCAACCCATAATGCAAAGAAGAAAATCAAGATTACCTCCATGAAACCTTCACCCGCACTGGGCTGTTCTGCCTCATGTCTACAAATAAGAAGATCTCAAGAAAATGGAGTCTCAAGGAAGAATTTGACTGGTCTGCACCTCCTCCGAAGAAATACAAGAAGGTCAAGGTTCCTTCCTTGGTGGCCAGCTCTTATTCTTCATCACGCGACACAGATGAAAATGAAGACTTGGATGACACTGCGGCAGGCCCTACTACGACAAATGACCCCGACAACGCTGGTGCTCCTCCATCAACTTGATATTCTTCAGGGGCATTAGTCCTCAGTTTCGATCCTTTTGGTCATTCGATGACAAAGGGGGAGAAAGTTGAGTTAGTATTCAAGCGGGTCCATTATATGGGCGTTTTTGCTAAGTTACAACTCTCGCTTCTTCCGAAACTTTATTGGATCGAAGTTGTAATCTTAAACCCGATGGTGCTCGATACTTTTGATGTGTTATTCTGCATGCTTAGTCCTCGTTAATATTATTGCACGCATGCTAAATTACATCAGTCACCATATTTCATCATGCATTTCAAATTCTTCATACTATATGTCAAATGCGTGTATGAATTACAAGATATAAGGGGAGATCTCCATGATTCAACTCTTCAAGTGTGCATTGCCTCAAAAGCAAATTCCTCACTATGCACATCTTCAGGGGGAGTTCTTCTATATCTTGCAATCAAATTCCTCAATTACAGTATTTACACTTCATATGTTTATCCCCGTTGAAAACTTAACCTATATTGTCATCAATCACCAAAAAGGGGAGACCGTAAGTGCATCTAGTGCCCCTTAGTGATTTTGGTGTATTGAAGACTTATAGGTTAAGGGTCTAATGCGCTTATGAGTGTACACAGGTCTATAAGTCTATGAGGAGTTTGATATTTACAAAGAAAGTCGAATTTCAAAATGAAGTTCTTCAACTCAAGACTTTGGTATTCTAAAGACTTTCCAAGACTTTGAAAGTGAAGAAATTGGTGTGACCTTGAAGACTTGGTATTCATTTGAGGAACATGAAGCGTGAAGACTTTTTTTTTCGTAGTTCCGCTTTCTTTCTTGAGTCATAGGAAACACCGCATCTTTAAAGGGGTCGAGGAAATACTAAGGAAAAATTTCCATGTGATGCTCAACTCAAAATCCTACACCTACCAATCCCCTCGAGTGAAGCCATTGGAAATCTCATACAGTTCAACATTTCTTCAAATGATGAGACGAAGTTCTTCCGGTCACGAGGAATTTGTTCTCGACCGAGGAGTTAGGCATTCGCCAGTGCGGATTGCCTACATAGTGAGGAACATGATAGCCCTGAGGAATTTGAGAGTCAAATTTCCGACCGTTGTTGTGCTATGCGCCAGCTGTCCCAAAATATCTTCCCACCTAACGGTCATATCATTGAAGGGCATTTATGTCTTATCATGTCGGGCTGCTCCCTAGGCTATAAATAGCCGCCCCCTACAACCACTTCAGCTGGTTGGCTGCCCGAGAGAAACCGACACTAGTCATTTGAGAGCATCCCATCCTCCGAGGACTTTGAGTGAAAATCATCAAGTGAGGAAAACCCACACCCAAACACCTACAAACCCAAAGTGATTGAGCATCACTGAAGCGATTGATCCTGCATGGATCCGACGCTTGTTACCTTTGAAGATCGTGCTTCTTCTAGACGGTTAGGGCGTCATGGTCTAGAGCATCCAAGAGGAAATTGTGGATCGCCGGTGACCGAAGTTTCAAGGTTTGAAGTCGCTCAAGACTTACCACGAGTGATTGGACGAGGTCTGTGTGACCTTAGTTCAAGGAGAATACGGTGAGGACTTGGTGTCCCGAGCTGCGTGTTCAGATCGGGTGTCTGGGACTGTGTGTCCTCGAAGTTTAAATACTCAACCGCCCAACCAGACATACAACTGAGACAAATAGCTTGAACTGGTCTACCAAATCATTGTCTTCACCAACCTTACTGGTTCTATTTCTTCAACTCTTTCATTTCCTCATTACTGTGTTAAGTGCTTCATCATATCTTTGTTTGAAGACTTTGACTGAAGACTTTCTTAATTTCCTCAGTTCAATTTCTTCAGTCTGTTTGTCTTCATCTTGTGTTATCCTGTGATTACGCTTTCTGTACTCTGTGCTTGTCTTCATTTCATCATGATGACCATGTCTGTATTCCGTCATGCTTACTTCTGAGTACTTATTCCGCTGCAAGTAGTTCTTCGCTAAGGAATTTCCTCACCGGCAAATTCCTCAGTGAAGAATTCATAAAAATCGCCTTTTCACCCCCCCTCTAGTCGATATAACGCACTATCAAAACCTGTACTATTAAGAGGGGGTCCGTGTTGGAATAGTATGGGTGGAATCAACACAGACACAACCTCACTTGCACCCTCGTTGCCTTTCCACTTTCCTGGAGCTCGTCTGACTTGTTTTCTAAGTCAATTGAAGTTAGCACAAGCGGTAGTACCGCTTGTGACCACGGTAGTACCGTTGTCACTACCGGCCTACTACTGCTTAGGGGGTTTCTCGCTCTACAACTTTCGGTTGCCTTATTTATATTTAGCAGCACTTGCACGACAGTAGAACAGTAGTATCCCTCACGCAGTACTACCGTGCCCAGTACCATCGCCAGTATCGCTTAGGGTTTCCCCCCTGTGCTACTTTCAGTTGCCTATTTTCCTTTAGCGGTACCAGAGTGGCACTAGTGCGGTAGTACTGCTTAGCGCGGTACTGCCGCCCTAGCACGCCCTAGTACTGCTGCTCAATGCTGGCCAGATCTTCTAAGTGGTAGTACCGTTTGGGGCTCCGGTAGTACCGCTCCTACGACACTACCACCCCCTGTTTCCTCTGGTTTATGTGCTGGACTGGGTAGTACCTTTTAGATGCGGGCCGAGGACAGAAAAACGGTTGGATTTCCCCCCACTATAAATAGGGGTCTTCTTCCCCAAGAAGACTCGCCTCTTCTTCCCCAAGCTCCATTGTTGCTACAAAGCTCTTTTTCGTTCGATCTCTCTCCCTGTCCAATCAAACCTATTGATGAAAGGACCGATATAGTTGACTAGAGGGGGGTGAATAGGCAACTAACAATTTTTTTTGGCTTTTCTTTACCAATTTAAACTTTGCATCAAAGTAGGTTGTCTAGATATGCAACTAGGTGATCAACCTATATGATGCAACAACAATAAGCACACAAGCAAGCAAGGGATATAACACAAATAAGCTTGCACAATTAAAGGCACAAGATTACCAAGAGTGGAGCCGGTGAAGACGAGGATGTGTTACCGAAGTTCCTTCCTTTGAGGGGAAGTACATCTCCGTTGGAGCGGAGTGGAGGCACAATGCTCCCCAAGAAGCCACTAGGGCCACCGTATTCTCCTCACGCCCTCACACAATGCGAGATGCCATGATTCCACTATTGGTGCCCTTGGAGGCGGTGACCGAACCTTTACAAACAAGGTTGGGGCAATCTCCACAACTTAATTAGAGGCTCCCAACGACACCACGAAGCTTCACCACAATGGACTATGGCTCTATGGTCAGACTCAACCATCTAGGGTGCTCAAACACCCAAGAGTAACAAGATCCACAAGGGATTAGTGGGGGGAATCAAATTTCTCTTGGTGGAAGTGTGGACCAGGGCCTTCTCAACCAATCCCTAGAAAATCAACAAGTTTGATTGGTTAGGGAGAGAGATTGGGCAAAAATGGATCTTGGAGCAACAATGGAGCTTGGCATTGGAAGAGGTGGTCAACTCGGGGAAGAAGACACCCCTTAAATAGTGGAGGGACAAATCCAACCGTTATCCACCAACCCATTCCGCGCCAGGGCCGCGGTACTACCGCAAGCACATGCGGTACTACCGCCTGAGCAGCACAGACCTGGCCACCCGGACCGCACTGAAGCAGAGGGCGGTAGAACCGCTTGAGTGGTACTACCGCACCACCTAGCAGTACTACCGCAAGGCATGGAAGATCCAGACCGGAAGGCACGGACATAAAAATTATTCCCGTGGCAACTTCCACCGAAGTTGAGTCGATGCAAAATCCGACACGGTAGTACAGCATGAGGAGCGGTACTACATGGCTGCGGCCGAGCCGGGACATCGCCAGGTACTACACAAGATAGGGCGCTGGTAGATTACATGAGGGCGCGGATGTAAAAAATACATCCGCCTACTACCGCTGCCAAGAATAAAGACTTGGCACGGGGGCCACGGTACTACAGCTCTGAGGAGCGGTACTACCGTGGGCTCCTGCGGTACTACCGCACCAAGGTCCGGTACTACCGCAAGTGCGTGCGGTACTACCGCAAGCCCAAGTTCAGCAACCAAGACAAAATGCATAGAGGATAAAAACGGAGGATGCTCCAAAGTGCCAAAGGAAAGGCGGTGCAAAAGGAGTAGATGTGTACCTGATGATTCCGCCCAAAACCTTTCCAAAGCGGACCCCCTCTTAATAGTACGGCTTTCCTACGACTCAAATCCACCAAAAGAAAGCGAGAAAAACGCCGTCTTCAATATTCTTCGAGGGGCACCAAACCGTCTTGTGCCTAGTGACTTAAACATCTGAAATACTCAAGGCACACGATTGGTCCGCAAAAGCATTGTCATCAATCACCAAAACATCTTAGGGATAAATATGCCCTTACAATCTCCCCCTTTTTGGTGGGTTGATGACATACGGGATTTGCACAAAGGGAAAGACATAGACCATAAGCAAACCCCACATCTCTAAAATATAGACGGGATCCCCCTAGATGTGTGCAAGCTAGATAGGTGCTTTGGACTGCACGGCACACATACTAGGATCAACACTCCCCCTGTATTTTATAGACAATGCATATCTTGCAACAATAAGGCTAACACTAAGCAAGATAGTAAGTATGAGCATAATATAAATAGCACAAGATATCATAAGCTCAATAAGATGCGATAGAGTGCATATGTCTTACACCATATGATAGATAAGTCTTACGAGCGCAAAACAAACCAAAGAAAGCAAGGTTCAACGGAACAAACGCAAGCAAAGCACGACACAAGACTCGCAAATCCCTACACTCTCTCCCCCTTTGGCATCGAGACGCCAAAAAGGCAGAGAGGACACCTACAACACAAGTGGTGGCTCAAGCGGAGTAATCACTCGCAAGCTCCTCATCAGACTCAGGAGCGGGAATAGTCTCCTCGTGGTCCTCCTTAGAATCAGTCCACTTGAAGCCTTATTTTTCCATCCACTCAGCCTCTGGAGTGATGATCTCCTCAGAACCGCCAGAAACTTCCTCTCCAAACACCTTCATGATCTTCTTGTCGCGACGGCGACTCTCCTTGGAGGCGACGTGAGTCCGGTACTGCCCCTTAGCCTGCATGCAGAACAAGGCCTTCATCTTGGCCTTCAGCTTCTTAGCCCAAGAGGGCTCAGAGGAGGAAGGGGCATGTCCAGTAAGGCGGTCCTCATCTGCATTCTCCTCCTCACTTTCCTCCCCATCAACGACCATCTTAGCAGTCCATTGCCTCAAAGACGTAGTAGTAGTGTTAGCCCATTGGGGCTTGATGCGAAGTCCGATGGGGTCATGACGATCCAACAGGCTGTAAACCCATCCTGAGGGAATCGCTGCTCCCAAGTCTTCGAGATCGGCAGAAACAGGTAAGGTCCATAGATGGGAACCTTACGGTTGAACACCGCGAAGCGAAGCTCGCACCACATGATGTGGGAGACATCCAAGGGTTGTGTCTGAGAGATCTACGCCTCCTCACAGAGAAGCAACATGTCCACAAGATAAGCATGCACCTTGTCCTTGTCCCCAATGCGTGGGAAGAGAGAGTTACGGAAGATCCGGTGCATGATGTCAAGAAAAGGGTTCAGAACCCATGCCTTCTTGCCGCTTGGAAGGAGCTTCTCAACATAATATGGCATAAGCTTATTCTTGTTGGCAGACTCGGGGTTGGCATGAGGGCGGACACCAACGGGCGTGTTGAGCCCCTCATCAGGAACATTGAGCAAAGCCATGAATTCCTACCATGTAGCAGTCAGCTGACGTCCATTGGTCATCCAGGTCAGCCTCTGATCCTCCTCAATGTGAAAGTGAACCGAAGCAAAGAACTGGGCCACAAGCTCGGGATCATAGTCCAGGTGAAAAGAGATCACATCCTCAATGGCAAACTGCTCCACGAGATCCAAGGCCTCACCAAAGTAGGCACGGTGCTTCTCCTCCCTCATGTGATTCATATCAATCCAGTGCACGTCCACATATGTGTTCTGCTTGCCCTTGATCACATCCAAGTAAATGAGATTCTGCTGCTTGTTCCAGAACAGATCATTGCCTATGAAGTTGGCACGAGGATTCACATAGGGGTTGATCCTCCTTCGAGCGAGAAACTCTGCCTGTGGGATCTCATCCATGCCCATGGAGGGCTCCTTTTGCTTGGTGGCGGTAGTTTTGGTCCTACGTTGGGCGGCATTGGAGCCCTCTGGGGCTTCATCTTGATTGCGCAGACGCTTGGAGCCCGTGTCACGGCTGGGATTGGAACGGCGAGCAGGAGCCCCGGAGCCACCACCTAAGACACCAAACACAAAACACGCACGAGAAGCAAGACGGATCAATGCAAAGACCACAGCAAAAGCAGATGAAACAAGTAGAACGAGCACTTGGTAGTTGCCATGAAGAATATTTGATAGCTACGGTAGTACGGCCTATTCGCGCGGTACTAAATTTTTAGTGCCGCTCTAATCATGACCGTAGGCATGGGCTGACCTGAGTATCTTAGCCTGAGAGCTGACCAGTAGGACTTTAATTACCTCGGCTTTCATGCATGATAGTATTACCGGCGCTTTGTAAGGCGATGGTAGTACCAAGTCTGGCGGTAACCAAGCACCTGAGGCCAGACGCTATTACAACAGCCACAGCACCAGATCCGAACCAATTTGAATCTGAGAACAACCGTGACAACGAGGTGGTACTACGGTTGATCAAATCTACCACGGGACACCATACCAAGTACAATTTCTGCGCATCACTACTCTCCTACATCCTACTCTTGCAGAGATTTGGCCTAAAATCTCAAGAACAACATGCATCTCCCCAAAAAACCTAGAGGCGAAAGAATGAACCAGAGAGAAAAGGATTTGGGGAGAAACCTTGTTCCATGGCAAGAGGAAGTGGTGGGGAATGATCCCGCCGGTCGGAATCCGAGGAGAGCGGCCGGAGACGGAGATCCGACGAGGGTCTCCGGCGCCGTTCTTGAGCGAGAGAGAGAGAGAGAGAGAGAGAGAGAGAGAGAGAGACCGCGGGGAGAGAAGAGGACGAATGGGTATGTGGGAGTTGGAACTCCCCCTGCCCGCTGTTAACCCCATGCGCCCTCGGCCACGCGGTAGTACCGCATGTCATCGCGGTAGTACCGCCCGGGCGAAAGTACCAGGCTGGGCGGTAGTATCTGCGCTCCCAAAGCGGCGATAAAGAATTACTGCCACTGGGTGAGGGAGTCCTGATTAAAGGATCCTCAAGCGTCCGCCCGATATCCATGGGCCGGACTGATGGGTCAGAAGATACGAAGACCGAAGACTATACCTGCCTCCGGACTGGGCTTTCCTTGGCATGGTAGGCAAGCTAGGAGATCGACCATGAAGATTCCTTCTTATGTAACCGAATTCCCCATGTAACCCTAGATCTCTCGTGTCTATATAAACCGGAGAGCATAGTCCGGATAGGACACATCCATTACCATATTCATAGGCTAGGCTTTTAGGGTTTAGCCATTACGATCTCGTGGTAGATCAACTCTTGTAATACTCATATTCATCAAGATCAATCAAGCAGGAAGTAGGGTATTACCTCCATAGAGAAGGCCCGAACCTAGGTAAACATCGTGTCCCCCGTCTCCTGTTATCATCGATCCCAGACGCACAGTTCGGGACCCCCTACCCGAGATCCGCTGGTTTTGACACCAACATTGGTGCTTTCATTGAGAGTTCCACTGTGCCGTCGCCAAGAGGGTTGATGGCTCGCCTTGTTGTCAAGGATAATATCATCTCCGGAGGAGCCCTGGCCCCAGGCCAGACCGTCCGGCTTGGCGGCTTCATCATGACCGCCAGCTCGGCCCTTAAGCCAGCGATGACCTCTCAAGTCATCAAAAATCGCCTCTGCGTTGATCCCGAATACTCCCCCCGCATGGATCCAATGGATTTATCGTTGTTGAACGAACTCCAGGATCGCATGGCCGCCTTGGGGGTCGCTACAGACTACGATCGGGTCGGGCTTAAACCCGACCAGAGAGAAATTAAAACTCCACCGATCACCCATCAGATGGCGGTAGTCGAGGAGCGGAGCAACTCTTCCACTATATTGAAAACGAACTATGTTCAGATCACCGATCTTGAAGAGCCGGATATTTTCCAGCAGAAAACCATGCCTCTTCCTCCGAACATAGAGTCGGATGATGAGCCTAAAAAATCAGTCGATATCCCAGAGCTCGAACTGTCCGGCCCGGTAGACCTCCAAACTTCGGATCCAAAATCGGGTCAGGTTTCGGATTCAATTCCACCCACCCACCCGGACATAGACACTCTCAGGAGCATCAAACAATAGTCTCAGGAAGCGGTCCACCACTTCTGGGCCAGATTCCTCCTTGTTAAAAACAAGGTAAAAGACTGCCGCGATGAAGACGCGATAGCAGCATTCTGCAACAACTGCACGGACGAAGGTATCCTTAACGCCATCAATCGCCGTCGCATACCAAAGTTCGCTAACCTAGCAACTATCGTACAAAAGTACAGCGTGATGGAAAGCACACAGGAAACTTCGAGGCAGCTTTGAGGAACCATCCGGCTCCCCTACAATGAGCAAAAAGGACGCGCCCCGTGCACGCCCAGAAACGATCAAAAAAATACACACGACGGTGGATACCGTGGCAAACCCACAACCTTAGAGCATGTTGGATACTTGGCGGTAGCCAAGAGCAGCGAGGACATCCTTATCAAGGACACCCGAAGAACACCCTCCAAAGAAACGCAGCGACAATAGAGTATTGATAGTCTTCAAGACATTCGCTTCAAACAACAAGCGTAAAAGGGCCCTGCGCGATCTCGCCGAAGTTTTCCAGGTCGCTGCAATTGACCCCTGGAATGACACGGCCATAACCTTTAACGCCTGTGACGAACCTAAATATAGAACAGTCCAAGCGCCAGCTGCCCTAGTCCTCAGTCCCATCGTGGACGGCTTTCGACTTACAAAAGTCCTCATGGACGGCGGCAGCGGACTAAACCTCATTTATGAGGACACGCTCCACAAGATGGAAATAGATAGGAGCCGCATTGAGAAAAGCAGCACAACCTTTCGAGGTATCATTCCCAGCCGGGAAGCTCGGTGTGCAGGAAAAATTACACTTGATGTGGTGTTTGGCACACTGGAGAATTATCGGTCCGAAGAAATAACCTTCCAGGTGGCCCCTTTCAACAGTGGGTACCACGCCCTGTTAGGGCAAGAGGCCTTCATACGCTTTCAAGCCATACCTCATTATGGGTATATGAAGCTAAAATGCCCGGCCTAATGGAATAATCACCCTCGTCGGCCGATCCGGACATAGCACTCCGCGCCGAGAACAAAACCGCATCCTTGGCCCTCGAGGCATTGTCTGAGGCCCTTGCGGCCGAAGAACTAACCGCACTACGCTCCACCGTGGATAAGGACGATGTGATCCTGGACAAACGACCCAAATCCACTTCCTTCAAGCCAGCAGAAGAAATAGTCAAATTTCAGGTCCATCCAACACACCCGAAGAAGACAGCGTCTATGGGAGCGCAACTCAGCCCTGCAGTCGACGCCGCACTACGAGACTTCCTGCGTGCAAACTGGGATATATTCGCCTAGCATCCTTCCGATATGCCAGGAATCCCGCGCGAGTTGGCCGAACACAGGCTCAACATACTAAAGGGATATAAGCTGGTCAAGCAAACTTCAAGGGCGCTTTTCGAACCCAAACGACAAGCTATGGGGAGGAGCTAGCCAAACTCATCGAGGCCGGATTCATCAAATACATTAAACATCCGGACTGGCTGGCAAACTTGGTAATGGTACCAAAGAGGGATAAATCCTGGCGCCTATGCGTCGATTTCAAAGACCTCAACAAGGCTTGCCCTAAGGATCCCTTCCCTCTTCCCCGCATTGATCAAATCATTGACGCTACCGCAGGTCACGACTCGTTGTGCTTCCTTGATGCATATTCTGGATACCATCAAATCAAAATGAAGGAGTCCGATCAAGCCGCAACAGCATTCATTACACCATATGGGCCGTTTTGCTTCAACACCATGCCTTTCGGGCTCAAGAACGCCGGCGCCACCTACCAACAAGATGATCCAAACATGCCTTGAGAAACAGATCGACAAGACAGGGGAGGCCTACGTGGACGACGTCATCATCAAAACTAGACACGTCGAAACTCTAATAGACGATTTGCGTCTCACATTTGACAAGCTCTGCACATACGACATCAAGCTTAACCCGGAAAAGTGCGTCTTGGCCCCCGCTGAAAACCATCGGGCTTCATCATTTCCAACAGAGGAATTGAAGCAAATCCAGCCAAAATACGAGCTCTGTCACAACTGGCTACGCCAACCGAACTCAAGCAGGTCCAAAAACTCGCTGGGTGCATGGCAGCTTTAAGCCACTTTATCTCCAGGTTGGGAGAAAAGGCGATGTCGCTCTATCGCCTTCTACGGTGCATCGATAACTTCGAGTGGACGAATCTTTGGCGGCCCGGACCGAAGAAATAAAAGCCCTTCCGCAAGCAACTCAATCCTGGCCGCCAAACGCCGCAAACCAATGCTCTTATACATATCGGCAACACACCAGGTGGTGAGCGCCGTACTCGTCGTCGAACGAGAACAGGACGGACACCTCCAGAAGCCGGTATACTACGTATCCACCGTCCTCACACCATGCAAATCCCGGTACCCTCATTATCAAAAAATAGCATATGCAGTCTTCATGGCATCTCGAAAATTGCGAGACTACTTTCAGGAGTGCTCTATCACGGTGGCCTCCGAAGTGCCCCTCAATGATATAATTAACAATCGGGATGCAACGGGCCTGATTGCCAAATGGGCCATTGAGCTCCTGCCATTCGACATCACGTACAAACCACGTCGAGCCATCAAATCACAGGTACTGGCTGACTTTGTCGCCGAATGGACAGAAGCTGAACTCCCTAAAGAGTACGGCGCGTATTCCAACTGGGTGATGCATGTTGACGGCTCCAAGATGTTGGCAGGGCTAGGGGCGGGCGTCATATTAACGTACCTAACATCTTCCTCGAAAGGCTCTTTAAGCCCTCCGTGGTGTGGCAAGGGGGAGACATCAACGATAGTCCCGTTCCGAACACCAACACAGATAACGAACACGCCGATATCGTCGGAGGCTCAGCCACCGAAATAACACCCTCGGCCACCTCATCATGGCAGTAATTGCCCCGTGGACCGAACCATTCTTGGCCTACTTTAATAGGAAGGAGCTCCCGTGAGGATCGAACGAGGCTCGCCGCATCATCCGGCGTTCAAGGCCTATAAAGTTCACGAAGGAGAGCTCTACAAGAAAAGCACTACCGAGTCCTTCAAAGGTGTATCTCCGAGGAGGAGGGCGGCAACTCTTGGCGTAAATTCACGCCTGTCTCGGTGGGCACCACACCACAGCCTGTGGCACTTGTCGACAAGGCCTTCCGACAGATTTTCTTGGCCTACGGCTCGGGCAGACGATAGGACCTTGTCCAAAGGCTTTGTGTTGGATGCCAACTCTTCGCCAACCAAAGCCATATGCCCCCAACCGCTTCTTTAACAATCCCCATTACATGGCCCTTTGCGGTCTGGGGCTTGGACATGGTTGGACCCCTTAAAGGGGGAAGCCATAAGAAAAAATATCTGCTGGTCATGGTGGACAAATTCACCAAGTGGATAGAGGCTAGACTAGTTAAAACGGCCGAGTCCGGACTGGTGATTGCATTTATATCCGATGTGGTACACCGTTATGGTGTACCGCATAGCATCGTCACCGATAACGGTTCGAATTTCATAGTTGATGAGGTGAAAAACTGGTGTGCTAATCTGGGCATTAAGCTCGATTACGCCTCTGTCTACCACCCGCAAAAAAACGGTCAAGTCGAGCGAGCTAATGGTCTTATTATGAGCGGCATCAAACCCAGACTAGTGCAGTCTTTGAAAGAATCAGACAAACACTGGGTCGAGGAGCTCGACTATGTACTCTGGGGGCTGCGGACCACACCCAACCGTACTACCGGATACACACCTTTCTTCATGGTGTATGGTGCAGAGGTTGTATTGCCCTGCGACATTATACATGACTCACCTCGAGTGCGCATGTACGAAGAGAAAGAGGCCGAGTTGGATCGGCAGGACAGCCTAGACGCATACGGAGGAGGAGCGACGTTGCCAAAGCCCGCTCAAAGCATTTTATCAACAGCAGGCTCAAGATATCAAAGGCGAAGCACGGGCCAAGACTTACAACATTGGTGAACTCGTTCTACGCTTGCCGGAGAAGAAAAAGGACAAACTCAAGCCCAAATGGGAGGGTCCCTTCATAATTGACGAAGTTCTTACCGGAGGAGCTTACCGTCTTCGCGACGCGTCAGACAAATGCCTAGAGCCGAACCCCTGGAACGCGGCCAGACTCTGAAGGTTCTATGCCTAGCACCGAACCCTTTGTTAAGTCTCCTTCTCCCTTATAGTTTCCATAACTCTTTCCCCCTTTTACACAATTTTTTTCGCTTTAAAGCTCTCATTCGGCTCCACCGAGCAAAGGTCTGACGCATACACTTTTTACATACGCATTTCATTATACACGGGGCTTCTTTCACGGAAGCTTGTTAATATTACTTTCCGAGCATCAAGATCATCACACATACGCTGCTTTTCCCGTATGTCTTTTCGTCACCATTATATGCATCGATCGACTTAAGTTTTGGCCAAGCTGGGTTGCTCGGCTCACTGTACTTACTACTCGTTCCGATTGTTCATTTCGTGGTAAAAAAGCACCTCTGCGATTATTACTTCGCGGTCATCCGGATGTGTACCTCGGACTGGTGAAGACGAAAGCTAAGCGTTCTTAAGGGAATATTCGGTCGGTGGATGAAAAATATATTTTGCACTCACTCCATTGTGAACCCCCAGAAGCTATACACACTATGATTTTCACATCACAATTCGGACATGTCTACTAATGCATGCACACCCAGGGAAAGGAACCCTTAACGGAACTATTCTCCCTGGAAGATGTTTCTTACAATCTCAATGTAATATAACATAACTAGCCGGATACAACTTGTCTGTTCAAGCAACTATGACCCCTACGCTTAGTTTTCCACGCATACCCCGGCCTATTCGACCGTGACGGTATTCAGAAACACTCCACACCTTCGGGTCCGAAAGTTCAAGCGAAAAGGTCTGCCATGACAAATGATATACAATTCGGCTAGAAATTCCACATGGTGAGGAAAGTACATAGTCACTTGGACTCAAACACTTCTGCCTCTATACCATCTAACAGGCAATCTAATTTAAAATCCTGCTGGGAATATTTATGCCACCTCTACTTGGTCATATACTAAACTAACGGGAATTTCTTCCCATTCGACCCTACCGGTCCGACCGCCATGTGATTAGGATCAAGCTTGGTATACCGAAGTTTTCACCATGGCCCAAGCCTCGCATCGCACCCTCTCGGCAAAAGCAGATATCTTCCATAGCCGGATACGTCGCCGTGCTCCTTTAAACAGCTCTACAAGCTCCTCCATACTTCCTGGAGGGGAGGCGGATGGCCATAGAGCCTTGGCAACACTCCGCATCGCCAGCCGCGCCTGTTCATGCACTTGCGACAGCTTTTGCAGCAGATCACTCGATGATCCGGACACCTCCACTTCAGGACAGCCTGTTAATATACCTGCAATTGTAGCTACATCAGTTTCTCCTACCTCCAAACTACTTTCAAAATAGTTCAGATACATACTGAATATGCCGCCTCGCAGCTTCTTGTTTTCCTTCATGGAATCGGCTAGCTGGGCCCGCACATCTTTCAGCTCTTCGCCTAGCTGGGTCTTGCAATCCTGGAGCTGGTTTTTCTCAATAATGGCCTGCTTGACATGATCGCTCAGTAGCTTGTAGCCTTTTGGCTTCTTGCTCATTCGCTTGCGTGACTTCCAACGCCTCTTTGAGTCCCCCTGACCATTATGTCATGGTATAAGCAAGACTGTTAATATTCTGGGCATATAAGTATATTTTCTCGTTGGAGGGGAATATTACCAGTGGCGCCTTCTTGAACTCTTTTAGTTCAAAAGACATTTAGCTGCGTCCGACATTGTTCCAGCTCTTGGGATAGCAGGTTGTTCTTCTCTGTAAGAACCTGGTCATTCAACGATCCTTAAATCAGTTGTACCAACTGCTTTCAGTCCCGGGGGCTACTGGCATAGGCTATCCTTTTTTTACAAAGTAATCTTACCTGCACATCTGTTAGATATTGCCTCGTGGCTTTTCTAAGCCCGTCTCAAGCAGCTCGGATGTATGCGTCGCCCGAGCTAAAGGCATTAAATGCCTCATCCGAGAACTTCGAGTCTCGTAAAACAGCCCTGCAGCACCGATGATTCATGGCGCTCTCTACTTCCGAGTTCGTAACGGACATATTGTCCGAACCCTCGGCCGAAGGGCAGTCCGGCTTTGTTTCTACATCGGCCCCCGTCTCCCCGACCGGATCTAAATTTTGGTTGTTGGGAACGCGGCCAGCCGGACCCCCGGACACAGTTCGGCGAACCTTTTTCCTGTAATCAAACAGGCGCATAAGTCACAATCGGATATGGCCGCTGAAAAATATATTTATCCATACCTCCTCGACGAGGTCCCGGCGGTGCCTTCACCGGCCCTCCTCTTCGAAGGCCTGCCCGGTGCAGGAACCGATTTCCTCGGTATCGTCAAACGCCCCCCTGTACAACGCGCGACAATGCGGTGGGTGAGGCAGAGTAAGAGCACCCTTTCAGAAAAGGTGTTTCTTGATTACTTACCTATGAAGCAGGAAGAAGACCAGGGTAATTGGCGATGATGGCCACTTCCGTGCCATCATAGCTCGTCTGGTAAAACACCCCCACTGTGAGCACCACAAATATATCCGGATCCTCTTCGAACCCGGGATCAAGCTCCCGGTTGTGGTCCTCCAGCTGCGGGGCGGGACTATGGAATCCCTCGGTGACCTTTACATGATCTTTGTCGTAAGCAAACAAACCAGAAATTTATCAAAGGCAATTCGGAGATGGAGGGAGTAAAAACAGAGGGGTTGGACCTTACCCAACCGGGAGGGTTATACATAGAGTACCCATCTCTGAGCTTGATGCGAAGAAATTCCTTTTCCTCCCCTTTGAACAGTTCGCTAATATCTTAGCCAAAGCGGCAGGGTATCCGGACCTTTCCGGCCACAAATGAGAGGTGTCATCCTCCCCATTGTAGTCCCACATGGGAAGCCCTATGTATTGGAGCAAATTTGAACCCCTCGCGCTATGGAGATCGCCATAACCTCGACATCAGGATCCCGGACGGGCGAGCTCTTTTATCTTGCTCATCAGCTGACGAACCTCCGCGTGGTCTCCTTCTTCAAGACTCCGGGGACGCCAACTATGGCGTTTCTTCAGCGGGACGACTGCAAATTTGGGAAGCCCCTTTCGAACCGGATCGGGAAGCGGAACGTCCTCGATATAGAACCATTCGGAGGGCCAACCATCAGGTGCCTTCCTTGGTGTGCCGGATGGATATCCGGTATCGACGACGCGCCATACTTCGGCTCCGCCCACTTCAAATATAGACCCTTCGTGATTGCATGGGACGAGGCAGAACAACTTCCTCCACAACTCGAAATGAGCCTCAACGCCCAGGAATAATTCACACAAAGCAACGTAACCCGCAATGTGCAGAATAGAGGCCAGAGTGAAGTTGTGCAGCTGGAGGCCGTAGTACTCCAGAAGCCCTCGGAGGAACGGATGGATTGGAAATCCAACGCCTCTTAGCAGGTAGGGGACGAAACACACTCGCTCTCCCCCAGACGGATTGGGGAAGTCCTCTGCCTGAGTCCCCTCATTGAAGGAAGCTAGCCCCATTCGAATAGGGACTAGATCTGCAGGGGGAAGGAATCCCTGCCTTTGCAACTTTGTCAATTAGCTATGAGACACAGAACACCTCTCCCACTCGCCTTTTTCTGGGCCGGGACGAGCGGAGGAGCTAGGAACGCTGGCCATGCTAGAATGGTCTCTCCTAAGCAATCTCTGGAGATTTCTTCTGCGTGGCGCTGAATGGATCTAGATCCAATCCCTTTAAATAGGCGCCCTTCCTTACATAGATGGGGTGTTATTCGCAAAAATACCCTGACTTTCCACATTCTCTTGACACGTGGAGGACGAAGATTATTTTAAAACGCGCGGAAGCCAAGGAGGCAACATTGGATCAATGGCCGAATACATTACTTGGAGATCATCGAAGGAGGAACCCGCCTTGCAATGCCGAAGATAATGTGTGTGCCGAGCACCTCGCTACTGAAGACTGGTTCGGGGGCTACTGAGGGAGTGCCGGATTAAGGGGTCCTCGGGCGTCCGGCCTGATATCCATGGGCCGGACTAATGGGCCGTAAAGATACGAAGACCGAAGACTATACCCGTGTCCGGATTGGGCTTTCCTTGATGTGGAAGGCAAGCTAGGCGATCGACCAAGAAGATTCCTTCTTATGTAACCGACCCCATGTAACCCTAGATCTCTCCGGTGTCTATATAAACCGGAGAGCATAGTCCGGATAGGACACATCCATTACCATATTCATAGGCTAGGCTTTTAGGGTTTAGCCATTACGATCTCGTGGTAGATCAACTCTTGTAATACTCATATTCATCAAGATCAATCAAGCGAGGAAGTAGGGTATTACCTCCATAGAGAGGGCCCGAACCTGGGTAGACATCATGTCCCCCGTCTCCTGTTACCATTGATCCCAGACGCACAGTTCTGGACCCCCTACCCGAGATCCGCCGGTTTTGACACCGACACTGGGTGCGGAAGTACCGTGCTCTCCTCATGCTAGTAGTGCATTGGGAGGCCATGTAGTACCGTGAGCTCAAGAAGATGCAGGTTTCAAGAAGGGGAAAATGAAGTCTTTGCAAGGCAACCTTCACGCGAACGGACACACCAAAAACGCAGACACACGAAACAGCTCAAACAAGAACCACAGGACGAAAGGAAGACAAGAGACAACAAGCACTAAAACACTCAACTCACCCTCTCTAAAGAGAGAGCAGCGGCCGGAGCCACCTATGTTTGAGTCACTTGGTATGGCACCGCGAAGAATTATCCTTGGGCCCATGACCAAAACTCGTATTTGAGGCACAAATACCATCAAAAATGGCTAATGTGAAAGAGTTGATCAATTTATGCATAACGGGGGAAGGGAGAGTTCATTGAGAGAACAACACTCCCCCTATGTCCATCCCTACACCTAAACAAGATAACAAGATGAGTATGGTAGGATGTGCAAGGGTTCAAGCAACATTGCTCGAATCAATGATATTTAGCTCATGCCTTAACTCGCGAAATCTTTGTTCATCCAAGGGCTTCGTGAAAATATCTACAAGGTTATCATGAGTGTTGACGTAGTTGACACTACAAAAAAAATACACTTCCATGATGATACGTGTTTGTCACAGTAGGTCGCGTTTTTTGTCATGCATGTACATCCATGACAAATTTATGACGGAATCAAGATAGTCATACATGTGCTATCGTAGAAGTGTTCCATGACATTACCAAAATTATCATCACGGAAGTGTCCACTTCCATGACGATAAATCACGCGTCACGTAAGTGCTTTTCGTCAAGGGTGACCGACACGTGGCATCCACCGTGAATCGGAACGCCGTTAAGCTATCGGGTCGGATTTTGGATCCGATAACCCGTTAACAGCCCACGACCAATGGGAAGTTTCCACGTGTATAATTCTGATTGGCGAAGGAACACTGTCGGCTCGTCGATGGGCGGATGTCGCCCGTCCATTGGAGGAGACATGCCTATGATACGTCGACACGTGGTTGGGCCCAACAGAGGCCCATATAGGTTAAAAAGGCCGGCCCAGTCAAAGGCCCGTAGAACTTAATCAGGTACTAGTGGGCTGCCCAATAACGGCCTACTTAATAAAGGCCCATTTACGGCGGCGCGAATCTGGCCCGTTAATTGTTCGCCCAATATTTGGGCCCATTTGCGGCCCGAAGCCAGATCTGGCCCGTTAATTGTTCGCCAAATATTTGGGCCCAACTACAGCCCAGTGACTTTCGGCCTGTTAGAGGCCTGATGTAGACATGGGCCCATTTCAGCACGGTGTGACTTTCGGCCTGGGAAGGGCCCGAGCTGCCCATGGGCCATGTAAGGTCCGACGGGACATAGGGCCCACTAACGACCCGTGCTAAAGGTGGCAACAGTTAAGCCCAACGTGACTTTGGGCTGTTAAAGGCTGTCGCGTAATTGACCCGTTGATGCACGTGCTAAGCTTTCGACCTCTTAAAGGCCCATGATATCGATGGGCCAACTAAGGCCGAGATATGTTTCGGCCCGGTAACGCCCGTGAGCTAATCGGGCCCAAAAGCGGCCCGGTCTACATTTCGACTCTTTGAAGGCCCGTCGACGACTAGTGAAAATTGAGGCCCAACATGCATTTTGGCTCGCTAAAGGCCCGTGGTTTCATCTCGTCAATAACGAGGCCAAGACAATATTCAGCTCATTAATGGCCCAACGCTACACAGGCCAAACTAAGCTACTGGTCGACAAAAGGCCCAACTAAAATATAGGCCAGTGTAAGTTTGGGCCTGGCGCAATGTGTGAAGGCCCCAATCGTTCAGGCCCAAGAAAGACGCAGGCCGGCCCAATTGTGGCCCACTAAAAACCTGGCCCGTTAGAGTCGAATGTTTCGGTCCGATCGACTACATCTGATTTTATTTAGATAGCGAATGATGGTAGTAACTAGTAGGAATTAAGAACAAACCTACTCTATACAATAAAGAAATTACGGCATAGTAACTAAGAATAAACCTACACTATACAATAAAGGATTTAAGGTATATTACATCCACTGGGCATCGAAGTTCGCAACCAATGATCATAAAGCGCAACGAAGAAGCAGATTCTAAATCGGGCACCATTGCAGCGTAACAAAATAATCTTGAACCGAGACCACTTCAAGACAGTTCAAGAAAGGTTAGCCTTGCGGGAGAAGCTGCTAGCAAGCCGCCGAAAGCAAGGTCGTGAGACCGGCCTAGCATGTCGGTCATAGCTTCCAGTGTAGCTGTTTAGCGATGAGGTTCTCATTGGTGTTCTCCGCAATCTTTCTTAGAGATAGGACTTCAAGTCGAAGTTGAGTTGCAAATGCCTTTACGCTAGAACTTGGGAATTTGAAGAAGTCGAATCGATTCGCATAACGAATTACGTGAGCTTGTCTGATTGTTAGTCTCAAGTAACTTGAACACGCATCAAGACAAGACTTTGGGGTTGTCTCGCTATCTTCAAGATGTTTTGCCTTCTTTGCTGCAATATATGTTGGGTTTGTCTCAGCCTTTTCAAGTTAGACTTGTGCATGCCATCGTGCATATCACCCCTGAAACAAAGCGTAGAGATGACATGTTTTGCAGCGTATAAACAAAGATGATAAGCTTACATCAATTCTATCCAATTTCAAATTAGAAAATAAAGAGTAAGTTCAAAATATCAATAGCATAATTTGGCATTGTTCATAATGCGGGGAGCTTCACCACACTACTGGATTACCATGTCAACATAACAAGCATAGATGAAGGGCAAAGAAAATCATTGTATCTATTTTGGATAATGTGCATGGCATGTTTTATCTATTTTGGATAATGTGCATGGCATGTTGTTCATATCATCAGCCACATCAGTAAGATAAAAGCAGGAGATGACAAGGTGCAAACGTGGGCTGCTTCACCACACTGGATTATAGATCCACAAAAACAAGCATACATATAGGGAGTATTAAGTAATGTGCATGGTATGAATAAGGAATTTGGTTTTACAAGTAAAACTTAGAACTTACGGTTCTTACGAACATGCATTTTGGTAGAAACAGCAAACTAAACAGCAGTAAACGATAGGGAGTATGAGAAAATTAAACAGCAGTTGAGGATAAAGGCTTTAGAAGGACTGACTTACATTAACAGTTAACATCGGCTTTATAATGCCCTTCTCCATTTCAAGGGAAGGATAACTCAAGAATTTCAGCACAGAATCTTCTTCATAAGCATTGCCTGTACTCTACATTTTGTAGAGAGTAATTATAGATATGATAATATGGAAGGGATAGAGGATAATGAAGATAAGATGCGATTGATGCTACATAATCAACTACCAATCCACTCGAAGTACAAGCATTACAGGACAAAATGTCTTGACAAGAGCAATGGGCTACACTTCTCAAGACCGGCATTATGCATGTATTCTACTTGTTGGTAAGATTAAATATAGATCTGATCTTTTTAGTAAATGGTGGGCGAGGGAGATAAGATGCGAATGCTACAAAATGAACCAATCCCTCTTCCCATAATAGAAGAGTGTTTTGAACAACTGGTGTCTTGTACAAAACGTTCTTATATTATGGGACGAAGGAGTAACTGTTAATGTAAGTCAGTGATAGACCACGTTCAGTCCTTACAAGAGGACTGCAGAGCTAAACCTCTTCAAAAGCATTGGGTTGATTCTAAATTTATGTAAGAGTCCATACGGATCTTATAATGTCCACCAAATGGACGATTACGAGGCTAACATGTGAAGTGATGCTACATAATCAAGCAGCTATGAAAGTAAGTATGGTCATACAGGGCAAGAGGTACTCACAAGAGCAATGCAATTATGCAGTATAGTTCTGCGAGATTCTCAGTGGTCCCTTGAGAACGAATGTTCTTACGCTATGATTTTCGTACAAATGAGACATTAAGGCAAATGCAGAAATGTAGTTCAAATTGTGATGTGATATCATAGATAGTACCTTATGCTGACGAGACCAATGTGTAACAAGATTATTCCAGTCACCATCGGATAAATGTAGCACCGGAGACTTTACGAAATTTCGTTCGAGAGGCTTGCCATCGGCGCGCTTGCCTCTGGTAGGAACGATACTTCATCAACGAGTGCTTGAAAAGCGCAACCAACTCTTGCTCGTCATCATAATCCAGCTTTGCTCCTCGCCTATTTAAAAGAATGAAATCTTGTGTCTTACATCGTGAAACATATGCAGAATGACCATGAATAACATTAGTACATTACTTACGCGTAAGTTGCGGAGGAAGACTGGAAATTGTTCTGCGGTTCATGTATAATCTTTCCATGAAGGAAAGATGCGCATAAAGTTCCCCGACAACAACATAAGCTTCGTCTTCTAAAGCGGGAAGAAATGAAACATGGGTCCTATTTGCTGCAATTGGGGCTCTCTGGTTCGAAAAGGGATTTGGAAACTGGATTTGGTGTACTCTTTCTTTGGAATGGGGTTTTGCGTCATGCAATTTGGTGATATGTCAATCGGCATAATCATCTTTACTTTCTGATTGGGGTCTCATTGAGTTGGGGCATCGGAAATGACCCGGTGTAGTAGAGCTAGAGTCTGCTAGAGTTGGGGTATTTTGTGGGTCAGGTGATATTGCAACTACACCTAATGGGCTATTTGATTTATCAGGTGCCACTACCTTTTCCAAATTGTGCTCCTCCACGATCAGCAATCGCCCTCTTCCTTTTGAACGCCTGATACACAAGAACAGCATTTGAATGGATAAATATGGTATGATGACAGATGGAATATGTACTGAAAATGGATAGGCATGGCATATTCACATACACGATGTGTAAACTAAGCTAATGGCAGTTCAACAAAGTAGAAGCAATGCAAAGCATCAGTTGCAAGATATGTGCGAGCAATGTAACCTTGGAAAGTCAGAGCAAATACCTTGATGGGTGAATAAGATAGGGCATCTTCCTCTGACTCCTCCACTAGGGAGCTACATTGACTTAGGTCTCCCTCTAGCTCGTAATCACCGTTAGGATCATATTACGAGCATGAATCAGAGGTGGAGAGCGCTTGCATTCCATTGCATCCGGACTTGATTTCAGTCCCTTAATGCCAAGTTTGTGAGCCATGGCATTGTTACGCTTTATTCTTTTCATGCGTGCAAGCTCATAATCATTATGATGTTGTTCTAATCTGAGATTCATGAAAACATAAAAAGTAGTCAGATTATCTATGGAATGCATTGCGGATTCAACTCCGGAGAGTGTCTCCCTATAAACCCCTGCATATGAAAAGTTCACCTCCCCAACCATGCCGACTGCAGACACACGTAAATACAAACCCTTATGTCTCTATAACAGGCAGGCACACATTTCAAAACTGAAGTAGGAACATTAGAATCATATGAAATTCTTATTTGAACAAATAAACTAAGCAATTATGAGTGGCGTAATGTTTAGCTTCAAGCGTGGAGTGTTGGTAGTGCGACACAAAGCAAGTAGGTAGATTGTATTCCATGTAAAAGATCGAAACCTATGTAAAAGCTGGAAATGACACTTTCTTTCTATACAATGCAGTGTTCGTTACCCACACATGATGGAAGAGATCACATAGAGAAATACTATTCACTCATGTCTACGGTTCCAAAGATTTAGAAAGCAGGTGGTCCACCCTAAAAGAATATTGACAACAAATATGACAAGGCAAGCATAGATGTAGTGAATCAATCATTTACTTGTGGGCTTACTAGGACAAGTATGCAGAATTGTAATCAAAGAAGAGACCGTCAAAATCTGAATGAAGAAGTTTGTCTAGCACTTATTGTTTGCAACTAATCGACGTGAATAATTGGATATTATATCGAATGAGTAAGAAAGACAAGTAAAATTGTCAACAAACGGCTTGCGATAGTAATCCGGGTCAATGTCACTACGACCAACAATCCAAAATGACCGGTTTACATTAGGGCGGAATTTTGAAAACTCTGTGAACTTTAGAGGTACTAAAGATTACCGAAATACATCTGAACCATTAAGTGTAGGTAGCACTGAGCACATAACAAACCCTAATGACAGTCCTGCCTAATGAGTAATGAATCAATTAGAAAATGGGTGATGAGGAGTGGCTGCTGAGTGTTGAGGACGTATCTCAGGATAAATCGGGTTGGCTTGGTGGGTGCCGCATCACCGAGCCCCGAACGGATCGGGAAGGTAGGCACGGGCGGCGCCCGGCAGCGGTGACGGCTATTGGGCAGCGGCTCTCGGCCTCCTGTTAGTCCCGGCGTCTCCTCCTAGAGTCATGCCGTCCGGGGACGCAAGTCGCCAGCGAAGGGCGGGTAGGCAAGTAATAGAGATCGAAGCGCGGCAAACGAGAGGGGAATCGGGGCCCGACGACCCAAAATCCTGTGGTGGGCCAGCCCACCGTGGGCACCCTATAGAGATACACACCCGAGCGGCGTAACATGCATTTTGAAACTAATTTAGGAACATTTAGGCGACCAATTGAACAACTCTGTTTTAATAATATCAGATTCAGTATTTGAACAACTAAGCTTGTTTAGCTTGATGGGTGGAGCAGTGTTATTATGACACGAAGCACGATTCGATCGTATAGTGATCATAAAAGGGGAAACTCTAAGCATATTTTTTTAGCAAAAGAGGGTTTCCCCTCCGATTTCTATTAAAGAAACCACTACGGAACCAACATGATCAATTAAACCCTAAGCATGATCAATTAAACCATATGATGGCTGTGCCATGGCAGATTTGAAGCTGCAAACCGGAGAAATGATATTTAGCATCCATTGTTTGCTTCAACTAAGAACTAAATGCTAAGAGCTGAAACGAAAGTAGAGTAACCAAGTTAAGATCTATTTTCTGGTTGAGATCAAAAAGTTGAGGAGATATGAAGTACGATCTCTCTTGCGGCGCCATGTAGGCATCGAGGGTGCGATGGCTGTCGGTGGCGTTGAAGCAGATCTGCGACGATAGACGGGTGCATCGGGGAATAAGTCCCGTTGCGGTGGAAGAGAAGGTCGTGTGAGCGGCCCTGGCAAAGAGGACGACGGTGCCGATGGAGCGAGAGGACGCGATGCAAGGCTATTGGTCCGTCACTATGGATGAGAAACGTCCATCTCTAGCAGTGGACGACGCGGTCTTGGTAGGCGCTCCGGCATGGTGGAGGACAGTGGCGATGGATGGAGTGACGGACGGAGGCTGGTGTGGGGATGTGGTGTTCTAGCGCGGACGGTGTATGAATGGGAAAATGGAGGGAGAGGTACGGGGAACCATGTTTTGGGGACGCGCCTGTCTGAAATATGGGAAATTTACGAACTTAGCCCCCGTTTAAAATTTGGACGTCTCGTCGGTTGGGGATAGGACGGTAATCTCGCATCTCACCAATATTTGCCCAGAGCGATTTCAGGCGAGGATTGGGTGGTTGGCGCCGATGGTTGGCGCCGACGTTGTATGAACAGTGCTGACAGTTTGGGCGTTTGTGTAACTTGTGAGTGAATTGCCATACGTGCCCCTATTGAAATTATTTGCCTACATCGATTTCGCCGAGTCGAGTTTGTTTTGCCGCCCACCGTGTACCTAATGGGGAATGGAGGGAGAAACAGAGGTCTTTCGGACGATCTTGAATCAAATGAGTTTTGTCCCATGTTTGACGCCCACCATGTCGGAATGGGCTCGAGGCGGTCGTGTCACGCCTAAATGAAGTTACTAACCTACCCCTATTTAGAGCAAAGTGAAATCGGGACGATGGATTGTCCGTGTAATGGGTAGACAGTAATTTCCATCTCCCAAACACTTGGCTTCGAAGGCCGACGTGGGAGTGGACATTTTGCTGCTTCTTTCAATTTTGGGACAATAAGCATCCACGTTTACTCGGCAACTAAATTCAATCCATTTTGTATTCCTATAGGAATCTTTATAAATCATTCTATGTGTTTTTATATATCTTCAAAAGGACGACAAAGATGTATTCCATCGCTATATATGAATATGGTTTACAAAATGTCGATACTCAAATTCGTAAACTAGAATCCAGTTTAAGGTGAATTCAATATTTGGAACACTTCATGTCCAACTCAAATGTCACATCGCAACATAATGTGTACTCCCATTTAGATATGTACACAAGCGATGTATCAAGATTCAAATACCGAGTCAATCAACCAAGAATGTACAGAACTAATGACATATAAACACTTATAGAGTATATGGATCAATAATATCAACTAACATACATAAGCCAGTCATTGTACTTTTTGGCTACAACAAAGATCCTTTTTTAGCCAAAGATCTTGGCCCTTTCCGATGCGTGCCACTTATGGTCCATCTATACTACTACTATTGCTGAATGCACATTCAGCACAATTGGCATATTTGTAGGTCTGGCACAGCAATCCAAATGAAATGTCTCCAAGTCTTATCAACTAATACAGACTTGTGCTCAAATAAAATTACAAACCAAAAACAAAAAAACAATTATTACATGATCTCTAAAACAAATGGTTTGATTGATTACATGAACAGACAACGCAAAGGTTAGATACATCAGATTCACTATAATTTGTGCAGGATAGATATATTGATATGCAGTTTGCGCACTGGTTATACATGCAATTACACTTCGATATTTTCAGCCACAGAACGAATAATTCAAGCAGGTATAGACCATGTTTGTAGTCCTTGTACACCATGCTGCATTTTGTGTTTTTTGGTGCTTGCATCATTTAGTGTTTATAATCTGAACTACTTTGGATCATTAGCTGGTTTTCAAAGTGCATGTAGCTTCACATTTCTCAAGTTATGTTGATTTCCGGAGTGCAAGTGCCTTCGTATTTTTTAAGTTAAATGTTCACCTCGGTAACTTGAATTGTGGATCAGCCATCGCACACAAATCATACCACGAATGCCAAGATGAATTAAATGAAATGCAGTGGACTTACGCTTAGCTCACAGGCTGTGCTCATCGCAGCTCTACTTGCGCTTGGGATGTTCCATGTACAAGTCCATGTTACCACTTGCTTGGATGTGCAGGCCTTGTGCTCCTTGCATCCCCCTCTGCATTTTTGACACGGCGAATGGTTGATCAAATAAGAGGAATCGACCTTGATGTTGTACCGAGGATGATACTTACAAGGTTATACGGTGTGCGAGGATGTGTACCAGATCCCGTAGCACCGTCATGCTTCGCTAAAAAATGGATTTGCTTGTTTCAGATGATATCTCCGTAAGAAATAAGAGTTAAAGTCGAGCTGCATAGGCGTGTAAGCTAAGAGAGCGGTGAAAGGATATCCAAACATCGCCGGAATAGTGCACAAGGGAGTGATGTGTGGATACCTAGTTCGAACTAGCGTTTGGGCATGCTCGCCTAGCTAGAGTGCGGTCACTTCAGAGTCAGCCGAGGGTGATGCTTGTTGGTGTTGGCTGGCCACGCACGGATGCGCATCTTGAGTGGCGGTGGGCGCCACGACACGGTGGGACGAGACCGTCGGTGAAGCCCCACCGGCCTCGGGGGGCGGAGGTGCGACGATGTGCTCGGTGAAGTAGCCCCGGTGAGCTGGGAGACGGCGTCGATGAAGCGCACCTGATGTGGTGGAACTCGGTGTCTGTGAAGCACGTCGGCTGCGGCGGCCGACGTTGTCGATGGACCACCCGGTGCGGTGGACGAGGGCGTAGATGAGGTAGCTCCGGTGCGGTGGTGAAGCGCGACCATCGTCTTTGTCGTTGTCGTCCAGCACAGAGGTGGGGAACGATGGGGAAAGAGATGAGACGAGGGGCGATTCGAGGGTTGGCGGCGAATTAGGGATTTGAGCAATCTGGCGCCGGAAGGGGACGGTGGAGAAGAGAGATTTTGCAGGGTGGAATTGGGGCCGCCAGATATTTCAATCCGAAACATGGAAGCGAACTTATATTGTCGCTCGTCCTTTTTGGGGGAGGGGTGGGTGGCTGGGTGCTACGCGTCCGTCCGACACACGCCGACCACCCGACAGACTATGCTTTGGTGCCTTAGGCACTGCCTTGCTTTGTGTCCATGACATCTGGGCCCAACAGTGGTTGGCCCACATGTCGATGACCCAAAGGCGATTGCCTTTAAGGCACCGAAGCGGCAAGATCCACCCGACCACTCGTGCAGCTTGGTGCGCCTACATTTGAGAATGCAAACGAATCTTCTTTCATTTGCAAACGAATCTGTATGTATTACCATCCCCATGTTTTCCTTTCAATAATTAGTCATTCGAAACGAGATACTCCATCCGTTCACTTTTGTAAGTCGCTTGAGCACAACTTAAAATGAACTGTTTTGCACATTATGCAGAAATGTCTTCAAGGTCTTATAAAAGTGAACACAGGAGTACTATAAATTAATGGGATAATTAGATTTATGCCCCTAGTTGTGTCCACTAAAGCATTTTACCCTAATTCCCAAAAAGTCACCGGTTACATCCAAGTCACTTTGCTCCTCTTATGCTTTTGCCCTTTATTTGTTGACGTCGGTTTGAAAACTTCATAACTAATTCATACTAAATCAGTAAAATGCAAATAAGATACCAAAATGTTCGGAAACACATCACCTATATGTCAGTGTCAGTTGCATTCACGAAAATGGTGGTAGAAAGTTCCCATCCGAGTTTTAGCTCTTATGATACCACCATGAATAGTAAAATCTAAAAAAGTTCAAAAAAATTCAAAAAAAATTGGTGGCAAAGAATGACAAATGTTTAAAGTGCCTGCCAAGTTTCATCAAGGAATAACATTCGTGGGTGCCGCGGCAAAAAAAACAATCAACACTCCAAAATAAATTATTTTTTTGCCACGACTTCCACGAATGTCGTTCCCTAATTAAACTTGGCAAGCACTTAGAACATTTGTCGTTCTTTGCCACCATATTTTTTTTGAATTTTTTTAGAGTTTACTATTCATGGTGGTATCAAAAGAGCTAAAACTCGGATGTGCACTTTCCAACACTTTTTTCATGAATGCAAATGACACTGAGATATAGGTGATGTTTTTCCTAACATTTTGGTATCTTATTTGCATTTTTCTGATTTAGTATGAATTAGTTATGAAGTTTTCAACCGATCTGACAAACTCAAAGGGCAAAAGCATAAGAGGAGCAAAGTGGCTTGGACAGAACCGGTGACTTTTGGGAATTAGGGGTAAAACAGACGAGTGGGACACAATTAGGGGCATAAATCTAATTATCCCTAAATTAATTAATGAGGAGTTATTTGAAAAAAAATCGAAACGGTACCCACGCTAACGTGGATTAGAGTGTGTGTCACATAATTAGTTATTTGAATTAGAGTGTGTGTCACGTAGTTAGTTATTTGAATTAGAGTGTGTGTCACGTAGCGATCTCCAATTCTAACGTGGATTTCGCATTTCACTGTATCCACGCTACTTTTTAATACAAATTCATATGTATATGATGAACACCATGGTAGTGAGAAAACTTTTGGATAGATTGAACATATGACCTACAAAATAGCACAACAAACTGAGTCAATGTCAACTTTTGAAACTTAGTATGGCACGAATTGAAATAATTACCCCTATGCCTGGTCCTCGGTTCAAATCTTACAATGTACAATCAATTGAAACATCGATATTAAGTCTTGTACTATGTACATTCAAGTGTTGTTTATAGCCCCCCCCCGCACAAACGCTTACATACTTCCTCAGATCGGTCAATCCTCCTCTCCTAACCACCTTAGGAAGCTATCGGTTTCCAACACACGTTCATTCTTTCTCTCCATGTTTCGATCTCTAAGTCGCTCAACTACACAACCCCTTTTTTCCACTCTGTTACCAAATGTATTTACCTCACACACCCGCCATGGCACCCCATGCCAAGCTCTCTCTCCCCCCTCTCCCTCTCTCACCTCTCGCGCTAAATACATGCATTGCCTATCTAGCCCCCCCAACCTCTCTCGGCGCACGCATGACGACGTTGTATATCTAGGTCACTCCCTCGAGACTGTCTCACTCTTTCTTCCTCAAGACGGGGCCACACTCGCTCAATCTCGCTCTCTTTATCTCGAGTCTCGTTTAACCTCGCTTTCTTTCACACACAAATGATATATCTCCCTGTTCGGGCCTCGATCGACACACTCTATACTCTCTCACGCAGATTGTCTATCTAGGTCAGTCCATCCAAGCTGCCGCCACTCTTTCAACCTCATGGTGGGCCACGCTCACTCAACCTCTCTCTCTCTCTCTCTCTCTCTCTCTCTCTCTCTCTCTCTCTCTCTCTCTCCGTATGTCTCGATTGACCTCGCTCTTTCTCGGACAAAAACGATATATCACCACTCTCTCCAACCCGTCTCACTCTTTCGATCGCACAGCGGCCCTATGTGATCGGTTGACCTTGCTTCCTCCCACGCACAAAATATATCTACACATCTGTGGACTGGATCATCTCTCAAGCTCTATCTTACAGCCCCTTACCCTTGCCAAAAGCTCAATCGGACAATATCTCTCCGAGCATATATATTTGTTCAATGAATGTCGAACCACACTCACTTTGTCTCTCTATCTATATGTCTCTCGATTGACCTTGCTTTTTCACACCGTATCTTCCACGTTGAAGCTACTACCTCTCCATCCCTCGCAAAGCCGTAGCTATTTACATTCTGAGGGGCACTCCAACCTTGGATTAATTTGTGTAGGCATTTAGTCCAGTCGGTTTAGATTATATTTTCGTAGCATTCGGCCCACAACTACTCCAAACACCGTTGCAACCCACGCAATTCCCCTAGTTGATTTCCCTCTCGCTCGGTCATCGCTATCTCGCACGTCCTTTCTCGCCTTCAACGTCGCACCATGGTATTATTGAAAAAACTATGGTGTTCTCTTTAATTATTATAAATAAGCTACAAAACTACACAATCGATAGTCCACTTGGAATGGAACAAATTTCGACCCACAAATTAAAGTGCTACAAACTACACACCGAGGGGCCCACATGTCATGAACAAATTTGGACCCATATACAAATTAAAAAATAAAGGACGAGGATCGAACATGCGACCGGGCCTTCAAGCCGCACATCAATAGGCAACATAATGAGAATAGGAATGTTTGTTGTACCCCTTTGTTCACATAATGTTTTTATATTACCACAGCCTAATTAATGGATAACATGTAATATTATTTTTAGTACTGTTCGCCTTCACTTACTGGTGGGTTCCATGTGTGCTCTCTCTCTCTCTCTCCTCCCTTCTGCGTTTAGGCCTTGCGGGCAACAGGAAGAACTCATGGGCGATGTTGCCGTTGACCATATCCGGACGCTGTTCACAAGTCACGGCACCAGTTTCACATACTAGCAACACTAGTCGATTATTATGCGTGCAATGCACGTTAATTTGGAAGTATATGAAGTGCATGCGGATATTAACTAATAGGATATTATTTGCATGTTGTCATGTGATTAGCACTATTTTGGCATGAAATTAACTGCACGCTAAACGTGTTGAGCGCTCGACATTGAAGCAGTCTAGGTCGTTGGATGACAAGGAATACATGTGGCTTGATGACGTTTTATATTTAATTTGATACAGCTCTAGCAGAACATTCAATCGATCAAACCATACATTTCGTTCAGTCTGAGTCCGACTTTAAATTATACGACGATCTATATAAAATAAACGGAAATGATAAACGTTCGGATTTTAAGCATGGCAATCAGAACGTTTTTCATGGCAAATTTAGATTACGCGGCGGCGGCGGGGGCGTCTCGCAATGGGAAGCGGCTCCTCTGCGCCGTGCTCGTGGTGTCGTCAGGCCATCGACCGGCACGGCGACGGCGGTGTCTTGCACCGTTGTTGGCGTACTCCTGGACGTTGGCCTAGCTTCAAGGAAGGCCAAAATGTTCTAGACTTCAGAGCGAGTCAACTGGCGGGAGGAGGCGACTGGCGTTGGTGCAAGGAAGCGGTCGATGGCGGCCATCCATGCCACTGAGGGGGGCACCGCACCCGCTGGGACAAAGCGGCCACAATGGCGCTGGCGGAGACATTCGTGTGCACGGCACCAAAGACGGGCGTTAAGACGTGAGTGCATCGCGCAGCGCAAGCGCCGCAAGTGCACGGGCACCGGTATGGGCATGCGACATCGCAGACGCCAGCAGGCGCATGCGCTGGCAGGTGCACGGGCGCGTGAAAGTCGGCGGGGACCTCGTGGAACCCCGTGGGATCAAGCTCGGCAACAATGTGAGGCTCCTAGCCCATCAATGCCACGAGGATGGGCGCTAGCGCAGTCAGGGCGATGGGAGCCGGAACGGGAGCGGGGACAGGCGCGGCATCTTCCCGCAAGGCCAGTTCAAGCTTGTCCCAAAAGCGCCTTATGTTCTTGAGACTCCGGTGTCTTCCTCATGAAACTGGAACACTAAGGGTAGACCATTGTGATGCGGCATGGCGACGTTTAGGTCAAAGCTAGTTGGAGGTAGACGACAGGAGAATCGGAGAGGAAGAGAGAGGATTGTAGCGATACCGGGTAGTGCGGGTTGATTTTAAACTGCGGCATCGGCGACATTAAAAGTGGGAGCACTTGGGGACGATGGTGGGCGGCAGAGCCTGGTCAAAGAGCTTCGCCTCCTGAGCTCACTGGCAATGATCGCTCGCCGCCTCCACAAAGCCCGGCGCTGCGATGCGCTCGCCGCGCCTCCCGTCGACTCACACGCTTGATCTGGACGACACCGCCGATGAGAAGCGAGGGACTCGTGGCACGTGAACGCCCACGGTTTCAATAGTGAAAGCATTCGCTTTAACATGACAAGGTCTTTGTTCCAAAATACCTTGGCTCTTCATTTGTGCAACTTGTCATAAGCAGCTTGTCTCAAATTGAAGAAAAACTTACTTAAGTAATATTTGTGCCATATCACGTGACCATGCTTAGTTCAAGAATTTATGCTCACTTTTGGATTTTCTGAAATTTAAGATCCAGGATTCGAAACAATATCATAACCTGCATCATGCAATAAATTTTCAAGCCGCATATCCGTCCTGTTGTATTTCTTAAGAAAGGATTTGGTCAAACATTTTGCTTGTTAGACTTCGCATAAGTTATATATGCAGAGTAAAAGGATAATCCCTCCGTACCAGTGCATTGCCTGATATATTAACTCAAGTACTAGGCACGAACAAACGGGCTCAATTTTGTGCTCATCCTGGTGTAGTAGTAGTAGTAGTACTAGGCAATGCAGTTGACGGGTGACCTTGACGAGCGGCGACCAAGGAATTGAACCGTGCTCGCACGGTAGGTAACGTTGTCTAGTTACTAAAGCATCCCTCCGTTGTTCATCGGTTGTCATTATGGACCGGGGACATGAGGGGAATTTCCTAGGGCTGGAATTCTGGCCGCCAGATATTTCGACTTGAAATGCTGAGGCTCGACTGGTTGAGGTTGCCTAATGTGCATACCACGCACGCCACCGAAGGACACAAGCCCGGTTTTTTTTAGGATCAACACGAGCCAAGGTCTGGCTGGTACACCGTTGGGTCCTACCATTCGAGAATACTAAAGGAACCTTTTAAATTGCCGAACGAATCTATGTGTATTACAATACCCGTATTTTCCTTGCAAATACTAATCTCAACGTGGTAATTGATTTATGACGAGTTGTTGAATTAGAGTGAGTTTGTGATATAGTGATCTCAACGTGGATTTCACATTTCATGGTATCCCTAGTAAGTTGTCCAATGAAAATTCAAATTTAAAATATTAACAATATGGAGGTGAGAAAACTTTTTATGTATCAAGCATATGACCACACACACACACACACACACACACACACACACGCATCTAACACAACAACAATCCAATAAGTATACTGCATCTATTTTTCCAAACCATGCATGTATGACACGAATTCAAAAATACTCCTTCTACTCCTAAATATTAGTCTTTTAGAGAGTTCAACAAGTGACTACATACGGAGCAAAATGAGTGAATCTAGACTCTAAATTATGTCTATATACATCTCAGATGTGCAGTCCATTTGAAGCCTCTAAAAGACTAATATTTAGGAACTAAGGAGTAAAATGTAAGACATCCATGGTCCTCAGTTCAATATTTAAAATGAACATGAAAATGAAACATGAATATTAAGTCTAGTACTACAAAGACATGCAAATGTTATGTTTAGGCGGAGCTATGATTGTCGGGGGTCAACCCCTCGACCTTAGATAAAATTGTGGAGCTCTGTTTAGGGTTGTTTAGATTATTTTTTTCCCCACCCTCCCAACCACCGATTGGTTGCGCACCCCCCACCCCTCCTCCCCGGGAGAATATCATGTGCCCCCATACCTTAGATGCTATATGCCGATATGAGTTGCTTGGAGCTTGTAGATCTGAGATATAGCAGCTCACATGATGTGTCTTAATATTTTTCAGGAAACCTTGATGAGTTTGAGAATTGCACACAATTTGTACAAAACTACTTAGATGCCCTTTGATCCCATATCCAATGACTCGAAGCTCAGATCACCGTAGCATCTAAGATGAAGGAGGACATCATATTCTCCTGTATGTAAGAATATCATGTGCTACCACACCTTAGATGCTTTGGTGATACAACCTCTTCTGAGTAGGCGTTGGATTTGTGACCCAACACCTCCCTGGTGGTTCAATGGTTTTTGCGTAAAAGCCCCAAAAGAGTTCGCCATCGCTTACAAGCACAAAGACTACTCGAGATGCCATTGGATCTCGGATCAAACGACCTCAAGCTCGTATCACCGTAGCATCCAAGCTGCGATAGCACCTTATGTTTTCTCGCACGGAGAGTATGAGGGTGCTCCCGCACCGTAGATTCTATGGTGATACGAGTTCACCGAGATCTAACTACCACGATGGGAGGTTTGAATGTTTTTGCAATATACGGCTGATAGAGTTTGGGAAATGCGCAGCAAGTACAAGTACAACGCATGTGCCATCTGATCACTGATCATACGACCTAGATGCTCATATCACCGTAGCGGGTAATTAAGCTACGGGCAGCACCTAATATGAGCACCGGGGAGCCGTTGGATCAAATATGCAGTGGCACACACGAGGCCTGAATGTTTTATTTGCAAAAAAACCTTTGGAGAGTTTGAAAATTGCGCATAATTACAAAGACTACTCCCAAGCCATTGGATCTCACTTCCAACGGTGTAAAAACTCGTATCACCACTCGTGTCGTTACTTGTCTAACCGCGCAAAGTGTTTGTTCAAAAAAACCATCCTACACTGAAATATCGTGAACAACACCACGGGGTCCCACTTGTCATTAATCAAATTTGGACCTAAAACTAACAAATCTGAAAGACGAGATTCGAACTGGCAACCGACTACAAAGCGTAAGTCGATAGCCCTGAAAAAGCGAGCGGTTGTTGGCTTTGTCCCATAACTTGATTTTATACAAGACTTGCGTTGAGTAGAGTAGAGGAGTGCCTCGTCAACACGTGCATGACCGTTGTCTCACTTCTTGGTGGGTCCTGTGTCTACAATCTCAATCTCTCTTCTCTCCATCGCCTAACCTTTGCACGGCGAACCACGAAGAGCGGTGCTAGCTTGCCGTGGTGTTATTACAACTAAAAAAGCTTGGAAAATAGAAGAATCGCCTAGAACAAGAGATGTTGTGGCTGGTCGAGACGGAGCTAACCACATCTATCCTCCGTGCTACGCGTTGCATGATGAAGCTGTGTGGCTAGTGGGGTGTTTTCGATCGACCGGCCGGGTCCCGAGGTCGAACCATAGGTACTACGTCGATACAGTATATTTTTACACGCACATTTTTCCTCCGTGCCGAGACGTGGCACACCCTACCGCGCGGTTTCGGGTCCTCCCGGGTGGTGCACGCATATATTCTTCCTGACGTGGGACGCCCTACCGCGCGTTTTCTGGGTCCTCCTCGGTCGTAGCGCCGAAGCAAGTAAATGAGTCGTCAAATCACGAAAGACCACCTTTCTCGCCGAAAGTACATCGGCTGAAGCACGGTGGCTAGCTAGTTGGGCTAGTTCGACCGATTAGCTAGGCCGCCGCCACATTTGTTTTTTCACCCCTTTTTTTATCTACTTACCGGCAGGTAAATTTAAATATCCACAGTGGCGTTGCTCTAGTGTTTGGGTGCGGCAGGATTTTTAATTTTTTGATTGACGGGAGCAGGCGCGGCAGGATTTTTAAGTTTTTGATTGACGGGAGTAGGCACGGCAGCAATTAGTCACGATGACACCGCCTGTAAAAACCCACTGCTCCCTGATGTGAGAAGTCGTCGACTGGTGTTTTACCGTGGTGAAAACCAAAAGCTTCCCTCCTCCGCCTTCCGTAGATTGCATTGCCTTTCAGCCGCTTTCACCCCTTTGTTTCCTCTCCCCATTGCTTCTACACGGTGCCATGGCGGCGCAGCAGATCACGGAGTTCGAGGTGAGGCGCTGACACAGAGCTTCATGCCCAGGATGCGGAGCTCAGGGCCAAGGACGTGGAGCTCCGTGAGCTCAAGGAGGAGAGGAGTGCCATGCTCCTCCGTTATGTGCGGGAGTTCACGGAGCTTCAAAAGCGGCAGGCGTCCACCACAAAGATGCTCGAGGCATCGGCGGCATTGCTGCAGAAAGCGGGAGATACGATAGGCCGTCAGGGGAGCCGGCTGGAGCGCGAGCGGGCCGATCGTGACGAGGTCCAGGATCGCCTCAGCCACTTGGTGAACCAAGTTGCCACGCACGTGTTGGGGCTACGCGATGCCTACTGTCGTGCCAGCGTGACGATGCCGGCCGTCGAGCTAAACCCATTCGACCACCCGGTCGACTTCAACGAGCTGCGGCTTCCTGACCTGGTCTCCTTCTTCACCTATATCTCCGAGGAGCTGAGCCGTCTCCGCGTGATGGTGGGGGCTGAGCCTGGACAAGGAGGGTTGCGGGCTGCCGTCGCCGCTGTCGGCGAATCCTTTTCGTGGCTCCGTCACCGTAATCCATTCGTGCCATTGGACGTCGTCTTTGATGAGCTGGCTCCGTCGACGGGAGCGGGCTCTGCGAGGTTGCACCTGCATCACCAACATCGTCGCCTCGAGAAGCGGAGGGACTCCGGCAGTGTTTAGGCGCCCTCTGCATGGGCATGTCCATGTCTCGGCGCCGCATGACCGTTGGATCAAACTCAGACGGTGCAGATTAGTCATCTTTAGCACAAAGCGTGTGGGTGTGTTTGGTTGCATTCTCATCTCAATATAGTTGTTTCCTCTTCGTGTATTTTTGTCAACCTACTAGTGTGGACTCATGCACCCTTCATGCACTCTGCCAAACACCCAAAAGTGGGTCGAGAAGGGAACTTTTGCTCCCATCCCGTGCACCCTTCATACACCCTGCCTAACACTGTAGCACCGTACTCTCCGTGCGCTGTGGACCTAGTTCTGTTAACATTGATCTCACCGTTCATTCTCGACCGGACAGTCGAAAAAGCGGTACTATGTTACATATAGGAGTAGTTGACATGCGCACAACATCATTTGTTATCGTCATATCTTACTACACTAGCAACAAGATTGTGTAGTGCGACGTATGAACCACCGCACATGCCTAGTAGTAGGAGCCTTTGTGTATGTTCAAGTGGCTGCCGTGTTTCGCACTCCTCCGTCGTAAGAGTGGAAACGCTTGCTGTAATCATTTTTCTCTTCAGAAAAACAGTGGACACGCTCTATGTAGGACCTTGAAGTATGTCTAGAGGGGGGTGATTAGACTACTTGACCAATTAAAAACTTAACCTTTTCCCAATTTTAGAGTTTTGCAGATTTTAGCTATCTTAGGACAAGTCAAGCAATCATCACTAATTCAAGCAAGCATGCAAAGAGTATATAGGCAGCGGAAATTAAAGCATGCAACTTGCAAGAAAGTAAAGGGAAGGGTTTGGAGGATTCAAACGCAATTGGGAACACGGATGTTTTTGGCGTGGTTCCGATAGGTGGTGCTATCGTACATCCACGTTGATGGAGACTTCAACCCACGAAGGGTAGCAGTTCTGCCGAGTCCACGGAGGGCTCCACCCACGAAGGGTCCACGAAGAAGCAACCTTGTCTATCCCACCATGGCCGTCGCCCACGAAGGACTTGCCTCACTAGCGGTAGATCTTCACGAAGTAGGCGATCTCCTTGCCCTTACAAACTCCTTGGTTCAACTCCACAATCTTGTTGGAGGCTCCCAAGTGACACCTAGCCAATCTAGGATACACCACTCTCCAAGAAGTAAAAATGGTGTGTTGATGATGAACTCCTTGCTCTTGTGCTTCAAATGATAGTCTCCCCAACACTCAACTCTCTCTCATAGGATTTGGATCCGTGGAAAGAGGATTTGAGTGGAAAGCAACTTGGGGAAGGCTAGAGATCAAGATTCATATGGTAGGAATGGAATATCTTGGCCTCAACACATGAGTAGGTGGTTCTCTCTCGAGAAATGGTAAGTTGGAAGTGTAGGTTTAGTATGATGGCTCTCTCATGAATGAAGAGGAGGTGGAGGGTATATAGCCTCCACACAAAATCTAACTGTTACACACAATTTACCAAACTCGGTGGGACCGATTCAACAGACTCGGTCGGACCAATTTAGTAAACCTAGTGACCGTTAGTGATTTTCGGTGGGACTGATTTTACCTTTCGGTAGGACCGATTCGGTTAGGGTTAGGGCATAACGTAATCTCGGTGAGACCGACATTACACAAACTCTCGGTGAGACCGATTTTGGTGATTAGCTAACCAGAGAGTTGGTCGTAAACTCGGTGGGCCCGATTAAGCTCTTCGGTGAGACCAAAGCGTTACGAAAGGAAATAGAGAGTTTACATTGCAATCTCGGTGGGACGATCCGCTCTTCGGTGAGACCGAAAAGTTACAAAAAGGAAACAGAGAGATTACAATCCCATCTCGGTGAGACCGAGATACCTATCGGTAGGACCGATTTGCTTAGGGTTTGTGGCAGTGGCTATGACTTTTGGAATCGGTGGCGCCGGATTGGAAGAATCGGTGTGACCAATTTTGGCTATGGGTTTAGGTCATTTGTGGATGTGGGAAAGTAGGCGAGGGTTTTGGAGCATATCACAAAGCACATGAAGCAAGAGGCTCATTAAGCAACACCTCATCCCTCCTTGATAGTATTGGCTTTTCCTATGGACTCAATGTGATCTTGGATCACTAAAATATAAATGAAGAGTCTTGAGCCTTTGAGCTTGAGCCAATCCTTTGTCATTAGCATTTTGAGGGATCCACTTTCATCATCCATGCCATGCCATTCATTGAGTTTTCCTGAAATAATAGTCTTGGAATAGCATTAGCTCAATGAGCTATATGTTGTTATGAATTACCAAAACCACCTAGGGATAGTTGCACTTTCACTCTACCATGCGGATCCTCCTCTAGCCATGCACTAAATTACTCACTTTCACCGAGGTGTGGGACAACCAGCACCTAGGTCCACCAGCCATGCACTAAATTACTCCGTAGTAGAGTGATAGTAGACTACCCCGATCAAACTGCCGCAGTAATGCCCAATGAGCCGTCAAATCACAAAACCCCCTCCTTTCCAGCAATAAATTGGACGGACGAAGCAACCATCATTTCACTCTTCTCTCTCAGCTTCCTCTCTTGAAGAAAACCCCCACTCGCTTAAGCTTCTCCCTCATCTCGTTCCTCCTTTCACTCTTCTCTCTTAGCTTCCTCTCTTGGATGGACGCCGAGCACCCCACGACGTGATGTCTATGGCTCAGCCAAAACCGTCGAGGCTCATGGTACGAAGAAGTGCAAGCACCCCTTGAGACTATCACAGACAAGCTCAAAGCCATCGCCATACTGTCCAAGCCCCCTCTCGGGATCCCTCATTAAGCAAGTCCAGGTAATGTCTCTTGTTGACGATCTTTTTCTCGATCTTGATTGTGTTTTTCATCTAACACGCAGTACTAGTACTAGTAGTACAACTTTCAGGTGATCTTGCATGTGATTTTAGTGTGCCAAATGACGGTTATAAATTCCTCTTTTGACCAAAACATGCGAGAGGTTGACACTGATTTCTTATAGATTACTTTCAACTACTCCCTCTGTCCCAAATTTCTTGTCTTAGATTTGTCTAGATACGGATGTATCTAATACTAAAATGTGACTTGATACATCCGTATCTAGACAAATCTAAGACAAGAATTTTGGGACGGAGGAAGTACTTTATGAACATCAATGCTACCTTTTAAGAGGGTATATTTGCCTCAAAGAACTTGTGTTATGGATATTGCATGTAATCCCTCTGCTCTCATGCCTTTGAAGACATGTTCTAGTGTCTTTGTTCACTCATTTCTGTCGTATATGTAGTCATATATGGAGTATAATATCGAAAATCATCTTATATTTCTGAATGGAGGTAGTAATAAAATATGGTTTCTGTTTTAGTTAGAACCAGTCCATGGTGGAGATGAAGTTCTCAAAGTCATGCCGTGTGAACTGAAGACCTGATGATGAGTTCTCTTCTTTGAACTATCCAAATTCCGTGTCCTTGTCGCCATGTGTCCTAAACTAGTGTTTTCAGTAGCATTGTTGTCGGCGTGTTCTCGAGGCTGTACTTGACCACAACAATTTCTGGCTGTGCCTTCGATTCTGAAGGGTGTGGTTCTTGTAAAGCTTCCCAACAAATCTGATGCGGTCTGTCTTCATCATCATGTTTATGAGCGGAAAGACCACTCTGTTAGGTTCTCCAAGGTTGACAAGATGGTGATGGTGCATGTAGACATCTCACACGAAGTCCATGGCCTAATCAGTTATGCGGGGTTCATCCCGTGGAGTCGGTTAACAGAAATAGTCTGCAGAGTTTAGTTAGTGCAACTTTGCTTGTCCGTGGTAAGTACTATTGTTCAAGATTACTTGATTTGTGTTTGTGAACCCTGTATTGTTTATTAATCTTTGCCGCTTTTGGTGTGTGAACGGTCTATGTTAATGTCCATGTTAATGTCATCCACTCAATTGATACGTATATTTTGAAGTATCCAGATCATATTTTTTGTGAGGACAGGTTTATCAATTATGGTTACACTCCAATATCTCGTATGCATTGCAGGGTTTATCGCACCCACCAAGATTTCCGATCCATGGATGTTCGGTCCATACGATTTGTCATGACCTTTGGGTATCACCTTGTGGGAGTAGGCGGGGCCCCTCGCATGCCACGCAGCGTAGTTGGACAATCAATCTTACATTTAGTACTTCAACATAGTGATTTCTGGTAAGGATTCACTCGTGTCACATCAAGTAAATCTTATTGATTTATTGTCTAAATCTTATTGATTTGATGTCATGTTTTCTTTCTTTTCCTGTAATTTTTCGATGCAGGTTTTGCCATGTGACATTCATCACGTAATAAACCATTTGGTTTGCTCTCACGATGGCTATTTTTGCGGTTTCACTTCTTATGTCGTGTCAAGAATAAAGGCAGCGCCCATCACTTATATTATCTTGGAAAAATTGGATCGATGCATTGTCCGAGTACAAGCTGAATCCCTATGATGAACTGCAGTTTTGGTTTAACAAAACGCATACAATTAGTCCTTCTTGTGTTTAAAGAAATGAAGAAAAAAACTGGATCACGGTCACGGATCCTAGTCAAGTTAGAAAGCTAATCATAGCGGACCGGAACACGATCGCTTGTTGTCTTGCACAGATCGAGCACCGGATTGCTGTTTCTAGCAGCAATGATAGCTTCGATCCCGATCCAAGGTGAGGATTGGGCACCGATTTGCGTCGGTGGATCACCTGATCTCTGGGAGGATCGGGCATCGACACCGGCACCTGCTCCGACACCAGCACCTGCTCTACAAGGAGCACCATCTCCGACAGCAGTGGCAGCTTCGGCACCTGCACCAACATTTGCACTTGCATCTGCTCCGGCCGTGCGGTTGCACCGGCATGATCGGGCTGCGATTAGCACTTCATATACCACAGTCCTTACAAAAACCGACATGTCCACCTTCTTGGTAAGCATTGGCCGCCCAAGTGCTTCGTTCTTTTTCTTTCCATGTTGTTTCACATGATTCACTGTGGTTGATCTAACTGTTTGGGTATGTCTTCTTGTTTGCAAGCAGAATTCCTAAAGCAACGAGGAGTCGTTTCAACAATCTGGCGACCACGGCCAAGTTTCTCTTACCATGCATGACCTTGGTGTGAATGAACCTGCTCAATATACCGTAAGTACAAAGGATGGTCGCATGATGATTGATGCTAAAGGATGGTCAAGGTTCAAATCTATATCACATCTTGCGGTAGGGGATGATATCAAAATCGAACTTTCTCGGCAAGGAGAGCTGGTCCAAATCAACTTTGAAATTCTTCAAGATGGCAACGCATATCGCCGAACTGATCTATCCTCCGAGAGATTTTGATGTAATAATCGGCATGGTGAAACAAGTGTCCCGTGTGTGTATAAGTAGTACGACAAAGATTATTTATCATCACATGGTATATCGTTGATAGAATTGCAACTCTGATTGCTGGTTAGGAACTGTCGTTCAATTTCATTCCAACAGCTACCGTGCTTTATTCAATTTTGTGTATTCGCCTTGCGACAACATCTAAAACCAACACATGGGCCCCCAAACATGCAGGGTCGGCCTGCGGCCCAAAGTCCAGAACCGTGAGCCTATCTGAGTATTATATTCTCAGCTGAACCCCCATAAAAAAAGCTGAACCCCCATAATGCCCGTGTGTTGCAGAGGGAGTATATTTGTTGGCAAGGTGAACCTGTGATATAAAAGATTTGTATATTTCTTTTAAGAGGGAGTATCTCTCTGTCAAAAAATATATTTATGTGTAACTAGTTACTCCTGTCTTTCTACTTCCTTTCGTTGATATGTGGGCAACCGCAACGGGTCCACGTGCCATATGCACAAATTAGAGTGCACAACTTCACGGTAGACACACCCAGTCAGAAGGCGCTGCGATAATGCCCAATGAGCCGTCAAATCACAACCCCCCCTTTCCAGCTTTAGCGATAAGTTGACTGACGAAGCGGCAATATTTCACCGGGCCTCAATCCCCTTCTCCCACGTGCGCTTGTTCAGAGAAAACCCCCTCTCGGCGATTGCATAGGGTTTTCTCATGGAGAACCAGGTACGAATTCTTCATCCGTCCCCGATAAATCCAAGTCCCTTGGTCGCAGTAATCCTAGGATGGCGATCACCCGTTGATGCATTTTTCTTCCCTCTGAATCTAGTGTGTTTCATTTGCAAGTGCCCAAAGTGCGTAGTACCCTCTGAGGTTTCTGCGCCCTCGGAGACGCCACACTTGTTCCTTCTCATCCTAACAAAGCATTTTGAAACGCCGCATACAGATGTTCCTAGAATCCTCTTTTCTATCCGGAGGGTGGGGTTTTTTGAACATGCTTTGTGTTCTCATATTATTTTTCCTGCAGTGTATTATTTGCTCTGCGAACATGTACTCAAGATGCTCGGCCTTGCCATAACTGAATACACTAGTTTAATGGTCACAACGAAGACAAGCCATGGATATAAGTTCGAGTTGGGTTCATGAACCAAGAAGATCGCTGCTTTTATGGCGAACTTGGATAAACTTTCTCAAGTGTTACTGACCGAAAGTTGGCGCCGCATTTAATGTTGATGGAAATAGCGTAACCTGGTCTCATCTTCACCGCGATCTTCCACCCGACGTCGTTCAATTGTTCATCCATGTTAGTTTTGTATCTGGTTCTTGCTTGTTGCCTCGATACTTCTTAATCCGCCTATTCTGTCTAACTAATCACAATTTAACTTTAGAAGTAGCAACAAATCTCTTACGAAGATGCTACTTCTAACTAATATTTTCTTATAATTGGTGGCACGTGTAGGTTTTTTTCGTAGTTAAGCCCGCTTCGTTTGTTACTCTGTAATAACTCGGCTGTTACTAATGGCACTTTGAAGTTATTTGGATCGACATCCACAAGTTCCTACACTTTATTGATCGCCTTGAGTTCCTTGTGGGATGCGTTTCAATGGTGGAAGGCCACGTGGGATATGTGTCAGCATTGCTGCACTCATTGAACAGGTCCAACTGCGTGTCAAGAAACTTATGGTACGAAAGCTGTTTTTCTGTTATATATGTTGTTCATAAACTATTGCTTATACACAGTTTTACAATCGTGATCTTCTTGAAACAGAATCGCCGAAGTTCTATTGTTCCTATACAGATGCTCCGACCATGGTCGGGTCGACTTTGCGCTTGGTCACAACATGATGTTTATGTCGACCTACTCAATTCCCCTTGGATGAAAACATACTTATTCATGGGTGGTCTCAAATAATGAAGGCCCGGCCCATCTTGGAGAATAGGTCAAGATTATGTTCATGCTTTTCCATGGCTCTAAAGTGAATATCATGTTTATTGACCATGTTGCGTAGATGAAGCCGCTTTCGAGAAGGTTGTGGATGCGCAGGTGCTTTGGGCCTTGTCACAGGGCTTGGCGGCCTCACCCTTGGTTAATCAGAGGCAAAGTAGCAATCGCTCGAGGCGTGCTTTGTACGGTTGAACTCAGTATAAGTACTCATACTGCTTTCAAACTTTGGTTTTAAGTGCCCTCGCTTGTTTGATTAAGGTTGTTAAGTACTCCCGCTGCTTTTACAGTCTGTCCTGTTTCTTGATCATGTCTTCCTCCGTACCGCCAAAACCAAACCAGCGCCCGGTAGCCGCCTTCCGCCTCCCACGGTAGCTGCGCCTCGGCCAAGACGATCGCCCGCCCGTCTCCTAAATCATTAACGCCGACGTCCTCCACGCTTTGGTGCGCCAGCAGCGCCACCCTCTCGCGTTGTCAACATGGTCAACAAACAACAGGAATCGGCGGAAATGCGTGGAGAGGATGATGAGGGGCCCACCACGCCAACAGATGGAAAATAAAATGCTTCCTCCTAGTGTTTTCACGACATCCGGGACCCACGACATTGTGAGCGTATATAGTCAATAGACAAGAGAACAAGACAAGATCGGGTGACACCGGGACGAGCTACTCGAAAGCGATTTTTTTTGTTTGGTATTGTTGAGACGGAGTGCGGGGTTTGAACTGGGATGTGGCCCGCCTAGCCTGTGCTTATATTTTATGTTCACCATGTGACCAGCCCAAATTTATTTTTCTTTGTGAAAATGAGCCCAGCTTTATTTTTTTTCTCAAGAATACCCAATCCAGGGCCTACTTATTTTTCTACGCTCGATGGTTTGCAACTCTTTCAAGACGCCAAAGAAATCTTGAAAGTAATATGAAATGGGTTGTAAATATAAAACAGATGACAAATTGGCAATTACTTTATAATTTCTGAATTTTTTCTCATTTTCAGATTCCTATTTCACCGGGCATTAACCTAATTTAAATATATCTTCAAAGTACTTTAAATCTGGCCCGACATTTCGGTATTAAAAATAGTTTGGAACCCAGAGAAATATGCTGAAATTGGCCCTCGCCAACCAAAAACGATCGCAATAAATTGCATAAGAAGTTGCCATGAGCTATATATAAATTATTAAAAAAAGAGGAGGGGTCCACTTGTGGGCCTGTTTAGTTGACGCGTATGCAAGATTTTTTAGTTATTATATACGCCAACAAACGATTCTAGCAGGACGTAACCGTTGGATGTCAATCCAACGGCCATCGTGTTTCTTCAATCTCGATCTTCTTGCTCCACCGCCAAAGCGGCCAATGGACCGCTTTACTCCGCCTCCGTGGGCTAAAGGTCATTGCCGCAGTGCCTCAAATACCTTTACTACTCCCACCGGCGGCGAGGCATCCTCTGTACTCACCCACACCCTCGTTATTCTGCGGCGATGGCAGCCTCACACCGCATGACCGGTGAACCCTCATACTCCTCTCTCAAATGCGGGCTTGCTTGCCAGTGTCTTCCCTGACTCCGCGTCGTCCCCTTCCTAGGCCTCGCCGTCGTTCACCGCCGTGGTGCTCTCGGTGCGGCGTGGTCAATGTGGTCAACGACCGACTTCCGTCGGAAGAGTACTATATGTGGAGAGGCTGATAGTGGGTCCACTCAAGCAATGCAAGGAAGTGCCTCCTTATTACGCCGGAAAATAATTATTCCTCCACACGGCAAAGAGGACCCACGGACGGGCCACCAGTATTTCACGAAAAAAAAGTTTCCCCACTGTTGGGACCCACAGGACAGGCCATCGTATTTTGCAAAAAAACGTTCCCCCGCTGTCAGCTCGGACCCACCAGAAGTGCCTCCTTATTACACACAAAAAAAGAATACCCCCTGCTAGCTGGGACCCACCTTGATGGGAGGCTGACTTGTGGGCCTACTAAGTTGGATCGACGGAGGCCTTTGTCAACTTTAGTCAATATATGAACGATTCTAGCTCCGGTGACCCTCGATGTCCATCCAACGGCCGTAGTGCTTCTTCAACCTCTGGTCTTCTTGCTCCGGCCGCCCAAAGCAAAGACCGGGCCGTGCCGCTTCCCGCCGCCATGGCCGGGCCGTGATGCCGTGGAGGCCTCACCGCCCCTACTACTCCCACCGCTGGCCGTGCCACCCTACGCACCCACACCCCTGTTATTCTCGGGCGACGCCACCTCACATCGCAGTACGAGCAGTGAACCCTCATACTCCTCTGGCGTGGGCATCCATCGCCGCGTCTTTCCCGGCCTCCGCGTCTGCCCCTTCCTGTGCCTCGCTGCCGTCGCCCACCGCCTCGGTGCTCTCGGGCGCTGGCGTGGTCAACGTGGTCAAGGAATGGCTTCCATTGGACGTGGACTGTACGTGGAGAGGATGACAGCTGGGTCCACGGCCGCAGCAAGGAAGTGCCTCCTTATTACGCGCAAAATAATCATTCCTCCACCTAACAGCGGGGACCCACCAGACGAGCCACCGTATTTCGTGAAAAAAATGTTTCCCCCTGACTGCTGGGACCCACCAGCTACATCTTCGCACGCAAGGAAGTGCGTCCGGGAAAAAACGATTCGCTTCTCGATCATTGCTGGGACCCACCGGCTACATTTTCGCACGCAAGGAAGTGCGTGCCCGAAAAAAAATGATTCACCCCCATTCGCTGGGACCCACCAGCTACATCTTCGCACGCAAGGAATTGCGTCCGCAAAAAACAAACGATTCCCCGACTCGGGACCCAGTTACACCTTCGCACGCAAGGAAGTGCGTGCAGGCAAAAAACAACGATTCGCCCCACGGCTGGGACCCACCAGCTACATCTTCGCAGGCAAGGAAGTGCCTGACAGTCGGGACCCACCTAGTCGAAGCGTACGTAGTGTTGTCATTCTGGTCGCGAACGTGTACATACATATATACTGGTCGATGTAGAGGCGCGCACGTATCGTAGTAGAGGCGCCGTGACGTGTCGTAGTAGTAGAGGCGCCAAGACGTAGCATGTACACGTGACGTATAGCGGCCGATACGCTCTCAACATATCTATAATTTTTATTGCTCCATGCTACTTTATCTATTGTTTTGGACTATATTGGGCTTTATTTTCCACTTTTTATATTATTTTTGGGACTAACCTATTAACCGGAGGCCCAGCCCGAATTGCTTATTTTTTGCCTATTTCAGTGTTTCAAAGAAACGGAATATCAAACGGAGTCCAAACGGAATGAAACCTTCGGGAACGTGATTTTCTCACCGAACGTGATCCAGGAGACTTGGACCCTACTCCAAGAAGTAACAGAGGCAGTCACGAGGGTGGGGGGCGCCCCCCTAGGGCGCGCCCCCTGCCTCGTGGGCCCCCGTCATTGCTCCACCCATGCATTCCTTCCTCCTATATATACCTCACGCACCCCAAATGATCGTAACAGAGCCAAAAACCTAATTCCACCGCCAACTTTCTCTCGTATCCACGAGATCCCATCTTGGGGCCTGTTTGAGCTCCATGGGAAGGGGGCATCCACCATGGAGGGCTTCTACATCATCACCATAGCCCCTCCGATGAAGTGTGAGTAGTTTACTTGCACCTTTGGGTCCATAGCTAGTAGCTAGATGGCTTCTTCTCTCTTTTGGATCTCAATACAATGTTCTCCCTCTCTCGTGGAGATCTATTCGATGTAATCTTCTTTTTGCGGTGTGTTTGTTGAGACCGATGAATTGTGGGTTTATGATCGAGATTATCTATGAATAATATTTGAATCTTCTCTGAATTCTTTTATGTATGATTGGTTATCTTTGCAAGTGATGTAGGGCGGAACCCTATGTGGACGATCTTTCACGTTTGGAGAGGATCCCTACGAGGAACACGAAGAACGAGCGGAAGAGCACGAGGAAATCACGGGGGAAAACACAAGAGAATCACTCAAACCAACAAGATCCGATTACACATGCGCTAGATCGATGAACACAAAGAGAGATACACGATCCATGATCAACAAAGGACGATACAAGAGGTAACCGGGTTCTTCTCCGTGAGGAGTTCTTGATTGTCTTCCCTTGAAGGGGTCTTGAATCCGCTTGGGCGATCTTCTCCGAAGAGGTCGTGGGCTCCGAGGAGAAGTAACCAAGTGGATGAGCAAGGATCTCACACAAAATATGAGCTAAACCAATGCTAACCCTAACTAGGAGGAGGTGGGGGAGTATATATAGTGCTAGCCCACGAAGGGGTAAGTGAGGGCGAAGGGATACATGGGCTCGGCCCAATACACTGTGCGCAGACAGGCCGGAAGTTCCGGGCGGGGCCGGAAGTTCCGGGCTCCGGAAGTTCCGGGCAGGTTCCGGCCGGGTTCCGGGCTAACCAGAGAGTTGGCGTGCTCGGGGCTGGTCTGACTCCGGGGCGGAGGTTCGGGCAGGCCGGAAGGTCCTGGCTTTCAGGCTTGTCCCCTGCTTCTTCTTCCTTCTCCTCTTCCATGCTTGGCCTTGGTCCTTGGATCCTCCATGGTCGTCTGGTTTGTACCTGAGTGTATGAAAGGTCCATGCATGAGGTAGTAGCCATGTCTCACATGTGGAAAGTGAAGGTTCGAAGAGGAGTGAGTTCACCATGTGTCCAATGGCGTATGGTCGAGGTCTCATTGTATGTCCTCTTGGGGCTTGGGGAGTAGTCGAAGTGTACCAGGGATGACCGTGGGATGCTCGCATCATCTCCCTCCCTTGGGAAAGATCCAGGCCTGGGATCGTGATCCTCATCACCATGGAAAGCGGTTGTCGTAGACGGACTTGTAGTTGGATGAAGTTGAAGACATGGTGCAATCCAAGTAGTCCAAGGTGTCGCCGGAGTGATAGACATGCAAAAAGAGCAAACACAAGCAACACTCGGAAATACAATGGTTAGTGCACACAAGGTGTCCATCAAATAAGTATGAGTCTGTTCGGCAAGATTGTTCGTGACCAAGCGCATGAAGCTTATCAAGATGATCTAGAATGATATGCAAAGCATTCATGGGAGAAAAAGCATTCATTGTGCACACAAATGTGTTGTCATAGTGAGATGGTTTATCAAAAGCATGAATATGGCAATGGATGCTCAATATGATTATGTTATCATGCAATTGATGGTAGGCAATGTGATCATTATGTATGAATATGCGATCAAGGTAGATCACAACAAATTTGCTAAGAAAGTGCTCAAGCTCATATATCATGGATGACATAGAAATACAAGATGCACCAAGGCAATCATAATGCAAGTCAATCCATGGATAAAGTGCAAACTTGTTATGGGAGTTGTCGTACCATGGCTCAATGTAAATGGTAGAAATGGTGGTCCGTTGGTGAATCCACTAAGTCCGAGTACTCCTCAACTTGAAGGTCCATAGGGTCCATCTCCAATGTCGGTCCTCCATCCAATAGATGTATCATGTAGACAACAAGAAGGAAACAACAATGAAAGAATGGCCCATCCAATATGCATAATTGAGGATGGCTCAAAGGGAAGGAGGTCACCTTTAGGAGTTTCTCAAGGATGATGGAGTTGGGCATCTTGTATGCCTTCACATAACCAATATGTCTCATGACGGTATCACCTTGTGAATCCTTCAAAATGAACGAACATGACAAACACTCGGAAAAACAAATGAGGTTAGCGTAAATGCAAAACCTAACATTCGTGTGGTAACATACCCAACAAGTGTATGCATCATGCTCATCATAAGAAAGAACAAGGGAGAATTTCATAGTATGGAGGCATATGATGCGAGAATAACCAAATACAATAGGCTCAATCAAATAAGCATGCATCACAAGTAAAGTGTCAAAGTCTCTAAGATCAATAAGCATAGTATGGTTGCACTCAATACAAGTGGATATGAAAGAGGCAACTAATGGACACAAGAGACAATGATCAAGATATATCATGTGAGAGGCATGAGCATATATGTCATCAACCCAAGAAAGCAAGTAATGGAACATGGGTGATGCGACAAAGCAAGCAATCATAGAGATCAAGTCAGGCAAGCATGTCATTGGTGCAAATAGTGGGCATGAATAATTCACATGTCATAGCACAAGCATAAAGGCAAGATATGAGCAAAATAGCATCAATAGCATGGGGCACATGATAAACATGGCAATAGCAACAAGGATCTCCACCAAGCATGCAAATACACATAGGAGTAGCATAATGGTGAATCATGGGTAGATGCAAGCAAGGGTCACAATTGCATGGCAAAATCATGTAAAGAGGCATAACATGCAAAGTGAACACGATAGTATGGGCATAAGGTGACAAGTGGTAAATAGCCCATAGTCGTGTGAGAGCCAAGTAGAAGAGATGCGCGTAGTCCTTGCGCAAAAGGAATGATGGGTGAGGGAGTCCCGGACTAGGGGGTGTCCGGATAGCCGGACTATCGTCCACGCCTGACTCCAAGACTATGAAGATACAAGATTGAAGACTTCGTCCCGTGTCCGGATGGGACTTTCCTTGGCGTGGAAGGCAAGCTTGGCGATCTGGATATGTAGATCTCCTACCATTGTAACCGACTCGTGTAACTCCTAACCTATCCGGTGTCTATATAAACCGGAGAGTTTTAGTCCGTGAGGACGTAACAACAATCATACCATAGGCTAGCTTCTAGGTTTAGCCTCCTAGATCTCGTGGTAGATCTACTCTGTACTACCCATATGATCTATATTAATCAAGCGGGAGTAGGGTATTACCTCCATCGAGAGGGCCCAACTCAGGTAAAAACATTGTGTCCCTTGCCTCCTGTTACCATCCGCCTAGACGCACGATTCGGGACCCCCTACCCGAGATCCGCCGGTTTGACACCGACATTGGTGCTTTCATTTGAGAGTTCCTCCGTCGTAAATGGCGTCGAGTAGGATGCCTCGCCTGCGTCTTTAAAGACGACACCATCGCCAAAGAAGCCTTGGCCACTAGTCGACTCTTCGCTTGGCGGTTTCTCATGACCGCTAGTTCGCCGTCTGCCGGCGATGACCTCTCGAGTCGCCGAAACCAATCTTCATGTTAGTTCGAACTTGCGAACAGTTAGATCCGATCGAGCTCTCCTCCATAAACGAAGCTCTTGGATCGCATCGCCGCTACAGGAGTCGCCACAATTACGGCCGGATCGGGCCTAAAACCGATCCGAGAGAGATCAACTCTCCCTGTGCTACCCATCATATTGCTGTGATAGAGGAGCAATGCGGCGATTCTTCTCCTACCTTAAGGACTAGTTACGTTGGATTCCCGATCCCTCCATGCCGGATTCTGCGGAGGGGCGGATGTCGATCAAGCTCGAACCTAAAGTCAGCGGCGGGCGGACTTCATTGGATTGCACTCAAAATCCAAATTTCCGAAGTTCGAAACTTCTTGGCCCTTGAGTCCTGAATTGACGGGTTCCGGATTTAGTGCCACCCGCCCACCCAAACATTGGCCATCTCTCTCGAATGCGGCAAGAGCCACTGAAACAAGACATCATTATCGGGCGATTCCTCCCGGTTATGAACAGGGTAAAGGATCGCCGAGAGGAGGACGAATCCCAATTTTTTGCAATAATTGCACGGACAAGGAATCCTAAACGCCATAAGTCGTCGCGAAATTACACGCTTTTGCCGACTTGGTGACCATAGTACAAAAATCTTTGCGATGGAGAGCGCTGGAAAACCGAAAGTAAATTTTGGGATAATCCCCTGAATACATTCCTAGTCCGTAACAAAAGGGTGCATCATTATCAAGCACACAGGTTGAATACCAAAAACCAAAACCCCTAAAGGGTACGGAACCGTCTTTGGAGGGTTGGCTAAACGAACCTGCAAAATTCATAGCACAGAGGGCGCCACTCCAACTCATAGCCTTCGAAAGCATGTTGGATACTACGGCGGTGGCCAAAAGTGGCAAAGAGCTTCTAGCTTCGTAATCCTAGCCCAAGAACACCAAAGATGCAGTTAATCAGTCTTCGAGACTTTCGCATCAAATAACATGCGAAACGACAACTCCATAACCTTGCCTAAGTCTAGCAAGTAGCAACAATGAATCCATGGAGTGACACGGCTATTACCTTCAATGCCCGATTTAACCTAAATTCGAATCGCCCGGGCACCACCGCATTGGTTCTCAGCCCGATAGTAGACGACTTTTCGCCTTACTAAGGTACTCATGGATGGCGGCAGCGGACTAAACCTCATCTATGAGGAAACTCTCCTAAGATGGAAATAGACTGGAACCGCATTGAGCGAAGCAAAGACAACCTTTAGAGGAATAATCCCGGCCGGAAGCATGCTGCACAGGAAAAATCACGCTGGATGTAGTGTTCGGCTCGCCGGACAATTACAGGTCCGAGGAGGTCACATTTCAAGTGGCCCGTTTCAACAGTGGATATCATGCTTTACTAGGACGAGAGGCATTCACAATTTTTCAAGCTATACCCCATTATGGGTACATGAAGCTTAAAATGCCCGGTCCCAACGGAATCATCACTCTCGCTAGTGATCCGAGCATAGCACTCCGCGTCGAAAATAAGACAGCCGCACTAGCCCTCGAGGCACTATCCGAAGCCCTAGCGGCCGAGGAACTCACCGTGATGCTCCCACGGTGAATAGGGCGATGTGATACTTGATAAGAGATCCAAGTCCACCTCTTTAAACCAGCCGGATGAAATAGTCAAATTCCAAGTCCACCCAGCGGACCACAAAGACGGCCTCCATCGGGCACAATTAAATCCTGATGTAGACGCCAGCACTTTTAAAATTTCTACAAGAAAAGCGGGACATCTTTGCTGGCACCCTTGAGATATGCCAGAATCCCACGTCGGTGGCGAGCACAGCCTAAATATCCTAAAAGGATTCAAGCTACCAAACAGGCTCTTCGGTAGCTTTTCCGAACCCAAGAGACAGGCCATGGGAGAGGAGCTAGCCAAACTTTTGGAGGCCGGATTCATCAAAGATATAAAACATCCGGACTAGCTAGCGAACCTGGTGATGGTACCAAAGAAGGATAAATCCTGGCGCCTATGTGTTGAATTCAAAGACCTTAATAAGGCTTGCCCAAAGGACCCCTTCCCCCTCCCGCGAATTGATCAAATCATTGACGCCACAGCAGACCACGACTCATTGTGCTTCCTCGACGCGTACTCGCTACCACCAAATCAAGATGGCGGAGCCAGACCAAAGCTGCAAACAGATTCATCACTCCATACGGCCCGCTCTTCAACACAATGCCCTTTGGGCTCAAAAACGCGTCGGTAGCAGCATATCAGCGCATGATTCAGACATGTCTGGCCAACCAGATCGGCAAAACGGTGGAAGCATATGTAGATGACGTGGTCGTCAAAACCAAACACGTCGAAACTCTAGTAGACGAGTTGAGGCTCACATTCGACAATCTTCGAAAATATGACATCAAGCTCAATCCGGAAAATTGCGTCTTCGGCGTTCCAGCCAGAAAGCTCACAGGCTTCATTGTGTCCGTAGAGGAATTGAAGCAAACCCAGCCAAGATTCGAGCTCTGTCACAACCGGATATTCCAAAAGATCTCAAACAAATACAAAAATTGACGGATGTGTAGCGGCTCTAAGCCTCTTTATCTCCCGTTTAGGAGAAAAAGGCATTACCTCTTTACCGCCTCCTCGCCGCACGAACACTTCGAGTGGGACGGATGCCGCCACGGCCGGAGTCGAAGAAATAAAGGCCATTTTGGCAACAAATCCAGTCCTGGCCGCGCCCAACGTGGGCGAACCAATGCTATCATATATCGCCGCAACACATCAAGTTGTCAGCGCGGTGCTCGTTGTCGAACGAGAAACGGACGGACACCGGTTCCCTATTCAAAAAACGGTTTATTATGTGTCCACTATCCTAACTCCATGCAAGTCCCGGTACCCACACTATCAAAAGATAGCATACGCGGTGTTCATGGCATCCCGAAGTCGCGACACTACTTTCAAGAGTGTTCGATAACGGTAGCCTCTCAAGTACCTCTTAACGACATTATAAACAATCATGACGCGACGGGCGAATTGCTAAATGGGCCATAGAGCTCCTTCCATTCGACATAACTTATAAGCCACGACGAGCTATTAAGTCGCAGGTTTTGGCCGACTTAAATGGCGAATGGACCGACGAACTCCCTAAAGAGTACGGGCGCATACTCCAATTGGATCATGCACTTTGACGGCTCCAAAATGTTGGCTGGCACAGGGGTTGGCGTCGTCTGATGTCCCCAACCGGGACACGAGCCGATAAGTTCTTCAGATAATGTATACAGACTCCAACAACGCGGCGAATACGAGGCCCTTCTGCATGGCCTCCGGATGGCAGTCTCCATGGGCATTCAACGCCTAGAGGTGCGCGGGGATTCAAACCTCGCAATATCTCAAATAAACGGAGACTTTGACGCCAAGGATCCGAAAATGGCAGCATACTGCAATGCGGTCCTAAAAATGTCGGCCGCGGTTGAAGGGCTCGAATTTCATCATATAGCCCGGATAACAACCACGCTGGCGGATATATTGGCACGCATCGGTGCAAAACGCGATGCCGTCCACCCAATATCATTTTGGAACGGCTGTTCAAGCCATCCGTACTATGGGAAGGAGTCCGCAATAACAATCCGGACCCGACCACACACGACGCCGAACACTCGACACAACCGGAGACTCTCCGCCCGAGATAACACCCTCTTGCTCACGAAATAATGGCGGTTATCGCCCGTGGACGGAACCATTCCTAGCCTACCTAACTAGGCGGGAACTCCCGAAGACCAAAATGAGGATCGCTGCATAGTAGTACGATCAAAAGCCTATAAAGTCCATGAGGGAGAGCTTTATAAGAAAAGCACAACAGGAGTCCTTCAAAGGTGTATCTCCGAAGAGGAAGGGCGAAACCTCCTGGCTGAAATTCACGCCGGACTGGGTGGGCACCACGCCTCAGCCCGGGCCCTTGTAGGCAAGGCCTTCCATACAAGATTTTATTGGCCGACGGCCCGAGCAGATGCGCAGGATTTAGTCCAACGATCCGGTTGCTGCCGCTTTTTGCTAACCAAAGCCACATGCCACCCACCGCCTCAAAACTATACCCATCACCGCCATTCGCGGTCTGGGGGCTTGACATGGTTGGACCCCTTAAGGGAGGAACCCACAAGCAAAAATACCTATTTGTCATGGTGGCCAAATTCACCAAATGGATAGAGGCCAAACCAGTCAAAACGGCTGAATCCGGACCAGTGATAGACTTCAGATCGGTGGGTAGTGCATCGTTACGGTGTCCCCCATAGTATCATCACGACAATGGCACCAATTTCACACGGCCGATGAGGTCAAATCATGGTGCAAAAACATGGGCATTAAGCTCGATTACGCCTCGATCTATCACCCTCAAACCAACGGCCAAGTCGAGCAGGCAAACGGTCTAATCATGAGCGGCATTAAACCCGGACTAGTGCGGTCCCTCAAGGAATCTAACACGCGCCTTTGGGTAGAGGAGCTCGACCGTGCTACTGGGGCTGCGGACCACGCCAAATCGCACTATCGATTCACACCATTTTTATGGTGTACATGCAGAGGCAGCCTTGCCTGCGACATAATTCATGACTCACCTCGAAAAGCGCATGTATGAATAAAGAGAAGCCGAACTCGATCGGCAGGACAGTTTGGGCGCATTGGAGGAGGAGCGGCGTGGCAAAAAGCTCGTTCAGCATTCTATCAACAAAGAAGCTCAAGATATCACAGCGAGGAAATGCGGGCCAAAGCTTATAACGTTGGCGAATCTAGTTCTACGCTGCCGGACAAGAAAAGGACAAACTCAAGCCCAAATGGGAAGGTCCCTTCATCATCGACCAGGTCGACCGGCGAGCATACCGTCTGCAAACGCATCGGATAACCGACTCGAGCCGAACCCATGGAACGCAGCCCGTCTACGAAGATTCTACGCCTAAGTGCGGACTCCAAGTTCGCCTCCTTTCTCCATCCGCATTCTTTATTTTTGTTTTTGCTGTCTTTTATTTCTCTCCTTCCTCCTTCTTCTTCTTGTAGCCTTTAGAGGCTCGTTTGCTTTTTCCGCACTCATTATACTGGGGCTTCTTTAACGTAAGATTATTTACGGGCTTCATGCCCACACATGTGTTAAACTTCCGCATGTACCTTTTTATTAGCCATTATATGCATCGATATGACTTAAGTTTTGGCTAAGTTGGGTTGCTCGGCTCTGTGCTTACCCCCTCGCTCCCGATTGTTCGGCTAGGTGGTAAAGGAGCACCTCTGCGATTATTCTTGCCCGGGTCAGCCCGATGTGTACCTCAGACTGGGTGAAGCCAAAGCTAAGCGTTCTTAAGGGAATATTCGGTCGGTGAATTGAAAGATGATTTTAACTTTTTACCATCTGCCCCGGATGATTTTACGCTTTCATAGCAGCTTTGACATGCACTTTAGGGCATGCACCCCAGCGAAAGGAACCCTTAACGGAACTATTCTCCTTGGAAGATGCTTCTTACTACCCATGTAATATAGCATAACTAGTTGGGCACTTGTCTGATACAGCAACAATGACCCCTACGCCTTGTCTCCATGCATACCACGGTTCTTATATAACCACGAAGGTATTGGGCCACACTCCGGACTATTGGGTCCGACGGTCGAAGCGAAAAGGTCCGCTCTGACAAACGAGCTACAGTCCGCTAGAAGACATTTCTTTCATGTCATATTTTTACATAGTCAATTCGACTCATTGTATTCCTCCTCAATGCCATCTAATAGGCTATCTAATTTACAATCTTGCTTTGGGAATACTTGGCGGCCAATTCAACTTGGCTGTACACTAAGCTTACAGGATCTCCATCCCATCCGCCCCACATGTCCGACCTCGCCATGTGGTTTGGGTCACCTTCGTGTCTGAGTGTCTTCACCATGGCCCGAGCCTCCTGGCGCCTTTGACGGCAGCGAGCCGATATCTTCCATAGTCGGAAGCGCGCCGTGCCCCTTGAAGCCGCCTCCGCCAGCTCCCCAATGCCTTGAGCGGGGAGATAGATGGCCACAAGGCTTGGCCGATGCCTTTCATCACCTGCCGGACTCGCTCGTAGAAGCCGACGCAATTCGGGAAGGAGATCACCCGAAGAATTGGGCATCTCCTCCTCGGGGCGACACTGTGAGCAAACCTACATACATGTTTATGTTAGTCGCCTTCCTCGCTGAACTCTTTCAAAGTTCGCTCAAGCACTTTGAAAATGCCGCGGCAAGCCGCCGATTCTCCTTCTTGAGTCGGATAACTGGGCACGAAAGTCCTTCGCCTCACCCAGCTTGGTGTTGGCGTCTTGGAGGTTATTCTTCTCCGCCGCACCACGTAAGCACGCCTCGCCGCCTTTAATCATGCGTAGAGCTGTTGCTTGTCCGGATCTAGTCCGCGCCTATACGCAATATTTTTGGCAGCTTTACACATGCCGCACTTCCTAAATTATTTATCTTTTGAAGCGTATATTACCGGTGGGGGCCTCAGAAGCTCCCCTGTGGCGGCTAGTGCGGCCTCAAGTTGGGCTTTGCACTCTTCAAGCTCTGAGACAGTCGGGTATTCTTTTTGTAAGATCTGCATAACAAATGATCCTTAAATCAGTTATTCTAACTATTTTAAGTCTCGGGGCTCTTGGCATATATAATTGTCATATTTACTTACCGTATGTCCTTCACATACTTTGCTCGTGGCTCTGGTTAGTCCATCTTGAGCGGTACGGAGGTGCGCATCTCGAATCAAAGGCATTCAAGGCCTCCAGGAGAAACACGCGTCAAGAAGAACAGTCCGCGGCGCTTTGTGCTTCAAGCGCTCTCCACCTCGGAGTTGGTGGCGGACAACCTGTCGGCATCCTCTGTCGGAGGAGCATCCGGCCGACGTCTCGTGCTGCGCCTCGACCTCCGGACCCGGCTTTGAAGCCTGTCCGGTGAAGGTTCGATCGGCAACCTCTCTGGACTCGGTCCGTGGCGCTCTTTTTCTGAAAAGGGTATCGGCGTTAATCGCCTTCCAGGAATCAATCCGGGAGTATGGTGACAAGCCATACCGTTGCGGCGGAATTTCGATCCGGACCGCACTTCTTTTTTAACTGCGGGGCCGCCGCCCTTTGTTGGCCAGCCGCGCGGCTTCTGCCTCGAAGGTACCCCCTGAAGCACCATTAGTATATGGTGATCAAAAATAAAGCATGGATGGGTCGTTATCGAGTTTTGAGATCTCGGTCTCATTTACCTGTGAGGCCGGAAATATTCCGGTAATCAGCCGTAATGGCGACTCAACGCATTGTCGATGCCAAGTTGGTAGAATACCCCATCGATCAACTCCACCTTTATATCGAGATCCTCTTCGAGGTCGGATCGAGGACGTTCCGGATCCTCGGGTTGTGAAGCGGCTGTGTATCTTCTCCACGGTCCGTAGTTCTGTGCAAAAACCATGAAATGAGATATTTAACTACGGAATATGGATCGGACAGGTCACAAAGATGTTTGCTTACCCGGCTTGAGGATTACTCAAGAAAACTCCTTCAATGGGTTGAGGCGGAGGAAATCCTCCTCCTCTCCTTTGTACATGGCGATAAGATCTTCACCAGTTCGGTGACCGATTCCGGCCCTTTGCGGCCATGGCGGGTGGCATCGTCCTCCCCGTTGAAGTCCCACATAGGGTGGCCTCTGTATTAGGCGGCTGCACTCCTCATAATGCTGATTGCCATGACTCCTGTCATGGTCGTCAATCCGGCATGAGCCAGTAACCTTATTCGGCTCATCAAATAACGGACGTCCTAGTCATCTTCTCTCCGGGGGCTCCGAGGGTGCCAGCTTAGGCGCTTCTTCAGAGGAGCATTGCTGAACTCCGGGAGGCCGATCCGAACAGGATCCAGCAGCAGGACGTCCTCCGTGTAAAACCATTCTGAAGGCCAGTCTTCGGACGCCTTCTTTGGGGTTCCGGACAGGTATCCGGTCCCGGCGATGCGCCATAGCTCGGCTCTGCCCACTTGATATATTGACCCCTCATGAGAACGGGGTACTAGGCAGAATATTCTCTTCCACAATCCGAAGTGAGCCTCAACGCCCAAGAATAGTTACGCAAAGGGCCACGAAGCCCGCGATGTGCGAGATGGAGGCAGGAGTAAGATGGTGCAATTGGAGGCCGTAGAACTCCAAGAGCCCGGAGAAAGCGGATGGATGGGAAATCCGAGGCCTCTTACTAGATAAGAGATGAAGCATACCCGCTCTCCTTTAGAGGGATCGAGGACACTCTCCGCTTGCTTTCCGCCCTTGTAGGTGGCAAGTCCGGCTCGAACCGAACCAAGAAGGCGGAGGAGAAATCCCTTGGTTTGAAGTGTAACTAGCTCATTATGCGGATCGAGCATCTCTCCCAATTCCACGGCTTAGGGCTGGGGCCTTGAGAAGAGGAGTCGCGTCATTTGTCCATGATGGAATGGGCTTTGGTCAGAGGCGCTCTGATGAAAGCTTGCAAGGGGGGGGGGTGTGATTCAGATCTGGATCCTCGCTCCTTTTATGGGTGGCTCATTTGCGTGGCTAGGGGGATAATTGTAAAAATACCCTGGCTGTTCGCATTCATTAAAACACGTGGAAGATGTTCATTATTGGGTGTAGAAGCCGAAGAGCGCAACATTTATCAGAAGCCGGACACTATTCGACAAGTATATGGAATTTGGAGAAGAACCCGCCTCGCAATGCCGAAGACAATCAACGCGCCGGACTCATCGTCATTGAAGCCTGGTTCGGGGCTCTTGAGGAGTCCCGGACTAGGGGGTGTCCGGATAGCCGGACTATCGTCACGGCCGGACTCCAAGACTATGAAGATACAAGATTGAAGACTTCGACCGTGTCCAGATGGGACTTTCCTTGGCGTGGAAGGCAAGCTTGGCGATGTGGATATGTAGATCTCCTACCATTGTAACCGACTCTGTGTAACCCTAACCTATTCGGTGTCTATATAAACCGGAGGGTTTTAGTCCGTGGGGCAGAACAACAATCATACCATAGGCTAGCTTCTAGGTTTAGCCTCCTTGACCTCGTGGTAGATCTACTCTTGTACTACCCATATCATCAATATTAATCAAGCGGAGTAGGGTATTACCTCCATCGAGAGGGCCCGAACACAGGTAAAAACATTGTGTCCCTTGCCTCCTATTACCATCCGCCTAGGCATACGATTCGGGACCCCCCTAGCCGAGATCCGCGGTTTTGACAAGCAGTGGGAATGAAAGTCCACGGGATCCTAAGTCATCATTGCTCTCAAGAGCTCGTTTAAATCAACTCATGGGATTGAGAAGTTGTGAGTGTATGTGGGTACCTACACAAAACAAAGACAAAGGGAAAATTGTGTGTTAAATGGTAGATGTACACATCATCCATCATGATGCGCACATGCATGTGTCAGTTAGTACAAAATAGCCAATGCTCAAATAAATGAGATGCGTGATATAGAAACATGTCATCCATCATGATAGGTTTGTTGTTATGTATAGCATAATGGAGACTCAAATTGTGTAATGCATCATGGGAAATATCTAGAGCATTGTTATTCATGGAATGCATATGGTGCACGCAATTATGGGAATCATGCAAAGTATGGAATGTATCAAAATCTCCTAATATATATGAGGAAACTATGGGGGTCTCCTCATGAGCATTAATGGAAACATCACATGGAGAATATTGACAACATCCAAAACAATGCATATTTGGAACAATGTGATCATGGCATGGTATAGTAGATGAATTGTGCAAATCATGTAAAGGAAGCATGGCAATATCATCACATGAAAAACAAAAGCCACTGACCATTATCTCGTCATCTATGCCGTAAGTGCAAATGGGATTTATCTTAATAGGGCATGCATAGTTACTATGTTGAGATTGAAATGATGCAATATGGGAGATCTCACTCCTAGCATATGACAAGTTCAATGGATTGTCAAACATGATGTGACCAAAAGAATTTTCACATGATATCCTATGGAGCATAGCATCACAACTAGGCAACTCAACATGCTCATCATCATATTCATCATAAATAGGTAAGTCAAGGCATGAAGAAGTCGCACTAGCATGAAGCATGGGAATAGGTGGATCAACATCATGCAAGCAATCATTGTCAAGAGAGTCCATTAGTGGGACAAGAGAAGCACCATCACCTATGTTACCTTTGGAGCGTCGCTCATGTGTTGTAGGTGAGGTGTCGAAGATCCAATCGTTGTCATCTTGATCTTGATGGTACCATGTGGGGGGTGCATCATTGTCCACCATGGCCATCGGTGTTCCCATTGGAGGGATGAACTCGTCGAGGATAGGCATGTCGTCATGTAGGAGACCTAGCACCAAAGAAGAAAACACACTAGGAGTAGAGGTTAAGTCGTTAGAAATCAAAGTAGCCTCACATGCCGTGTCAACTACCTCACTCGCTAAGTGTTGTGGCTCACTCACTCCCAATATGATGCTCTCACTCGTATGGTTGGTGGAGTCACTCAAATGGCGCTCAACCTCACATAGGATGTGTGGCATGCTCTCAAGTGTGGGACTAGTGGTGGTCACACTCATCCTTTCATATGAAATGCACTCAATGTCATATAGGGTGGAGTCACTCACCTAACTCATGGGTTGGTGGCTCTCCTCACATGGCAATTGGGTTGTCTCATGATATGTGGGTGTCGGGGAGATGTTGGTGCAAATGTCTCCATGCTCAACTCCTATCGCCGTGGTCGAAGGGGATGGCCCTTGCTCGACCTTCTTGTCGCCGTCTTGTATGAGGCCCATATGATGTGGCACCTTGTAGCTCGTCTCCATGACCGAAGGGAATTTCCCATGCTCGGCCATCTTCCTTGGGGGGCTCCTGAAGATGGAAGTGTCACCCTCGCTCGTAGGTAGTCACCTTGGACTTGATGAAGTCGTTGTAGGCGTACTCGTGGGAAGTAGGCGAAGATGCCGTACGTCCAAAGGCGAAGATGCCTTGATAGCACTTGGCGAAGATGCCGAAGTGGTTGTTGTAGTCGTAGCACCGTCTTGGTGGTGCTCGTCTCGCGGTCTTCTTTTGTGCTCTTGAAGCTTGGACTTGGCGTGAAGTAGGGCTTGTTGGGACTTGTGCACTTGCGCTTGTGGAGCATCTTCATGATGATGATGATGTCGTTGTCGTGCTTGAGCTCGTAGTAGATGTCGTTCGTCGTCGTCATGCACATGATGCTTGGAGGTGACTTGCCCTTCATGACGATGTGTATCATGAACGTGATGGTGGTCGCCATGTAGATGTGGACGTGGACGACTTGCGCTTGCATCGCTTGGGCGCTCCGAAGACTTGTGACTTGAACGTCGCCGCCTTGAAGATGACGAAGGGGAAGAAGACTTGATCAAGGCTCTAATCTCCTCCATCCTTGCATCTTGCTCCTCTTTATGTGCGGAAAGCTTCTTGTCGATGTAGTCCCTTTTCCTTGCTTCGGAGAGATGAATGTCGATGGAGAGGTTCTCGATGCGCTCTTGCAATCTTGATTGTGCGCCTTGCATTTGTCGTCGTAGATCAAAGATGGACGCGTTGGTGATGTAGTTGTTCACGCCGTCATTGTTGTCAAAGACCGGAGATGAAATGCCTTGCCTATCCATCACAAGACTCGAGCAAATATGAGTGGGAGAAAGAGAAGAACTTATACCAAATGTACCTTGACCGATGTTGAAGATGGATCAATGATCACTCAATGTGTAACAAGGAACTAGCACAATTGGTACCAATTCTTGTAGGTTTCTCACACCTACACAAGTAAGGCTTATGGTGGAGCTTGGTGAGGATAGTGGCACAAAAATTTGATGCAAAAATGTTAGCAAGAGTCAATAATGTTGAAAGAGATTCACAAATTTGCAAGCGAAACAAGTAGACCAATAGCAATGAAAGGTACACGGAAACGCACACACTGATAGATAAATGGGGCCGTGCAACCAAGGAATGAGCTCAAAATGTGGAATCCACCAAAACGCTCGTGTTGCACAACTCAAGAGAGACGCTAGCACGATTGCTCAATAGGCGGATACGACACTTGTGCACAACCTATAAGATGCAAAATGGATAAACTTTCTATCCCAAGTATGCTATATATGTATGGTTCGGTGTTTGATCCAAGATGATCGGATATGACAATCTTATATGCAATGTGGTATGATGCTATGGCACTTGCTTCCAAGCTTTTTGCTCTCTCTTTTTCTTTGCTTAAAAGCTTATTCTCTCTTTTTTTTCTTTTCTTTTTTGTATGGCCACTATGCGAAATGCACAAACCAAGATAGCAATTGTGTATATGCTGGAACAAACTTGTGACACAAGATATGATAGCAATATATGCACCACGATGATATGGTATGTATGCTATGGGAAGTATGATCACTAATGTGCACAAGTAACGTTGCCCGACCAATACTCAAATGGCTAGTCTCGATGAGGCAAGTAACATAAAATGGGCTAGGGGTTAACAATGCAATGGCAAGGGAATATACAAAAGGAGGATACCATGATACCAAGTTGATATGGAGGTTACCGTCCGGCGATGATGAGTGGCGGTGTTCTTGATGTAGAAACCAAGATGATGGAGTCTAGTCCCTAAGTGGCGAAACACCTTAGGAAACGGAAAAACCGCGAACTCAAAATCTCAAACGTCAAATGTCAAAACGGTGGTAGCGGGAATGCGGTGGTGGTTTGCACTTGGCAAAACGGAAGTATTGGTGGAAACCCGAGTAGCCGAAGTTGACCGGGTTATGGTGGGGTAGCGGAAGTGTATGGTGTGCAAGCCTATGCGGAAGTTATGGAGGTGGTTGATGAAGAAGCAACCGTCCCTAAGTAGCCTAAACATCTTAGGAGACTCAAGTCACTACTCAAACAACCTCAAATGCTAAGGGGAACCAAATGGGTTAGGTTGCGGAAGTCGGTGGTGGCAATGCGGATGTTATGGTGGAAGGCCTAGGCAAAGATTCCAAAGTTTAAAAAATTTGATGGAGTCAAAAGGTGGTAAAACCAACTTGAGGACCTCGAACACGTCGATAGCTTCAAAGCAGGCCAAGAACACCCAAATCGGAGTTCGGAGTGAAAAGTTATGATGAAAAGCGGTGAAGAAGGCGATGCTGAAATTTGAAACTTTCTGGTTAGGCGGAAGTTCCGGGCCTAGGGCGGAAGTTCGAGGGTGTGGAAGTTCCGGGGTCGCGGAAAAAGTCTGGGGGTCAGGGGATTTTGGGGTAAACTTTATGTTTAGCCCGGAAGTTCCGAGGGCTAGGACGGAAGTTAAAGTCTGAGAGAAGTTAGGGGGTCGTGGAATTTCTTCCGGGACGAACCCTAAATTCCAGATATGAGAACTGGGGCAGAAAAACTCGATTTCCGGGGCAAAATTGAGAAGATTTCGTGGATGGAAATGGGGGAAAAGATGGGGAAGGCTAGATCCACTTGAAACACAACGAATCCATGGATCAAAATTAACAAAACATCATCAAAACCAACAAATCACAAAAAAAATTGGTGGCTATTTTTGGTGGGGATTTTTGGATTTAGGACGAAATCAACAAAATCAAGCTAGAAAACACGGGGTAGGGGCTCCAAAAACGTGATCAACGTGGCTCATGATACCAAGATGATGTAGGGCGGAACCCTATGTGGACGATCTTTCACGTTTGGAGAGGATCCCTACGAGGAACGCGAAGAACAAGCGGAAGAGCACGAGGGAAATCACGGGGGAAACACAAGAGAATCACTCAAACCAACAAGATTCGATTACACATGCGCTAGATCGATGAACACAAAGAGAGATACACGATCCACGATCAACAAAGGACGATACAAGAGGTAACCGGGTTCTTCTCCGTGAGGAGGTCTTGATTGTCTTCCCTTGAAGGGGTCTTGAATCCGCTTGGGGTATCTTCTCCGAAGAGGTCGTGGGCTCCGAGGAGAAGTAACCAAGTGGATGAGCAAGGCTCTCACACAAAATATGAGCTAAACCAATGCTAACCCTAACTAGGAGGAGGTGGGGGAGTATATATAGTGCTAGCCCACGAAGGGGTAAGTGAGGGCGAAGGATACATGGGCTCGGCCCAATACCTTTGTCTTGTGAGACAGCCGGAAGTTCAGGCGAGGTCGGAAGTTCCGGGCTCCGGAAGTTCCGGTCAGGTTTCGGGCGGGTTCCGGGCTAGCCAGAGAGTTGGCGAGCTCGGGGCTGGTCTGGACTCCGGGGGCCGGAGGTTCCGAGCAGTCCGGAAGGTCCGGGGGCCGGAAGTTCCGGGCAGGCCGGAAGGTCCGGGCTTTCCAGAAGCTTGTTCCTGCTTCTTCTTCCATCTCCTCTTCCATGCTTGGCCTTGGTCCTTGGATCCTCCATGGTCGTCGCTGTTGTACCTGAGTGTATGCAAGGTCCATGCATGAGGTAGTAGCCATGTCTCACATGTGGAAAGTGAAGGTTCGAAGAGGAGTGAGTTCACCTTGTGTCCAATGGCGTATGGTCGAGGTCTCATCGTATGTCCTCTTGGGGCTTGGGGAGTAGTCGAAGTGTACATGGGGATGACCATAGGATGCTCCGCATCAGCAAGTCTCTTTGAATTATCCGTTTGGTTTGGCCAACTAGATTGGTAGTTCTTGCAATGGGAGAGGTGCTTAGCTTTGGGTTCAATCTTGCGGTGTCCTTTCCCAGTGACAGAAGGGGCAGCAAAGCACGTATTGTATTGTTGCCATCGAGGATAACAAGATGGGATTTTTATCATATTGCATGAATTTATCCATGTACATCATGTCATCTTGCTTAAGGCGTTACTCTGTTTTTAACTTAATACTCTAGATGCATGCTGGATAGCGGTCGATGAGTAGAGTAATAGTAGTAGATGCAGGCAGGAGTCGGTCTACTTGTCTCAGACGTGATGCCTATATACATGATCATACCTAGATAGCCTCATAACTATGCTCAATTCTGTCAATTGCTCAACAGTAATTTGTTCATCCACCGTAGAATACTTATGCTCTTGAGAGAAGTCACTAGTGAAACCTATGGCCCCCGGGTCTATTCTCATCATATCAATCTCCATCACTTTAATACTTGCTTTGTTTTTACTTTGCCTTTTACTTTTCACTTTGCATCTCTATATCAAAAATACCAAAAATATTATTTATCATCTCTATCAGATCTCACTCTAGTAAGTGACCGTGAAGGGATTGACAACCCCTAATCGCGTTGGTTGCGAGGAGCTATCGTTTTGTGCAGGTCACGAGGGACTTGCGCGTAGCCTCCTCTTGGATTGATACCTTAGTTCTCAAAAAGCGGGGAAATACTTACGCTACTTTGCTGCATCATCCTCTCCTCTTCGGGGAAATCCAATGCAGTGCTCAAGAGGTAGCAAGAAGAATTTCTGGCGCCGTTGCCGGGGAGGTCTTCGCTCAAGTCAAGACATACCAAGTACCCTTCACAATGCCTTATCTCTCGCATTACATTATTTGTCATTTGCCTCTCGTTTTCCTCTCCCCCACTTCACCCTTGCCATTTTATTCGCCCTCTCTTTTCCGTTCGCCTTTATGTCTTCCTTGGCTCGTTTTCTCACTTGGTTGAAATAGTTTAGTATTTATTCCTAAACAGAGAAGCTAATATCTATGGATCCTCATCCACTTGCCAATCTTTTTAAGAGATCCAATTATGATGAACCAATTCCTAGTGATTTGGATGCACTAGATTATCCTTATAAGCTTTTGCCTGAGATCCGTAAATCTGAAAATTGTGATGAAGTGCTTCACAATAGATCTTTGAATAAAAAGCATGATTGCAATGATTTTATTATAAATTCTATTGATGTAAATTATGCTAATAATATGCAAAACCCTAAGCTTGGGGATGCTAGTTTTGCTATGTCCAATAGTCATGATTGGGGAGATTCTTCTTATGATCTTGAAAATTTATTTCAGCCCCATGATGAATATAAGATTGATAATAGTGTTTGCAATAATATTGAAAGTGGGTTTGGAAGAGTGTCAACTTTAGATCCCACATATTTGGATAACATTCAATCTTATGAAATTTTTGATAAAAGTGGGCTTGGAGAAATCATGACTTTAGTTAATGATAATCCCACTATTTTGGAAGAGTATGAACTTCGCATGCATGTGGATCATGTTGAGAATATGTTATGTGATAGCTATATTGTTGAATTTTCTTATGATCCTACATGTAATTTTTATGAGAGAGGAAAATATGGTTATAAAAATTTTCATGTTACTAAATTACCTCTCGTTATGTTGAGATTGCTATTGTTCCTTTCCGCTTCCTTGCATATGCTAGTTTTTGCTTGCTACGATAATTTGTTTGCCTATAATATGCCTATGCATAGGAAGTATGTTAGACTTAAGTGTGTTTGTCACATGTTTTACGATGCTCTCGTTGTGCCTCAATTCTTGTCTTTCTTGTGAGCATCATTGAAATCTCAATGCCTAGCTAAAAAGGCTTTAAAGAAAAGCGCTTGTTGGAGACAAACCAATATTTTTCCTTGCTGCTTAGTAATAAATATTCCATCTAGCCTCTGTTTAGATGTGGTTTTATGTTTAGATTAGTGTTTGTGCCAAGTTAGACCTATAGGATCTTCTTGGATGATAGTTATTTGATCTTGCTGTAATTTCCAGAATCTTTCTGTTCACGAAAACAATTGTTAAAAATCACCAGAACGTGATAAAATACTGATTCCAATTGCTGCTGATCATTAAACAAATTTTCTAGGTCGTCGTAGTTTGGTAGAATTTTTGGAGTTCCAGAAGTTTGCGTTAGTTACAGATTACTACAGACTGTTCTGTTTTTGACAGATTCTGTTTTTCGTGTGTTGTTTGCTTATTTTGATGAATCTATGGCTAGTAAAATAGTTTATAATCCATAGAGAAGTTGGAATACAGTAGGTTTAACACCAATATAAATAAAGAATGAGTTCATTACAGTACCTTAAAGTAGTCTTTTGTTTTCTTTCTCTAACGGAGCTCACGAGATTTCTATTGAGTTTTGCGTTGTGAAGTTTTCAAGTTTTGGGTAAATTCTTTTGATGGATTATGGAACAAGGAGTGGCAAGAGCCTAAGCTTGGGGATGCCCATGGCACCCCAAGATAATCCAAGGACACCAAAATTCAAAGCTTGGGGATGCCCGGAAGGCATCCCTCTTTAAATCTACTTCCATCGGTAATTTACTTGGAGCTATATTTTTATTCACCACATGATATGTGTTTTGCTTGGAGCGTCCTGTATTATTTGCGTCTTTGCTTGTTAGTTTACCACAATCATCCTTGCTGTACACACCTTTTGAGAGAGCCATACATAAATTGGAATTTGATATAATACTCTATGTGCTTCACTTATATCTTTTGAGCTTGATAGTTTTGCTCATAGTGCTTCACTTATATCTTTTGAGCGTGATAATTTTGCTCTAGTGCTTCACTTAGATCTTTTAGAGCACAGTGGTGGATATGTTTTAAAGAAACTATTGATCTCTCATGCTTCACTTATATTATTTTGAGAGTCGTTAATAGCATGGTAATTTGCTTAATATTAATATACTTGGTATTCAAGATATGTGAAACTTTCTTTTGAGTCGTTGAATACTAAGAAAAGTTTGATGCTTGATAATTGTTTTGAGATATGAAGATGGTGATATGAGAGTCATGCTAGTTGAGTAGTTGTGAATTTAAAGAATACTTGTGTTGAAGTTTGTGATTCCCGTAGCATGCACGTATGGTGAACCGTTATGTGATGAACTTGGAGCATGATTTATTTATTGATTGTCTTCGTTATGAGTGGCGGTCGGGGATGAGCGATGGTCTTTTCCTACCAATCTATCCCCCTAGGAGCATGCGCGTAATACTTTGCTTTAATAACTTCTAGATTTTTGCAATAAGTATATGAGTTCATTATGACTAATGTTGAGTCCATGGATTGTACGCACGTTTTCCCATCCTTCCACCATTGCTAGCCTCTCTAATACCGCGCACTTTTCGCCGGTATCATACACCCACCATATATCTTCCTCAAAACAGCCACCATACCTACCTATCATGGCATTTCCATAGCCATTCCGAGATATATTGCCATGCAACTTTCCACCGTTCCGTTTATTATGACACGCTCCATCATTGTCATATTGCTAGCATGATCATGTAGTTGACATCGTATTTGTGGCAAAGCCACCATTCATAATTCTTTCATACATGTCACTCTTGATTCATTGCATATCCTGGTACACCTCCGGAGGCATTCGTATAGAGTCATACTTTGTTCTAAGAATCGAGTTGTAATTGTTGAGTTGTAAGAAAAATAAAAGTGTGATGATCATCATTCTTTAGAGCATTGTCCCAAGTGAGGAAAGGATGATGGAGACTATGATTCCCCCACAAGTCGGGATGAGACTCCGGACGGAAAAAAAAGAAAAAAAAGAGACCATAAAAAAGGAGAAAAGGCCCAAATAAAAAATGAGAGAAAAAGAGAGAAGGGACAATGCTACTACCCTTTTACCACACTTGTGCTTCAAAGTAGCACCAAGATCTTCATGATAGAGAGTCTCTCATTTTGTCACTCTCATATACTAGTGGGAATTTTTCATTATAGAACTTGGCTTGTATATTCCAATGATGGGCTTCCTCAAATGCCCTAGGTCTTCGTGAGCAAGCGAGTTGGATGCACGCCCACTTAGTTTCTTTTGTTGAGCTTTCATATACTTATAGCTCTAGTGCATCCGTTGCATGGCAATCCCTACTCACTCAAATTGATATCTATTGATGGGAATATCCATAGCCCGTTGATACGCCTAGTTGATGTGAGACTATCTTCTCCCTTTTTGTCTTCTCCACAACCACCATTCTATTTCACATATAGTGCTATATCCATGGCTCACGCTCATGTATTGCGTGAAGATTGAAAAAGTTTTGAAAATGTTAAAGTATGAAACAATTGCTTGGCTTGTCATCGGGGTTGTGCATGATTTAAATATTTTGTGTGAGGAAGATGGAGCATAGCCAGACTATATGATTTTGTAGGGATAACTTTCTTTGGCCATGTTATTTTGAGAAGACATAATTGCTTAGTTAGTATGCTTGAAGTATTATTATTTTTATGTCAATATGAACTTTTGTCTTGAATCTTTCGGATCTGAATATTCATACCACAATTAAGAAGATTTACATTGAAATTATGCCAAAGTATCACTCCGCATCAAAATTCTCTTTTATCATTTACCTACTCGAGGAATGAGCAGGAATTAAGCTTGGGGATGCACGATACGTCTCCAACGTATCTATAATTTTTATTGCTCCATGCTACTTTATCTACTGTTTTGGACTATATTGGGCTTTATTTTCCACTTTTATATTATTTTTGGGACTAACCTATTAACCGGAGGCCCAGCCCGAAATTGCTGTTTTTTGCCTATTTCGGTGTTTGAAGAAAGCGGAATATCAAACGGAGTCCAAATGGAATGAAACCTTGGGAGCGTGATTATCTCACCGAGCGTGATCCAGGAGACTTGGACCCTACTCCAGAAGTAACAGGCGGTCACGAGGGTGGGGCGCCCCCACGCCTCGTGGGCCCCCTGTTGCTCCACCTATGTACTCCTTCCTCCTATATATACCTCATTACCCCCAAACAATCAGAATAGGGGCCGAAAACCTAATTCCACCGCCGCAACTTTCTGTATCCACGAGATCCCATCTTGGGGCCTGTTTCGGAGCTCCGCCGGAGGGGGCATCCACCACGGAGGGCTTCTACATCATCACCATAGCCCCTCCGATGAAGTGTGAGTAGTTTACTTCAGACCTTTGGGTCCATAGCTAGTAGCTAGATGGCTTCTTCTCTCTTTTTGGATCTCAATACAATGTTCTCCCCTCTCTCGTGGAGATCTATTCGATGTAATCTTCTTTTTGCGGTGTGTTTGTTGAGACCGATGAATTGTGGGTTTATGATCGAGATTATCTATGAATAATATTTGATTCTTCTCTGAATTCTTTTATGTATGATTGGTTATCTTTGCAAGTCTCTTCGAATTATCCGTTTGGTTTGGCCAACTAGATTGGTAGTTCTTGCAATGGGAGAAGTGCTTAGCTTTGGGTTCAATCTTGCGGTGTCCTTTCCCAGTGACAGAAGGGGCAGCAAGGCACGTATTGTATTGTTGCCATCAAGGATAACAAGATGGGGTTTTTATCATATTGCATGAATTTATCCCTCTACATCATGTCATCTTGCTTAAGGCGTTACTCTGTTTTTAACTTAATACTCTAGATGCATCTTTGGATAGCGGTCGATGAGTGGAGTAATAGTAGTAGATGCAGGCGGAGTCGGTCTACTTGTCTCGGACGTGATGCCTATATACATGATCATACCTAGATAGCCTCATAACTATGCTCAATTACATCAATTGCTCAACGATAATTTGTTCACCCACCGTAGAATACTTATGCTCTTGAGAGAAGCCACTAGTGAAACCTATTGCCAACGGGTCGATTCTAATAATATCAATCTCCATCACTTTAATACTTGCTTTGTTTTTACTTTGCCTTTTACTTTTCACTTTGAATCTCTATATCAAAAATACCAAAAATATTATTTATCATCTCTATCAGATCTCACTCTCGTAAGTGACCATGAAGGGATTGACAACCCCTAATCACGTTGGTTGCGAGGAGCTATTGTTTTGTGCAGTCTGAGGGACTTGCGCGTAGCCTCCTCTTGGATTGATACCTTGGTTATCAAAACCGAGGGAAATACTTACGCTACTTTGCTGCATCATTCTCTCCTCTTGAAATCCAACGCGATGCTCAAGAGGTAGCAGCGGCGAGGTGCAAGAAAGAAAATACGGCCACGTGGTACATACAGGCAGGGTCTCGAACGCCTACTCATGCATACGTACGGCCAAGGCTCGTGTACATGGCTGGGTCGGAACGGAGAAACAGCGTCGTCGTCGTGTTCATGGGAGGCAACGGAATGCGTCGTGTTCATGGGGAGGCAACGGAATGCGTCGTGTTCATTGGGAGGCAACAGAAGCAGCTGGAGCCAACCGCTAGGTCGGAACGAAATGCGTGGTCGTGTTCGCCAGGGAGGCTTGGACGGAACATGCGATGGAAATGAGGCACGGCGTGCCGCAAAAGCGGAGAAAGCGGCCTTGTGTTCGACCGGCCACGTTAAAGCAGGATCCTATTCATTGGGAGGGTGCAGCGTCTGCATAAAGCGGAGAAAGCGGACCTCCCTACGGTCAAAGCAGGGGTCCTGTTGATTGGGAGGGTGTGGCGTACCGCCATAACGGGCCGAAAACGGACCTCCTACGGTCAACGGGGTCCTGTTCATCGCCGGGAGGGGTGTGGCGTACCGCAAAAGCAGACTCCACGGGATACTGTTCATCTCCACCGTCGACCTCCTCCGGCCTCCACAGGCTCAATCGACCTCCTCCGGCCTCCATGAGCTCTGTTCATCCAGCCTCCACCTTCGCTTCTCCACCCGGCCATCTTGTTCAACCACCCCTCCACGGGCACCCCTCCACCGTCTCTGTTCATCCAGCCCTCCACACCACGGGTCTGTTCAACCACCCTCCACCATCTCTCATTCATCCAGCCCTCCACACCACGGGGTCCTGTTCATCCAGAGGCAACGCCACCGCTCCTTTGTTCATCCAAACCCCCCCCTGCAATGCTCACTATTCATCCAATCGATCGGCTTGATTAGCGGCGATGGCGAAGAATCGCTCGATCGGGTTCGATTATGACCATCGATCAATCGGTCGGGTTGATTAGAGCCCAACGCCTCGCTTTCGGGTTTAGTTAGAGCCAATACCTCGCACACACGTGCGTCGTGTATGAGGAAAGCAGCGCATTGCTCGGCCCCCGACCTCCCACCGTAAGAACTCCCGAAATTTTCCTCGCCCTCTCTTCTACCACGGTTTTTTCCGTCATGGGCGGCCCAAAAATGTCATGCAAGCTGCGTCTCCGGCCCGCCCAGGGCCGAAAAGCCCATTTCTGTCATGATTTTTTGTCATAGAAGTAAGAGCCCACCACATCTATGATGATACCGGGTTTTGTCACAATTATCGTCATAGAAGTGTCATATGTATGACAGAAAAAAAATTCGTTCGGCCCAAAATGTCACGGATGTGTCTTTTTTTTGTAGTGTGAGCTCGATCTCCCCTCGCCTAATGTGATCCCGGATGAAGTGATACCAAATCTCAATATGCTTCGTCTTGAAGTGTTGCACCGGGTTGAGAGAAATCTTGATGGCACTTTCATTGTCACACCAAAGAGGCACTTTGTCACAAATGACACCGTAATCCTTCAAAGTTTGCCTCATCCATAGGAGTTGTGCACAACAACTACCGGCCGCCACATACTCCGCTTCGGTGGACGGGAGAGACACACAACTTTGCTTCTTAGAAGACCAACTTACCAAAGAGCAACCAAGGAATTGGCAACCTCCGGAAGTGGACTTCCTATCCACTTTGTCTCCCGCCCAATCCGAGTCCGAATAACCTACAAGCTTGAAGTTTGCTCCTCTTGGGTACCATAGGCCAAAGTTTGGGTATGAGCCAAATATCGAAAGATTCGCTTGACCGCCACAAAGTGGCTTCCCTTAGGTGCGGCTTGAAACCGTGCACAAATTCCCACACTCAACATGATATCCGGTCTAGATGCACATAGGTAAAGCAAAGAGCCAATCATGGAGCGATATACCTTTTGATCCTTTGCTTTACCATTGGGATCAATGTCAAGTTGGCACTTGGTGGGCATTGGAGTGGAAGCCGACTTGACATCACTTAGCTTGAATCTCTTGAGCATGTCTTGAGTGTATTTGGCTTGGTTGATGAAGGTTCCTTCTCTTCTTTGCTTCACTTGAACCCGAGAAAGAACTACAACTCTCCCATTGAATTCATCTTTAACTTTGACGTCATGAGAGCGGCAAATTCCTCATTGAAAGCATTGTTAGGTTAACCAAAGATAATATCATCAACAAATAGTTGGCACACAAACAACTCCTTTGACCTTCTTAGTAAAAAGAGTTGGGTCGATTAGCCCAACTTCAAATCCACAGTCTTGTAACAACTTCGGTAAGGTGGTCATACCACGCATCGTGGGGCTTGTTTAAGGCCATAGAGTGCCTTATCGAGTTCATACACATGATCGGGAAAGTAGGGATCCTCGAACCCGGGGGGTTACTTGACATATACCAACTCATTAATGGGACCATTAAGAAAAGCACTTTTCACATCCATTTGTTGCAACTTAAAGTTGTGATGAGAAGCATAAGCAATCAACAAATGAATGGATTCAAGGCGAGCAATGGGAGAAAAGGTTTCACCGTAGTCGATACCCCCGACTTGGGAGTAGCCTTGTGCCACCAATCTTGCCTTGTTGCGAACGATGGTCCCATGAGCATCTTGCTTGTTCTTGAATATCCACTTGGTTCCGATGACATTGTGGTTCCCCGTTGGCCTTGGCACCAATCTCCACACCTTGTTGTACTCGAAGTTGTTGAGTTCTTCATGCATGGCATTAAGCCAATCCGGATCTTCGAGCGCCTCATAAACCTTTTGGGGTTCAACACAAGAGAAAAACGTGTGATGTTCACAATAGTTTGCCAATTGTCTACGAGTGCTTACCCCCTTTTGGATGCTTCCAATCACATTCTTCATGAGATGACCCTTGGTGGAGAGCTTGGAAGCAATCTTGGCGGCACGACGCTCCAATTCCTCCTCGGGGTTGAGTCGAGGAGCAGTCACTTGATCATCTTGAGCGCCGTCTTGAGCTTGTTCTTGATCTTGAACTTGCTCGAAGAGAGAACTTGACCTTGGGCATCACTTGGTGTTTCAACACCGTCTTGAGCTTGATCTTGCCCTTGGTCTTGTTCATCAGGTTGAGGGCCTTCACTTTATTCTTCGGAAGCGTGTGGGCCCTGGGTTGGTGATGGCTCCACTTGAATGGAGCATTGTCCTTCTCCTTCGGCCACAAGGGGTTCCTCAATGGGTAGGATAAAACCAACTCCCATTCTTCTTATGGCTTGGGGAGGAATTTCATCACCTACATCACAAGTGCCACTTTGCTCCACTTGGGAGCCGTTATTCTCATCAAACTCCACGTTACCGTCTCCTCAATAAGTCCCGTGGACTTATTGAGAACACGGTAACATGAGAGTTTGTAGCATAACCAACAAAGATGCCCTCATAAGCTCTAGCCTCAAATTTAGACAAACGAACACCTTTCTTGAGAATGAAACACTTACACCCGAACACCCGAAAGTACTTGAGATTGGGCTTGTTACCAGTGAGTATCTCATAAGGAGTCTTGTTCAAGCCCTTGCGGAGGTAGAGCCGATTGGATGCATGACAAGCGGTGTTGATGGCTTCAGCCCAAAAGTTGTATGGAGACTTGAACTCCGCCATCATGGTCCTTGCTGCATCCATCAACGTCCGGTTCTTCCTCTCCGCTACACCATTTTGTTGAGGGGTGTATGGTGCGGAATATTGATGCTTGATTCCCTCATCACTAAGAAACTGATCCAAGGTGTAGTTCTTGAACTCGGTGTCGTTGTCACTTCTTATTGTCAAGATCTTTGCATTGTGTTGACGTTGGGCTTCATTTGCAAAGTCAATGACAGTTTGTTGGGTCTCGCTCTTCCTCTTGAAGAAATTGTTGGGGAACGTTGCAGAAAATTAAAATTTTTCCTACGGTTTCACCAAGATCCATCTATGAGTTCATCTAAGCAACGAGTCATGGGAGAGTGATTGCATCTACATACCACTTGTAGATCGGCGTATGAAGCGTTCAATGGAGCAGGGGATGATGGAGTCGTACTCGCCGTGATTCAGATCACTGATGACCTAGTCTTTGAGCGGACAGCACCTCCGCGTTCAACACACGTGCGGAGCGGATGGCGTCTCCTTCTTCTTGATCCAGCAAGGGGAAGGAGAGGTTGATGATGATCCAGTGACGACGGCGTGGTGGTGGATGCGTGAGAACTCCGGCAGGGGCTTGTTGAGCAACTACGGGAGGAGGAGGAGGTGTAGCGGGGAGGAGGAGGCGCCAAGCCTTGAGGGTGCGGCTGCCTCCCTCCCTCCCTTTATATAGGGGCAAGAGAGAGAGAGGCGCCTTGCCCCTTCCTCCAAGGAAGGGTGCGGCCAAGGGAGGAGGAGTCCATCCTCCCAAGGCACCTAGGAGGTGCCTTCCCATTTTAGGACTCTCCCTCTCCTCATCTCTTGGCGCATGGGCCTCTTGGGGCTGGTGCCCTTGGCCCATATAGGCCAAGCGCACCCCTTCAGCCCATGTGCCCCAGGGCAGGTGGACCCTGGTGGACCCCGGGACCCCTTCGGCACTCCCATTACAATACCGATAGCAGCCGGAACTTTTCCGTGACCAAAATAAGACTTCCCATATATAAATCTTTACCTCCGGACTCTTCCGGAACTCCTCGTGACATCCGGGATCTCATCCGGGACTCCGAACAACTTTTGGTTTGCTGGATACTCATATTCATACAACCCTAGCGTCACCGAACCTGAAGTGTGTAGACCCTACGGGTTCGGGGGACATCTGAACATGACCGAGGCGGCTCTCGGGCAATAACCAACAAGCGGGATCTGGATACCCATGTTGGCTCCCACATGCTCCTCGATGATCTCATCGGTTGAACCACGATGTCGAGGATTCAAACAACCCGTATACAATTCCCTTTGTCAATCGGTATTTTACTTGCCCGAGATTCGATCGTCGGTATCCCAATACCTCGTTCAATCTCATTCTTGGCAAGTCACTTTACTCGTCCGTAATGCATGATCCCGTGAGCAAACACTTGGTCACTTTGAGCTCATTATGATGATGCACTACCGAGTGGGCCCGGTGATACCTCTCCGTCATGCGGAGTGACAAATCCAGTCTCGATCCGTGTCAACCCATGAGACACTTTCGGAGATACCTGTAATGCACCTTTATAGTCACCCGATTACGTTGTGACGTTTGGTACACCCAAAGCACTCCTACGGTATCCGGGAGTTACACGATCTCATGGTCTAAGGAAGAGATTCTTGACATTGTAAAAGCTCTAGCAAATCGAACTACACGATCTTGTGCTATGCTTAGGATTGGGTCTTGTCCATCACATCATTATCCTAATGATGTGATCCCGTTATCAACGACATCCAATGTCCATAGTCAGGAAACCATGACTATCAGTTGATCAACGAGCTAGTCAACTAGAGGCTCACTAGGGACATATTGTGGTCTATGTATTCACACGCGTATTACGATTTCTGGATAATACAATTATAGCATGAATAAAAGACAATTATCATGAACAAGGAGATATAATAATACTTTTATTATTGCCTCTAGGGCATATTTCCAACAGTCTCCCACTTGCACTAGAGTCAATAATCTAGTTATATTGTGATGAATCGCACACCCATAGAGTTACGGTGTTGATCATGTTTTGCTCGCGGAAGAGGTTTAGTCAGCGGATCTGCGACATTCGAATCTTGATATGCACTTTGCAAATTTCTATGTCCCCATCTTGAACATTTTCACGAATGGAGTTGAAGCGGCGCTTGATGTGCACTGGTCTTCTTGTGAAACACAGGCTCCTTGGCAAGTGCAATAGCTCCGATGTTGTCACTGAAGAGTTTGATCGGCTCAAGCGCATTGGGTATGACTCCTAGGTGGGTGATGAACTCCTTCACCCAAATTGCTTCATGTCTTTGCCTCCGAGGCTGCCATGTACTCCGCTTCACATGTAGATCCCATACGGCCTTTCCTTGCATTTGCACCAGCTTACCGCTCCACCATTCAACATATACACGTATCCGGTTTGTGACTTTGAGTCATCCGGATACGTGTCGAAGCTAAGCGTCGGCGTAACCCTTTACGCATTTGCTCTTCATCACCTCCATAAGCGAGAAACATGTCCTTTGTCCTTTTCGGTGCTTCAGGATATTCTTGACCGCTGTCCGGTGTTCCTTGCGGGATTACTTTGGTACCTTCCTACCAAACTTACGGCAAGGTTTACATCAGTGCAGTACACAGCATGGCATACATAATAGATCCTATGGCTGAGGCATAGGGATGACACTCATCTCTTCTTTATCTTTTGCCGTGGTCGGGCATTGAGCTGAGCTCAATTTCACACCTTGCAAAAGCAGGCAAGAACCCTTTCTTGGACTGATCCATTTTGAACTTCTTCAAAATCTTATCAAGGTATGTGCTTTGTGAAAGACCTATGAGGCGTCTCGATCTATCCCTATAGATTTTGATGCCTAATATGTAAGCAGCTTCTCCAAGGTCCTTCATTGAAAAACTCTTATTCAAGTAGGCCTTAATCTTTGTCCAAAAGTTCTATATCATTTCCCATCAAAAGTATGTCATCTACATATAATATGAGAAATGCTCTGAGCTCCCACTCACTTTCTTGTAAACGCAGGCTTCTCCATAAGTCCAGCATAAACCCAAACGCTTTGATCATCTCATCAAAGCGAATGTTCCAACTCCGAGATGCTTGCACCAGCCCATAAATGGATCATTTGGAGCTTGCATACCTTGTTAGCATTCTTAGGATCGACAAAACCTTCCAGCCTGCATCATATACGGTTCTTCCATAAGGTAACCGTTAAGGAATGCCGTTTTGACGTCAATCTGCCATATCTCATAATCATAGTATGCGGCAATTGCTAACATGATTCGGACGGACTTAAGCTTCGCTACGTGAGAGAAAGTCTCATCATAGTCAATCCCTTGAACTTGTCGATAACCCTTAGCGACAAGTCGAGCTTTATAGATGGTAACATTACCATCCGCGTCCGTCTTCTTCTTAAAGATCCATTTGTTTTCTATCGCTCGCCGATCATCGGGCAAGTCTGTCAAAGTCCATACTTTGTTTTCATACATGGATCCTATCTCGGATTGCATGGCTTCAAGCCATTTGTTGGAATCTAGGCCCGCCATCGCTTCTTCATAGTTCAAGGTTCACCGTTGTCTAACAACATGATTTCCGGGATAGGGTTGCCGTACCACTGCAGTGCGGAACGTGTCCTAGTGGACCCTCTGATGTCGGTAGCAACTTGATCCGAAGTACCTTGATCATCATCATTAATATCCTCTCCGATTCGGTGTAGGCACCACAGAACATTTTCCTGAGCTGCACTACTTTCCGGTTCAAGAGGTAGTACTTCATCGAGTTCTACTTTCCTCCTACTTACTCCTTTCGAGAGAAACTCTTTTCGAGAAAGGATCCGTTCTTGGCAACAAAGATCTTGCCTTCGGATCTAAGGTAGAAGGGATACCCAATGGTTTCCTTAGGGTATCCTATGAAGACGCATTTTTCCGACTTGGGTTCGAGCTTTTCAGTTGAAGTTTCTTGACATAAGCATCGCATCCCCAAACTTTTAGAAACGACAAATTTAGGTTTCTTCCCAAACCATAATTCATACGGTGTCGTCTCAGCGGATTTAGGCGGTGCCCTATTTAAAGTGAATGTAGCTGTCTCTAGAGCGTATCCCCAAAATGATAGCGGTAAATCGTAGAAGAGACATCATAGATCGCACCATATCCAATAGAGTGCGATTCTGACGTTCGGACACACCGTTCTGTTGAGGTGTTCGGTAGCGTGAGTTGTGAAACGATTCCACATTTCCTTAAGTGTGTACCAAATTCGTGACTTAAATATTCTCCTCCACGATCTGATCGCAAGAATTTTATCTTTCGGTCACGTTGATTCTCTACTTCATTCTGAAATTCCTTGAACTTTTCAAAGGTCTCGGACTTGTGTTTCATCAAGTAGACATACCCATATCTACTCAAGTCATCGGTGAGAGTGAGAACATAACGATATCCTCCATGAGCCTCAACACTCATTGGACCGCACACATCGGTATGTATGATTTCCAATAAGTTGGTTGCTCGCTCCATTGTTCCGGAGAAGCGGAGTCTTGGTCATCTTGTCCATGAGGCATGGTTCGCGTGTGTCAAATGATTCATAATCGAGAGACTCTAAAGTCCATCGGCATGGAGCTTCTTCATGCGCTTGACACCAATGTGACCAAAGCGGCGGTGCCACAAGTATGTGGGACTATCGTTATCAACTTTACATCTTTTGGTATTCACACTATGAACATGTGTAACATTACGTCCGAGATTCATTAAGAATAAACCATTGACCATCGGAACATGACCATAAAACATTTCTCTCATATAAATAGAACAACCATTATTCTCGGATTTAAATGAGTAGCCATCTCGTATTAAACGAGATCCTGATACAATGTTCATGCTCAAACTTGGCACTAAATAACAATTATTGAGGTTTTAAAACTAATCCCGTAGGTAAATGTAGAGGTAGCGTGCCGACGGCGATCACATCGACCTCGGAACCATTCCGACGCCGCATCGTCACCTCGTCTTTTCGCCCGGTCTCGTTTATTCCACAGCTCCTGCTGTGAGTTACATATATGAGCAACGGCACCGGTATCAAATACCCAGGAGTTACTACAGTCTTTGGTAAGGTACACATCAATTACATGTATATCAAATATACCTTTAGTGTTGCCGGCCTTCTTATGCGCTAAGTATTTGGGGCAGTTCCGCTTCCAAAGTGACCCTTCCTTTGCAATAAAAGCACTCGATCTCGTGCTTGGGTCCATTCTTTGACTTCTTCCCGACATCGGCTTACAGGCGGCAGCAACATCCTTGCCGTCCTTCTTGAAGTTCTTCTTTCCCTTGCCCTTCTTGAACTTAGTGGTTTTATTGACCATCAACACTTGATGCTCCTTCTTGATTTCTACCTCTGCTGACTTCAAACATTGAAAATACTTCAGGAATAGTTTTCACCATCCCTGCATATTATAGTTCATCACAAAGCTCTTTTATCTTGGTGGGAGCGATCAAGGATTCTGTCAATGACCGCCTCGTCTGCAGGAGGTTAATGTCCAATTTGGGACGAGGCGGTTGTGCAACCCGGACATTTTGAGTATGTGCTCACCGACAGAACTATTTTCCTCCATCTTACAACTGTAGAACTTGTCGGAGACTTCATATCTCTCGACCGGGCATGAGCTTGGAAAACTAGTTTCAGCTCTCGAACATCTCATATGTTCCGTGTCGCTCAAAACGCTTTTGGAGTCCGGTTCTAAGCCGTAAAGCATGCCGCCTTTGAGCGAGGGAGTAATCATCAAGACGTAGACTGCCAGCGTTCATAACGTCTTGGTTCTGCAGGATGGGTGCTTCACCTAAGCGGTGCTTCTAGGACATATTGTTTCTTGGCAGCTATGAGGATAATCCTCGTGTTAGGACCCGATCCGAATAGTTCTTTGCCATCATCTTTGACTTGGTTTTCTCTCTAGGAACGTTGAAGTTCATGGTGACATGAGCGTTGGCCATTTGATCTACAAGACATTTTGCAAATATTTTAGACTATTGTTCATGATAATAAAGTTCATCTAATCAAATTATTTAATGAACTCCCACTTAGATTTGACATCCCTCTAGTCATCTAAGTGATACATGATCCGAGTCGACTAGGCCGTGTCCGATCATCACGTGAGACGGACTAGTCATCGTCGGTGAACATCTCCATGTTGATCGTATCTTCCATACGACTCATGTTCGACCTTTCGGTCTCTTGTGTTCCGAGGCCATGTCTGTACATGCTAGGCTCGTCAAGTTAACCTAAGTGTATTGCATGTGTAAAACTGTCTTACACCCGTTGTATGTGAACGTAAGGATCTATCACACCCGATCATCACGTGGTGCTTGAAACAGCGAACTTTATAGCGGTGCACGCTAGGGAGAACACTTTCTTGAAATTGTTATGAGGATCATCTTATTTACTACCGTCGTTCTAAGTAAACAAGATGCATAAACATAATAAACATCACATGCAATTATATATAGTAGTGACATGATATGGCCAATATCATATAGCTCCTTTGATCTCCATCTTGAGGCTCCATGATCATCCTGTCACACCGGCATGACACCATGATCTCCATCATCATGATCTCCATCATCATGTCTTCATGAAGTTGTCACGCCAAGGACTACTTCTACTTCTATGGCTAACGCGTTTAGCAATAAAGTAAAGTAATTTACATGGCGTTCTTCAATGATACGCAGGTCATACAAAATAAAGACAACTCCTATGGCTCCTGCCGGTTGTCATACTCATCGACATGCAAGTCGTGATTCCTATTACAAGAACATGATCTCATACATCACATATATCATTCATCATTCATCACAACTTTGGCCATATCATATCACAAAACACTTGCTGCAAAAACAAGTTAGGCGTCCTCTAATTGTTGTTGCAAGTTTTTGATGGCTGTAATAGGGTTCTAGCAAGAACGTTTTCTTACCTACGTGAAAGCCACAACGTGATTTGTCAACTTCTATTTACCCTTCATAAGGACCCTTTTCATCGAATCCGCTCCAACTAAAGTGGGAGACAGACACCCGCTAGCCACCTTATGCAACTAGTGCATGTCGACCGGTGGAACCCGGTCTCACGTAAGCGTCGTGTAAGGTCGGTCCGGCCGCTTCATCCCACAATACCGCTGAAGCAAGATAAGACTAGTAGCGGCAAGAAAGTTGACAACATCTATGCCCACAACAAATTGTGTTCTACTCGTGCAATAGAGAACTACGCATAGACCTAGCTACGATACCACTTTCTTTGGGAACGTTGCGAGAAAATTAAAATTTTCCTACGGTTTCACCAAGATCCGTCTATGAGTTCATCTAAGCAACGAGTCATGGGAGAGTGATTGCATCTACATACCACTTGTAGATCGCATGCGGAAGCGTTCAATGGAGCAGGGATGATGGAGTCGTACTACACGTGATTCAGATCACCGATGACCTAGTGCTGAGCGGACAGCACCTCCGCGTTCAACACACGTATGGAGCGGATGACGTCTCCTCCTTCTTGATCCAGCAAGGGGAAGGAGAGGTTGATGATGATCGAGCAGCCACGGCGTGGTGGTGGATGCTGTGAGAACTCGGCGGGGCTTGTTTGAGCAACTACAGGAGGAGGAGGAGGAGGTGTAGCGGGGAGGAGGGAGGCGCCAAGCCTTGAGGGTGCGGCTGCCTCCTCCCTCCCTTTATATAGGGGCAAGAGAGGGGGTCGCAGCCTTGCCCTTCCTCCAAGGAAGGGTGCGGCCAAGGGAGGAGGAGTCCATCCTCCCCAAGGCACCTAGGAGGTGCCTTCCCCTTTAGGACTCTCCTCTCCCTCATCTCTTGGCGCATGGGCGCTTGGGGCTGGTGCCCTTGGCCCATATAGGCCAAGGCGCACCGCTTGACCCATGTGCCCCCAGGGGGCAGGTGGACCCTGGTGGACCCCGGACCCCTTTCGCACTCCGGTACAATACCGATAACGCGAAACTTTTTGTGACCAAAATAAGACTTCCCATATATAATTCTTTACCTCCGGACCATTCTGGAACGACTCGTGACGTCCAGGATCTCATACGGGACTCCGAACAACTTTCGGTTTGCTGCATACTCATATTCATACAACCCTAGCGTCACCGAACCTTAAGTGTGTAGACCCTACGGGTTCGGGAGACATCTTGAGACATAATGAGGCGGCTCTCGGGAAATAACCAACAGCGGGATCTGGATACCCATGTTGGCTCCCACATGCTCCTCGATGATCTCATCGGTTGAACCACGATGTCGAGGATTCAAACAACCCGTATACAATTCCCTTTGTCAATCGGTATTTTACTTGCGAGATTCGATCGTCGGTATCCCAATACCTCGTTCAATCTCGTTACCGGCAAGTCACTTTACTAAATTGTAATGCATGATCCCGTGACCAAACACTTGGTCACTTTGAGCTCATTATGATGATGCACTACCGAGTGGGCCCAGTGATACCTCTCCGTCATATGGAGTGACAAATCCCGATCTTGATCCGTGTCAACCCAATGACACTTTCGGAGATACCGTAATGCACCTTTATAGTCACCCGATTCGTTGTGACGTTTGGTACACCCAAAGCACTCCTACGGTATCCGGGAGTTACACGATCTCATGGTCTAAGGAAGAGATACTTGACATTGTAAAAGCTCTAGCAAAACAAACTACACGATCTTGTGCTATGCTTAGGATTGGGTCTTGTCCATCACATCATTCTCCTAATGATGTGATCCGTTATCAACGACATCCAATGTCCATAGTCGAGGAAACCATGACTATCTGTTGATCAACGAGCTAGTCAACTAGAGGCTCACTAGGGACATATTGTGGTCTATGTATTCACACGCGTATTACAATTTCTGGATAATACAATTATAGCATGAATAAAAGACAATTATCATGAACAAGGAAATATAATAATACTTTTATTATTGCCTCTAGGGCATATTTCCAACAGAAATATACCCAAGTTTATCTTGAATAGTCATCCACAATCACCAAGCAATACTTTCTACCCCCAAGACTATCAAAGGATGGAGGCCCAGAGAGATCCAAGTGAAGGAGCTCCAAAGGCCTCTTCGAGTAGATGATAGTCTTGGGAGGGTGAACCTTTTCATGAAGCTTTCCTTCAATACAAGCACTGCAAGCACGATCTTTAGCAAAACTAACATTTGTTAGTCCACGAACATGGTCCCCCTTGAGAAGACTTTGCAAAGATCTCATATTGACATGGGCTAAACGGCGATGCCAAAGCCATCCCACGTCAACTTTAGCCATTAGGCATGTCGCGGTCTTAGTGGGTCGCTCCAAAGAGTTAATCACATATAGACCATTCTCGACATGCCCAACAAAGGCTACTTTAAGAGTCTTGCTCCACAAGAGGGCCACGGTATCAATATCAAAGAAAGTGGCAAATCCCATGAGTGCAAGTTGACGAACGAAAAGTAAATTGTATGTGAGGGACTCAACAAGCATGACATTCTCGATCGTGAGATCATGAGAAATGACAACCTTGCCAAGCCCAAATACCTTAGAGGACGAGGTATCACCCCACTCGACATTGGTGGGCATAGATGGAATCTTGTGAACGTCCACCACCAAGTCCTTGCTTCCGGTCATATGATTAGTGGCTCCACTATCGAGCAACCATGATCCCCACCGAAGCAAACACCTACAAGAGATCAATGCTTGGTTTTAGGTACCCATTTTGTAATGGGTCCTTTGATGTTAGTGACAAGGGTCTTAGGAACCCAAATAGACCATTCAATATACTCATAAGGAGAACCAACAAATTTGGCATAAACATGCCCATCACTAGCACTCCAAGACAACACATAAGAAGGGTTAAAGTCGCCGGCTTTGTTGGAAGGGGTGGCATTGCCTTTCTTGACACCACCACCCTTTACATTGTTCTTCTTCTCCTTGGAAGCACCCTATCCCTCCTTCACAAAGGTTTGCTTGAGAGGGGGATGCCGTTTGGTCTTGTCATTCTTCTTGTTCTTGGGCATGGGTGCGAACCCAATCCCTTCCTTGGCCACAACTTCCTTTTGATTGCTCAAAAGGTCGTTGAGGTTCTTCTCACCTTGTATGCACGACACAAGGCCTTTCTCAAGTTGCTCCTTCAACTTAGCATTCTCCTCAACAAGATGCACAGGCTCACAACAAGGGTTAGTAGCATTTGCATTATCAATTAACACCATATGAGGAAAGGTGGCTTTCTCCTTGGTTAGCTTCATTTGGAGTTGATCATGAGACTCCTTGAGGCTAGCATGAACACCTTTCAAGGCTTTGTGAGCCTTGTCAAGTATATCAAACTCCTCCTTGAGTCTAGCAAGATCAACCCCAAGTTTGGCCTTCTCGGAATTTAGCACACAAGATACAACAAGAGCATGATCAAGATTTTCTTTAATTTAGCATGATCATCGTTGTGTGACTCCTCAAGAGCCAAACGGAGACCATGCTCTTCCTCAAGAGCCTTGTAAAGATCTGAAATCTCATCGGCATAGTCACGACTATGCCCCTCCATCTTAGTGATGGTATCTTCGTGAGCCTCGATCATGTCATTGGCTTCACCAAGTTGTTCCAAGAGAGCAACGAAGTGCTTCTTGGGTTTACCCTTGAGTTTCTCATAAAAGACTCAAACTCATTTTCCTCCACATTAGACCCCTCATGTTCATCGATGCAATCCGTCAACGAGGGATTATTAATGATGGTAGTTTTGATGTTGGGGGTTGCCTTGTTGGTGGCTTTAGCCATGAGGCACTTGGCGGTGATGTTCTCATTAGGTGAGTCGAAGATAGAAGCCCATGGAGTTGTTGCAATGGCAACGGAGGCCATGGCAACCGACTCACCATCTTCATCATCATCATTATCCTCATTGTACTCTTCTTGTACCACCAACGCCTTGGGAGGAGTCTTCTTGGTGAAGTTGCTCTTGTTAGAGAAAGACTTGGCCTTGTCCTTCCGGATGAGCTTGCCACCATTGTCTTCCCTTTTCTCATAAGGGCATTACGCAACAAAATGGCTCACATTGCCACAATTATAGCAAGTCCTCACACGTTGCTTGACCTTCGTGCCACTTGAGTTGCTCTTGTTGAAGTTGGGCCTTGTGTTCTTCTTACTCCAAAATTGCCTTGAAGCAAGAGCCATGTGTTCATGATAAGCATACTTTGTATCTTCGGGGTTACTTTCCTCTTCTTCCTCTTCTTATTCTTCTTCTTCAACACAAACCTTGGCCTTCAATGCAAGGTTGGGCTTCTTTGCCCTTTGAGAGCGTAGCACCGCATTGTCGGCGGTCTTGTCCAAGATGCTCATAGCCACAAACTCATCCAACACTTCACTTGAGGACAAAGTGTGGAAGTCCGGCCTTTGACGAATGACGGAAGACATGGCCTTGTGGTAAGGCATCATTGCCTTGAGGAATTTGCGCTTGATCCAATTGTCATCCATGTCCTTGCTTCCATGATCTCGGAGTGAAACCGCGAGTTTGGTTACACTCCGATAAAGCTCACGAGGTTCTTCATCCTCTTTCATTGCAAACTCATCGGCTTCATCTTGCACCACTTCATAGTTGGAGCGTTGAATGCTTGCGCTTCCCCGGTAGAGGGAAACAACTTGGTGCCATGCATCTTTGGCCATGGCGTAGGGCCGGAGGTGAGGAAGATCTTCGGGTGGGATTGCATCTTGGATGATGAAGAGAGCATTCTCATTGAATTGATTATCCGCGGCTTCTCTAGGAGTGAAGTTGCTTCGGTCATGCGAATAGAGACCTTCTTCAATGATTCTCCAAAGATTGGTATTCACATGATTTAAATGACGCTTAAAACGATAGACCCAAGAGTCAAAGTCCTCATTTTTCACAATCTTAGGGGGAGGACCGGCATGATTCAAATGAGTAGAAGGAATCGGTCCACCATAAACAAGTGGAGGTTCCACATGGGCAAAGATGCCGGTGCCAATCTTACCACTAGAAGAAGGAGCCTTTTCACTAGTAGCTTCCCCCTTGTCGGAGTTAGCATCCGACACCTTGTTAGTGGGATCACCCACTTTCAACTGTGCGGTAGATAGTTTGAGCCCTTCAATGAATTTATTAAACATGCTTTCAACCTCGGTCGTCATGGAGGTTTTCAATGTGTCCAAGCCACATTGACTTCCTCACGAGAGACCGAGGTTCTATCGCCCAGTAGACGAGACCAGATTCGCACCGAGTGCTCCTCCACACCGTCTCGGTGTCAATCATCCTCTTCGCACGACAAACTCCTTAATTAAGAGACGATGCTCTGATACCAATTGATAGGAACGATATAGTTGACTAGCGGGGGGGGGTGATTAGACAACTAACAATTTTTTTGGCTTTTCTTTACCAATTTAAACTTTGCATCAAAGTAGGTTGTCTAGATATGCAACTAGGTGATCAACCTATATGATGCAACAACAACAAGCACACAAGCAAGCAAGGGATATAACACAAATAATCTTGCACAAGTAAAGGCACGAGATAACCAAGAGTGGAGCCGGTGAAGACGAGGATGTGTTATCGAAGTTCCTTTGAGGGGAAGTACGTCTTCGTTGGAGCGGTGTGGAAGCACAATGCTCCCCAAGAAGCCACTAGGGCCACCGTATTCTCCTCACGCCCTCACACAATGCGAGATGTCGTGATTCCACTATGGAATTGCCCTTGGAGGCGGCGGCCGAACCTTTACAAACAAGGTTGGGGCAATCTCCACAACAACAATTGGAGGCTCCCAACGACACCATGAAGCTTCACCACAATGGACTATGGCTCCGCGGTGAACTCAACCGTCTAGGGTGCTCAAACACCCAAGAATAACAAGATCCGCAAGGGATTAGTGGGGAGAATCAAATTTCTCTTGATGGAAGTGTGGATCGGGGCCTTCTCAACCAATCCCTAGAAAATCAACAAGTTTGATTGGCTAGGGAGAGAGATAGGGCGAAAATGGAGCTTGGAGCAACAATGGAGCTTGGGGTTGGAAGAGGTGGTCAACTCAGGAAGAAGACACCCCTTAAATAGTGGAGGGACAAATCCAACCGTTATCCACCAACCCATTCTGCGCAGCACGGTACTACCCCGGCCAGGCAGTACTACATCAAGAAGCACATGCGGTACTACTGCAGGCCTTGATACTACCGCCGAGCAAAGACAGACTGGCCACCCCACCGCCTTTGGGCGGAGGCGGTAGAACCGCTTGAGTGGTACTACCGCACCACCTAGCGGTACTACCGCAAGGCATGGAAGATCCAGAATTCGGAAGGCACGGACATAAAAAATTATATCCGTGGCAACTTCCGCTGAGTTGGAGTCGATGCAAAAATCCGACACGGTAGTACAGCATGAGGAGCGGTACTACCGCGCGGCGGCTGAGCCAGGCCAGGACGCGCGGTACTACCGCGCACAGGGCGCGGTACTACCGCGTAGGGCGCGGATGTAAAAAATTACATCCACCCCTACTACCGCTATGCAATAGCACTTGGCCTGGGGGCCACGGTACTACAACTCCTGAGGAGCGGTACTACCGTGGGCTCCTGCGGTACCACCGCACCAAGGTCCGGTACTACCGCAAGCCCAAGTTCAGCAACCAAGACAAAATGCATAGAGGATAAAATGGAGGATGCTCCAAAGTGCCAAAGGAAAGGCGGTGCAAAAGGAGTAGATGTGTACGTGATGATTCCACCCAAAACCTTTCCAAAGCGGACCCCCTCTTAATAGTACGGCTTTCCTATGACTCAAATCCACCGAAAAGAAACGTAGAAAAATGTTGTCTTCAATATTCTTCGAGGGGCACCAAACCGTCTTGTGCCTAGTGACGAAACATTGAAATAGACAAGGCACACGATTAGTCCGTAAAAGCATTGTCATCAATCACCAAAACATCTTAGGGATAAATATGCCCTTACAGTTGATTCTCTAGGGATTGGTTGAGAAGGCCCCGATCTACACTTCCACCAAGAGAAATTTGATTCCCCCACTAATCCCTTGCGGATCTTGTACTCTTGGGTGTTTGAGAACCCTAGACTATTGATGTCCTCATGTCAATTATAGACTATTGCTTTGAATCGTCTAAAGCCCAAATGTCCATGTTACAAAAGAAAAGAATATGTGATGAACATGTTAGGCAACATTCCACATCAAAAATTCTATTTTTATCATTTAACTACTCGGGGACGAGCATGAATTAAGCTTTGGGATGTTGATGCGTCACCAACGTATCTATGTTTTTTTATCGTTCCATGCTGTTATATTATCAATCTTGGATGTTTTATATACATTTACTAGCAACTCTATATCATTTTTTTGGACAAACCTATTGACATAGTGCCTAGTGCGAGTTGCTATTTTTTGCTTGTTTTTTACTTTGCAGAATATCAATACCAAACGAAATCCAAATGCCACGAATTTTTTTGAAGATTTTTTTCTGGCAGGAAGACACCCAGGAAGTTTCCGGAGGGCACGAGGGGACGCTCGTGGGGCCCACTAGGAACCAGGGCATGCGAGGGGCCTCCGGCGCACCCTGATGGGTAGTGCGGCTTACGAGCACCCCCTTGACCTACCTCTGCCTCTATAAATACTCTAAAATCCCAAAAACCCTTACGAAATACTTTTTCCGCCGCCGCAAGTACCAGAACCACGAGATCTAATCTAGAGGCCTTTTCTGGCACTCTGCCGGAGGGGGCAACGATCACAGAGGGGTTATTCATCATCCTTGTTCCCCTGTGATGATGCGTGAGTAGTTTACCACAGACCCACGGGTCCGTAGTTAGTAGCAAGATGACTTTTTTCTCTCTCTTTTTGATCTTCAATACAATGTTCTCCTCGATGTTCTTGGAAATCTATTTGATATAACTCTTTTTTGCGGTGTGTTTGTTGGGATCCGATGAATTGTGAGTTTATAATCAGTTCTATCCATGAATATTATTTGAGTCTTTGCTGAACTCTTTTATTCATGATTGTTATAGCCTCGTATTTCTTCTCCGGTTTATTGGTTTGGTTTGGCCAACTAGATTGATTTATCTTGTCATGGAAAGAGGTGCTTTGTGATGAGTTCGGTCTTGCGGTGCTCAATTTCAGTGACAGAAAGAGACATGACACGAACGTATCGTTGCTATTAAGGGTAACAAGATGGGGTTTATTCAGGCGTGAGTTTATCTTGTCTACATCATGTCATCATTCTTATTGCATTACTTCATTTTTCCATGAACTTAATACACTAGTTGCATGATGGATAGCGGTCGATGTGTGAAGTAATAGTAGTAGATGCAGACAGGAGTCGGTCTACTAATCTTGGACGTGATGCCTATATACATGATTATTGCCTTGGATATCGTCATAATTATTTGTTTTTCTACCAATTACCCAATAGTAATTTATTTACCCAACGTATGTTATTTTCTTAGAGAAGCTATCACATATTAAATCCAAAAATACTTTGCTGCATTTTTTATTTTGTATTTTTGTTAGTTCTATTTATCAAAACCTATACAATTTAATCTATCTCAATACCGTTGAGGGATTGACAACCCCTCTTACGCGTTGGGTTGCAAGTTTTTCGTTGTTTGTGTGCAGGTGTTGTTTACATGGTATTGCTTGGTTCTCCTATTGGATTGATAACATTGGTTTCATAACTAAGGAAAATACTTACCTCTGGTGTGTTGCATCATCCTCTCCTTTTCGAAAAAATACCAACTTAGATTACAAACATCAGTAGCCGCTTGGTCAAGATCAAGGTCTAGAGGCCTGCAACTCGCCGTCGTGCTTCTGCAAAAAAAGGTTGCAGGGATACTCCATGTACTTCTGCAGCAGCGGCAACGACGACTTCATCAGCGTCCTTCTGCATGGCGGGAGCGGTGCTCTTTGCTTTCTGTTGTGGTAATGACGCTCATGAGGCGTAAACACGGCAACACGCTACGCCGTAGGTAATGGTGGCGATGTTTCTGCACATCATTTCCGTTGTAAAAATTTCTGCAACATTACCTATGTTGCAAAAATTCTCATAGATGTTGCAAAAATGATAAAGACAAAATATAAAAGTTTTGTAGCATGACCTATGTTTCAAAAGTTTTCTATAACACAGCCTCCGTTGCAAATATTTCTATAATAAAATCTCCGTTGCAAATATTTTTGTAATAAAACTTTTGTTGCAAAAGTAAAGGACCATTCAGGCGTTAGATTGGACCGGATGTGACGGTTCGTGAGGCGATGTATTTTTTAAAAAGATCCTCTGGCCGACGCATAGTACTTCTTTTTAAGAATCGGTTAGAAATGCGCTGACAAAGTAAACATATCAGTTATCTAGCTTTTGGGCCACCTTCTTGTGGCCTTTGGTCTATATAAGTCTTATAGAGTACTGTAATATCTATTTTAGTGAACACGACCAAATCTTTATAGAAAAAGACTTTCGCCCGGCTTTATAGACAAAGCAAAGCATGGCCAAATCTTTTGCCTCCAGCTTAAAAAAAAGGAATTCTGTGAGAGTGGCAGTTTAGCGAATTCCGACGAACAAAGTGGCCCCTTGTTCTTCTGCTCGTGAGAGAACTGGAGGCGGAACTCCTCGTCCTGTCTAGGCGGCCTGTCCAAATCGGTGCACTGACCACGCCCCTACCCGCTCTTGTCCTCCTTCAGCTGCGATCTGCTCGCACCGCTCTGGACGGCGCCTGCGACCTGTTTGATGTAATGACCATCCAGTGATTTGCTTAATTTTTTTAAGTCGCATGGTCATTAGAGTTTCACAACATGGATTTTGCTCTATTTCTTGTTCGTTAATATGGCTCTATCGATTCCGATGTTGGAATTACTTCTACTTTTTGGCGAATTGCATTCCATTGTAATTATAGTTATGCTTTAGTCGGATCGCAAATTAGGTTTCTTACGCAATTATGCAAATATGGGTAGAATTTTAGGTATTCTCTTCAGTTTTCGAGGAAGCCCTAGCTTTTTTGGCTTTTCTTCCGAAGAGTTTCTCGTTTGGTCATTCCTTTCATGTGAGCAAATTGGATCAAAATCTTCTTCTGGGGCTGGGGGGTTCAACTGAACCTCCATGGCCCTCAAATGGGTCTCTGCCTGCTTGATTAGCTCTATAGTTTGTCATTGATAAATTAGAATGAAAGTGATTTCTTCGAACCTCGAGGTTGTGCAAGCAGATGAATTATCTGATGCTGCTGTATTTTTGTTTCCAAAGTTAGTGCTTCTGTGTATGTGAATGTGTTTATCACACATCTGACAGCCAATGTTAAAAAATCCCGCACTTTCCGAAACTCTTGTGGAAAATAATTGCAGCTCTACATGTATGTACTTCATTCTGATAGCGAAATAATTTCAGGGAGGCAGTACCACTGGAAGAAGTTCAGAACTGTGTGGTGAAGCTGGTTAGTTGTTTGCAGAACTGGAAATTTTCCATGCGAATCATGAATTAATGAAACGAATGCTCCAGTTATTCTAATATATCTGTCGCTTCATAGAGGAGCAATCCTCAACGACGCAAGAATCAAGTATATGTTGGCTGTGGGGCTGGATTTGGGGGTGACCGGCCGATGGCTGCTTTGAAGTTATTGGAGAGAGTCGAAGAACTTAACTACATAGTACTTGAGTGTTTGGCGGAGCGAACACTTGCAGACCGCTACCAAGTTATGCTGTCAGGAGGGAAAGGATTTGATCCCCGAGGTATAGTTGTTGACAAATATTTGATACTTGTGCATTTAGTTGTATTGCTAATCAAAGCAGGTGATACCTGTTATCTTGTGAACTGCATCTGTGGTTGCGAGTTTATGGAGTACTTATTGCATGTATTTAATTGTACATCTTCTTTGTACATGTCAAGGGTAACCTTCTCTGGTTTTTATCATGTAATATAACATATTCTGGTCCTTCTCTCAGTAGGGATATATTATTTGCTTTATTCCTTATGTTACTGTCAATAAGAATTTCAATGCACCTCTTGGTAATGTATCAATATGCAGTTAAGGAGTGGCTGTCCATGCTTCTACCCTTGGCTTTGGATAGAGAAGTTTGCATAATAACTAACATGGGCGCAAGTAAGACAATGCTGACTGTAGCTTTGCTTTACCTCATTTGTTTTGTTTTCCCAATTAGATACTGTAAGTGTCTTTCCCATTTATTAGTTGATCCACCTGGAGCACAGAAAGAAATACTGGACCTTGCTTCTAGTATGGGACTGGAGATAACAGTCGCTGTAGCTTATGAATCATCGATTTCAGGTCCAGGTAATTTTTATCTGTTTGATAATACCAATTGTATGATACTTTGGGTGCTACCAAGGTTGTGTATAAATCAAGGAATGCTGGTCATCATAGCTTGGTGTGTGGAGTCAAAACTGATAATCAAGCTTACAACTGTTTTTGGGTTTGGTCTTTTTGCAGAAAACTCAGTGTTATGGAATGAATCAATGGGAGTGGCAGAGGTAATTTCTTCATCATCATTTTATTTTGTATTCATCTGATTTCATAAAATAAACGATATCTGGTTTCTTAGCCTCAGTCTTATTAACTTACGAGGAAGTAATTGACCATAACTTATCAGCAATTTGCATCCAATCTTCTGAAGTTAGTTTGTCAGTATATGTAATTATGTACCATGTGGTCCATGGCATAAGAGCGTTATGGTTGACATACGTGGCCAAAAGATCGTTACGGAAGATCTAGAGAAATCTTCAGAGAGAATACTATGAATGAGAAGGGACTTGGACAGTGTCTCATCAGGAGATTCTATAGCGTACACATTATAGAACTTAGGATTAACATACTGCTGCGGCTTTGGCTCGATACATATATATTTTCCTGGCCATTTTCGCTGTAGTCAGCATTGAGAACTTGCATATTATTTTATCTTTGTTTTCCATTTGACGGTATTTTGTTGTGTGTGCAGGGAAGAAGCACATATCTTGGTGCAGCCCCCATTATACATTGCCTGGAAAATTACAAACCACATGTCGTCATTACTTCTCGGGTTGCTGATGCTGCACTATTCTTAGCACCTATGGTATGCCTTTCATGGCTATTCTTATGCCTGCTAATAATTCTGTAACTTCATCGTTCCAACATATTTAAGCATATGAAAAATTAGGTGTCGCAGAAGGGTGTGGGCCTTTGGTCTGTGGCCTCTGGCTGCACACGTGCTCAAGAAAAAGAAACTGAAAAACATCATGTGTGGAAGTTAGAGCTATATCTACCAATTTGTTATCTATTTACGGTTTGTTAATTTTTGTTTCCTATTATATTAGGTTCGTTACCCCCCCCCCCCCCCCCACACACACACACACACCCCAAGGTTCATCTCTCACCTATGATCTATAGACCCATCCCCAGCCAAGCTGAGAGTGCCCGGCACCTGGCCATCTTCCTGCATTGTTAACAGGAAGAATATGAAGCAATCTTTGTATTTGAGTTTTAATTTGCGTGGATCTATTGGCTTCTGCAAGATGATGTAACATCAAAACATACAAAATCTGTTAGTAGGAAACCTTCAATGCTCATTAATGAATGCTCTCTCTTCCTTGATGATTCATGCACAAGACTTGACTGGATAGTTCAGTATAACGGAGTAAGTTACATGATTTCAGAAGTTGACGTCCGCCCATCCTTTTTTTCTTTTTATCACCGTCAATCTCCATTCTGCCGGAAAATTGCTATCTGTCATACTTATTTTGTTTCTCCCACTACTAAGTTGGTAAAGAGTTTGATTCCTAAGAACAGTCATAAAATAGAGAAAATTGGCTGAAAATCCAGACTAATTCACAGATCACTTTTGAAGTAATGTTATGAATTCTTACAAATGTTCCGTACAAGAATTATTTGAGGATGTGCCCTGAAGACGGTAATGATGTAGACATGCTTCCCTAGTGTATTTTTCCATGAATTTTCTTGACAAACTAAAAGTGCTTTGTAAAAAGCATTTCCCTGAACTATTTTGGATTCTATGGTTTATTGTTTTTTACTGCGAAGAGTTTCTGTGTTTCTGGTATCTTTAATTGAGGTGTAACTTCTCAACAATATATGGGCATAAAAACATCACAAAATCATATAAAATTCAGAAAATTTCCAGTATCATTGATTACTCCTGAACGAAGTGTTAATGTTTTTGCGAATATATTTACACCAGGAGAATTTGTCAAGAACCTACCTTACGAGAATCGTTTCAGTATTTCTGAGCTTTACAGAACTTCCTAAAGAACTTCAGCTTATGAAATATCTATACCACTTTATAATGTTGGTTCAAAAGAAATTCATGGTATATTCTGATTTTTTGGAATGTTTTTACATTTTCTGTTTTTTTTAAGAATTTTCTCAGCTACCCAAAAGGAGACCACTTTTTTTAATGTAGAAGGAAGATTGTAGAGTTTGTGGCCACAAAAGATTCTTATTCTATTGAAATAGCAGTGCTTATAATAGCTCCAGTGACTTTCAAGTGTTGTCTACCTTTTATTTCGTTAGGATTTAGTTATGTGTTTCTTCTCTCCAAGTTGCTCAAAATATGCAAATCTGAATGTGTATTTTTTCTAATGTTTATTTAGTTAATGGTCCATCCTTTTCCCACTGCCTTTCCGATATAAGGTCTACGAATTGGGTTGGAATTGGAATGACTTTGAGAAGTTGGCACAAGGAACATTAGCTAGCCATCTTCTGGAATGTGGTTGTCAACTCACCGGAGGATATTTCATGCACCCTGGTACATCTGTTGTCCTTTAAAAATTATTAGGCGGAAATTTTCACTTCATTCTTGATTCATGTTTTTTTAATGTTCTACATCTGGTATTGTAAAGAGCAGGAGATGCATATCGAGATTTTTCTTTTGAGCAGCTTCGGGATTTGTCTCTTCCATATGCTGAAGTGAGTTACAAAGGAGAAGTTTGTGTTGGCAAGGCAAAGGGTAGCGGAGGTCTTCTGAGCTATAGCACTTGTGCAGAACAGCTTCTGTATGAAGTTGGAGACCCTGCAAACTACATCACTCCTGATCTGGTGAGGTCATCTTACATTTCCAGTCCCATGTAAGCTTCTTGTCTGAACGCTTGTTAGCAGGTTGTAGATTTCAGTGATGTGCAGTTCCATCAAATATCACGAGACAAGGTTCACTGTCAAGGAGCAAAACCATCTGATCTTCGTCGGCCCGAGAAACTCCTCCAATTGTTTCCTACTGTATGTTTTCCTAGTAAGAATATAAATTGTACTAATTTCAAATTTATCTTTAGTCTTCTTCCAGCTAAAAGCATCCAGTGCCTAGTATTGACATGTTGCGTGAAGTTGGGTAATTACTCTGTTCCATGCTATGTTACTGGAACCGCAAAAATCACCAATAAAAGTGAAGTATTTTATGTGTTGTATTGCTGAAAATTTGTGTCTGATAGCTTTATTGTTTCAAATTAAGCGTGCTATTTTAAAGTTCTCAGATAGAATCAGACAGTACTGTTCATGAATTGAAGGAAGGTCCTTCGATTATGTAGATAGTTTATCAAGAGGCTCATAGTTAGCTTTCTCACTGTAGTCGTTCACATTTTTTTCTTTAGCCAAATGGATGGAAAGGCTGGGGAGAGATATCATACGGGGGACAAGAGTGTTTAAGGCGCGCTCAGGCAGCAGAATACCTAGTAAGTTCATGAAAGTATTTGCATGCAATATTTGTTTCAGATTTCTGGTGTGTTAACAATTGAATGTACCTATTTACACGTGAGAACATAAGGCAGTTTGTGCATTTAAACCTTTTCTGCTGGCATTAGGTTAGGTCATGGATGAACGAAAGATATCCCGGCATCGAAGAGAAAATTATCGCATATGTTATGGGATATGATAGCTTGAAAGCTAATGGAGGTAACAATGACAATCACTCTTCCAAGGAAGTGATAGATGTTAGACTTCGGATGGATGGGCTATTTGAGCAGGAGGAGCATGCTGATGGATTCGTTGAGGAGTTCATTGCACTTTATACAAATGGTCCAGCTGGGGGTGGTGGCATCAGGTACTTATAATTAATTACGCTGGTCTTGTGTTTGCAGAGCTATTACTGTAGGTGCTGTCTCATTGTGGCTGATCTTAGCATAGTTATATTGTGGGATCAACCATGGAAATTAATTCTGAAAACAAAATGTAATATTATACCATACTCATGGAGAAGATGTCCTCATTTTTCTTCTCTCCTTGTTCATGGAGTCGGTAAAACAATTTGACAAGTTTGTTTCCAATTCCATTTGGCAGCACTGGACGAAAGAACGAGCTAATTCTGCACAAGTTGCTGGTATGGATGAACACTTCACTTAATCTCATGAGCAATTTATATGATACGTGCCAGCATTTTCATTATATCATAGAACACTCTTAACTTGATGACAATTCCTTTAAAGGATTATTGAAACACGTGATATGCCTTTGGATATAGCATTAATTCCTATTTCTACAGATTGATAGGAAAACGTCTTCTGGCAAGCCAATGCGAAGAACTCATCCATTCATGGTCCACAGAACCGGTCTACAGATGCCAAGAAGAAGAATAGGTACACAGGAAGTTCCGCGACGGGCATTCAACAACGTTGGAATACAAAGCTGGACGAACCAGCACCTCCTGTATCTGCTCCAGCTCCATCCGGATCGGAGACCGCCCTGTACCGTGTGGCCCACAGCAGAGCCGGTGACAAGGGGAACGATCTGAATCTGTCCATCATCCCTCATTTCCTGGACGACATTGGCGGCTCAGGACAGTGATCACTCCTGAGTGGGTGAAGGCCTCTCTTTCGCCCCTGCTTGATCATTCGTCGCTTCCAGGCATTTACGGAGCGATCGAGCGTCGAAACAATCTACTTGAGCGTGTCTTGGTTGAGATTTATGATGTCCCGGCATCAGCTCATTGAACATTGTGGTGAGGAATATCCTCGACGGCGGCGTGAACTGCTCCAGAAGGGTGGACCGGCACGGCAAGACCCTGTCAGATCTCATCCTGTGCCGGAAAGTCATCTTGCCTCCGTAGTGACTGACAGTTGAGAGATCACCGGCGCCCAATGTGGAGTGAGGGGTGTCTAGAATCATCTACTGTTGTTGCGAAAAATAGAAAGGTTGACGTGACAATAAGACCGGTGAAGAGAACAATAATGCCTGTTGTATGAAACAAACCAAACCGTTATGTATGCTCTTATTAATCATTTGGCAGTTACTTATTTGGTGTTATCTGGTGTGTGTGCTTCTGAGGCTCATGTGTCCTGTGTCAATCTCGGCGTCCGCGGTCGCACGGGAAAACGAATGACTAGGAAGGTTCAGCAACGGCCTCGCACACACCAGCGGTCCTCGCGCGCGTGCGTTCGGATATGCTGCTGACAGCGACAGCGGCTTGTTGCTCGTCGCATCCTCGTCTCCGCCCCATGAGAAGTAGAACCAACGGCGGAGGCGGAGGCGGAGCTCCACCCCGTCGTGCTGGCGCGGCGAAATTCAGAGCTCTCGCCGCGCCCCTGCTGCGGCGCCCGTCCTCCTTTGCTTTCAGCCGCGCTTGCTCTTCTTCACCTCCTCCTACTCCTGGCGACAATGACTGCGACCGCGAGCTGTTCGATGTAATGCCTCTGCAGCTCACCACTATCTTCCTGCTCATAACCTCATGGAAAATGGCTCTTTGTGCCTCTGATAAAATTCACTCTTGAAAATTGCTTTGCTTCTTTGGCTGATCGACATGGTTCGCAAATATTAGTCTGTGCTGAAAATAGGGGGGGTTTCTTAGATGAGCAAACCAGTTATTTTCTACCTTTTTGTTTCAACAGTGAGTTATTTTGTACTATTAAAATGCTCTATGACATGACAGGTACTTATGTACCTAAGTGGAACTGGCATGCTGCGTCATAAACACATTCCTTGTAATATGGTCTTTCTGTGATGTGATCGCAGGAATACTCACTTCTTTCTTCAGATACTCCATGGGAGCCTGAGGATGTATGGAGGACATTTGCGGCATACCTTCTTGTCTTGCACATTCCCTTGAGCTTTGGAGGACTCGGTGTGGCAGCCAAAGTGCTACATTCTTCCTCACTAGACCAACTGACAACAGTAAGTGGTAACTTCTCATTCATTTATTATTTTGGCACACTCATCTAAATGGTTTGTTCATCCGTTGCGTGCATTGTTGACCTGCAAAATTTTCTAGGGGACATAGTACTTAGTACACACATACATACCCTGTCAATGCAGGTTGTTTCCACAGCCATGCTTCAACTAGGGGAGCTCGCTTTGGGTTTAGCACTGTTGCAGTACACTGCAAAGCCCGATTGTCAAGTTGGTGCCTTCTTTGCTGGGAAGTTCTCGTCCAGACCGCGTGGTTGGATAAAAGAAACTGTGTTATGGTTGGGACTTTTGATGTCTATGGTTTTTCTCACATCTCTAATAGCTGACAGACTGATAGGTCCCGAGGTCAGTATGGTCCAACCACTTAAATTGCAGTTTTTCGACTATTGCACACATCTCCTGTTGTCTTATTCATTGCATTAGTCTTCCTGACTGAAGCTTTACAGTCTATTGGAAGTACCTAGCTCATTCATTCAATCTGAAATATTGCAGGATGCATATGATCCTATATTAAAGGAAATCCTTTCCAACGGTGGAACCTCTAGGCTAGTCTGTTGGTTTCTGTACTGTGTGATTGCTCCATTGTCAGAAGAAATCATTTACCGTGGGTTTCTTCTAACAGCCCTATCTTCCTCGATGAAATGGAGGAACGCGGTCGTCGTAAGTTCAGTTATGTTCAGTGTAGCACACCTCTCAGGGAAAGTTTCTTTCAGTTGTTCGTCAGTCGGATGCATCACGGGGTTAGCTTATTACCGGACTGGAACTTTGGCTGCTTCATTTACCATCCACCGTTTGTACAATGCGGCGATATTGTTCACTACAATGATGTCTTGAATGTGTTTTACCGTAATACTTTGGCCACACTTTTACCGTAATCTTAAAAGTTTGAATTGATTACCATCGACCAGTGCTTCCATCTCAATCTGCCGGAAATTTGTTGGCCGGTTGATCCCCACTATTTCTATCTATCTCAACATGCACTCATTTCACCTCGCCACATATGCCACACCATCAACCCCATTAATAATATTTCTCTCAATGTGCATGGGAAATTCTACTTATAGTATTTCTTTCTCCATGTACACATTGCACTTCATCAACACGCTACTTTTATTTATTTATGTTTAAATTTAACACACTACTTGTATTTCACTTGGGATGCATGAGCTGAGAAATACTACTTATATTGTACAAATATTTTACAACTATATAATGATCAAAGACAATACTTCAATGTTTGATTCACATTACTTTTATCTCATAAAGTACACACTCCACCTCACCACACATGTCATCTCATCTTATACTACACAAAAGAAGAGTCTAATTGAATCAAAGCATGGATGAATAATAGGAGTGACAATGTAGCAAGCCAAGTAGCAAACAATAAACAATGTCTACTAATATTTCTATTAGGTTTTTATTGGGGTTGGGTGTCTTTATTATGGTTTAGGGTTTCTAACCAAGAGAAGACGATGAAGAAGAAATCAATCGGGTTAATCCAATAGGTGGTGATGTTTGTCGAGATAGGCTTACTTGGCCTGGCGTGGCTACACATCATAGATGAAAGAAACACAAAGAAGAAGATATTGATAGTGGAGAAAAGGGCAGCAATAATCACATGCACTCACCTCAAGGAAGCTGAGGTGCACATACACATCTGGCTCGGTTCGTCATTAATTACCTAAACTCTCTAGGAAGCTCGATGAAGATGGGGGTGCATGTGCACCGGCGTGGTTCAACATTGATTACATGCATTGGTCGGGAAGCTCGAGGAAGACGGGGTGCACGTGCACACCGACTTGGCTCATCACTAATGACCTAAACTCGCTTAGGAAGCTCGGGAGATGGGGTGCGTGCGCTTTGGCGTGGTTCAACATTAATGACTTGCACTTGCTAGGAAGCTCGAGGAAGAGGGGTGTGTACATGCGCTTTTGACACAGTTCATCATTAATTACCTAAACTCGTTAGGAAGCTCGGGGAAGATAAGGGTGCACGTGCGCCCTTGACGTGGTTCAACATTGATGCTTGCACTCACCGGGAAGGTCGAGGAAGACGGGGTTTCATGTGCGCACCTCACTGCTACTTCTTGAGTTTGCGTTGGTTTTTTCCTTGAAGAGGAAAGGGTGATGCAGCAAAGTAGAGATAAGTATTTCCCTCGTTAAGAACCAATGTATCAATCCAATAGGAGAAACACACAAGTCCCCAATATATGCACCTACACAAACAATTAAACACTTGCACCCAACGCGAAAAAGGGGTTGTCAATCCCTTCAGGTCACTTGCAAAGGTGAGATCTGATAGAGATAGATATAAAAGATTACTAAAACGTAAAAGTAAATAAATTGCAGCAAGGTATTTTTGGTATTTTTCATATATGGATCTGAAAATATAATAAGGAAAATAGACACGGGGACATAGGTTTCACTAGAGGCTTCTCTCTTGAAGGCAAATAATACGGTGGGTGATTATGAATATAGGCATCACATCCATGTCAAGCAAACGATAGAAAAGCGTAAAGTTATGACGATATCCATGGCAATGATTATGAATATAGGCATCACATCCATGTCAAGTAGACCGACTCCTGCCTGCATCTACTACTATTACTCCACACATCGATCGCTATCCAGCATGCATCTAGAGTATTAAGTTCATAAAGAACGGAATAACGCCTTAAGTAAGATGACATGATGTAGAGGGATAAACTCAAGCAATATGATGAAAAACCCATCTTTTTATCCTTGATGGCAACAATGCAATACATGTCTCGCTACCCCTACTTTGTCACTGGGTGAAATCACGCAAGATTGAACCGAAAAATAAGCACCTCTCCCATTGCAAGAAAAACCAATCTAGTTGGCCAAACCAAACCAATAATTCGAAGAGAAATACAAAAAATTTAAATCATGCATATAAGAATTTAGAGAAGATTCAAATAATATTCATAGATAAGCTGATCATAAATCCACAATTCATCGGATCTGGACAAACACACCGCAAAAGAAGATTACATCGGATAGATCTCTAAGAACATTGAGGATAACATGGTATTGAGAATCAAAGAGAGAGAAGAAGCCATCTACCGACTAGCTATGGACCCGTAGGTCTGTGGTAAACTACTTACGCTTCATCGGAAGGGCAATACGGTTGATGTAGATGCCCTCCGTGATTGAATCCCCCTCCGACAGGATGCCGGAAAAGGCCCCAAGATGGGATCTCACGGGAAGAGAAGGTTACAGCGGCGGAAAAGTATTTTGGTGGACGCTTCTGGTGGTTCGGGAATATTTGGGAATTTATAGGCCAAAGAATAGGGTCTTCTGACTTGGTTTCCAAGTCCTACGTGTGTCTTCTGGTCCAAGAAAAATCATCGTAAAGTTTTATTCCGTTTGATATTCCTTTTCTGCAAAACTCAAAAACAAGGAAAAAAACAGAAACTGGCACCGGGCTCTGGGTTAATAAGTTAGTCCCAAAAATAATATAAAATAGCATATTAATGCATATAAAACATTCAAAATAGATAATATAATAGCATGGAACAATAAAAAATTATAGATACGTTGGAGACGTATCAGGCATCCCCAAGCTTAATTCCTACTCGTCCTCGAGTAGGTAAATGATAAAAACAATTTTTTTGATGTGGAATGTTACCTAACATATTTATCCATGTAATTTTCTTCATTGTAGCATGAATGAGGGTGCACGTGCGCACCTGACGTGGTTCAACATTAATGACTTGCACTCTCCGGGAAGCTCGAGGAAGATGGGGGTGCAGGTGTGGACTTGACATGGTTAATCATAAATTTGCTAAAGTCACTAGGAAGGTCAAGAAAGACTGGGGTGCACATGGGCACCTGACCTGGTCCATCATTAATTAATTCTACCCGTCGGGAAGCTCGGGGAAGAGAGTGGTGCACATGCGCACCTTACCTGGTTCATCATTAATTACGTAACTCGCTAAGAACCTCGAGGAAGATGGAGGTGAATGTGAGTCTTGACCCTAATTAAACATTAGTTATCTAAACTTTCTAGGAAGCCCGAGGAAGGCGAGGGTGGATGTGCGGATCTGACCTGACCTAACCTTGTTCATTATGAATTACTTTCACTCGCCGGGAAGCTCAGGGAAGACAGGGGTGCACATACGCATCTTACCTGCTTCATTATTAATTACTTAAACTCACTATGAAGCTCAAGGAACATGGAGGTGAATGTGTGTACTTGACCTAGTCCATCATTAATTACTTCTACCCATCGGGAAGCTCGGGGAAGAGAGAGGTGCACATGCTCACCTTACCTCGTTTGTCGGGGATATACCCCGCGGTGTAACCCGGCCGGAAGTATAACCCGACCGGACTTGGCGATTCACTAATGACCCGCCCTGACTGGACAACTTACTAAGTGACCCGCCCGAGCCTGGCGACTTATCGGTGACACGGCAAGCGGATCGGGAGCGACAAGACCGGGGCCGAGGCTCAAGGCCCGGAAGAGGCGGCTTACGTTATGGCGAGGCGGCTTAAGAGGAAAGGCGTGAGGAATATCTCCCTTACAAGGAATCAAGACCCGGACTTGTATCCGCTTGTAGTAGAAGATAGGCTAGTCCAATCCTATTTGGACTCCACATGTAACTCGCCCTCTAACTTATATAAGGAGGCGGGGCTCCTAAAGAGGGACAAGCAACAAGAAACAATATCTAGGGCTAGGCGAGGAAAGAGGAGAGCCGCTTACGGCGACTCCCTCATAAGCATAATGAGACCTAGCCTCAAAGCAGCATGTAGGGCTATTCCGGATGATGTTTCCGGGGCCCAGTATCGTCTAAATCCTTGTCTTGCGTGTTGCGTCTCTCGTCGATCAACCCCTCTCAAGCTACCGTGATAGATCGTTGGCCTCGCGACTAAGTCCCGACACTGGGGCGTAGTGTTAATTCCACGACATGGTTAGGCGCCCAAGTAGACGCTGCGCACGATGGTGTTGAGTTCTTGGAGGGAGCTCTTAAAGGGATCGAGAAGTTCACAAGTTTCTGGATAAAGAAGTTTGTAAAGCTCTGGCACGGAACGATCGCACATGATAATCCGGCCCGAAAAGATCTCGAGCAGAGCCGTAGCCATGGTTAGTACAATTTGCTAGTCAGTTTTGGATCTGATAGTACAATATTGGAGTTCAAGATAAGTCGCCGCCGCTCATTTGAACAAGCGGACCGATCACAAGTCGCCAAGAACGTTGTTTTCCGCTGCTGCTTGTTTTTGCCGGCGCGTCGAGTCCGGATACGTAACTCGCCGAAGACAGCATGGATAGAGTCCCTATTTCGTCAAAGTACAGGTTGACCGAGTCAGATGAGAATACCAATTGTGCAAAACACAGGACAAGTCTGAATCGGGCTATCAAATCGTGAATCGGACATCAGTCAAGATTACAGCTATCGCAGTCTGTACCTGGAGACAATATAAAAAAATTGATTCTGCAGCGCTCAAGTGGACAAATCAATCAGGGTCACCTCTGACCGAAAAATTGCTGCAGCTTTTGATGGACTTCTAGAAAATACTATTGAAGAAAAGGAGTTGGATTACCAAAACCAAGATAGACTCGGACGGGTGTAACAGCTCAATCAGGATGAATTTTACTTTGACTCAAATATGGATCTAACGAAAAGGCAAGGAGTCAATTGCTACTTACTAGTATGATACGTGGAAGCCAAATCCGAGTGGCCATGGCTCATCATGTGAAGCGTGCTAGCTATACTAGGAGTACGGATCCATTAAAAAAGAAGTGGCAGATGGGAAGGATCAAGAAGAGATGCATGCGCCAAAAATCAGTCAGGTTCTTCAGGTGAATCTACCAACGACATGGCTCATGCCCGGTTCTTCAGTCATCGCCCCGCCAGCTTCGACTCGCCTCTTGTGGCACGCCACTGCTGCGATTCACACCGACGAGTCAAGCTGGCTCCAGCTCCAAACTACTATAAGCCGGGCTGCACCAAGCCAACGGTCCGCCTCCTGTCAACTCCATCTACGCCGCGGCTGAGCCGCCCCCTGCTCTGCTGAGCCACTGGTTGCCGCCATTACTTTTGCGGACTTGTCAACGCTGCTTGGACTTGAACGGGTGCAGTGGGAGCCACAATCCGGAGGAGATGCGGTCGGGGGGACCTCGCGTCGCTTGCCTCTACTATCCAAAGCCTCGCTCACGGGGCCGCTGCCGCGAGCTGCCTCCGCTGACCCGCCGAGCGCATCAAATTTTCCCGATGACACGCCGGCCGGTTCAGTCGCCGAGCACATCCGTTGAGCGCCTGCACTCGCCTCTGAGCCGTCCCGGATTCGTTTAGGCCAAGCAGTGTGTTAAAGTCTCCAGTTACTTCAGAGACTATATAACCCTGGCGAGAAGCAAGCATCTGGCAGGATCCTCAAGAGGTCAATGCAAATATCCTTTATAAGCATATAAGGATCAAAAGAAATTAGGCAACCGTATTGACAAGTTACCTATGGATGCTACTTGACGGGTCATCGGTCGACCGAGCAAAATCAGGTGATATCCATCTAAAGTTTATTTTATTAACACATATTATTTTCATCAAAGAACAATTATTTGGTCTATGATAATTTTTCGCAGGACCATTGTTCCTTACAAAAAGGTGTCGCAAAAAGGGCGTGAGCAAAAATTATTTTTGCACTAGCGCTCGTTTTGCGCAAGTTGACACACCCGCTACCCCAACACACGCAACTGACTCATTGTCCGTTCCCAAGGCCGACTTGCCCGTTGCTCGCGGCCGCTTTCCAACCCTGCGGCCAATTTTCGCGATTGCAGACCGGCCTTACAATGCCACGGACGACTACGCCTTTCGCTCTCGGTTCGGCTCACACGTCCACACCGGCTTACAACGAGGAGGACAAACTTGCTCGCACCGGCTTAGAATGCCGCGGCCGGCTTATCTGTCTGCTCTCACGGCCGACTCGGCTGTGATTGATTTCAGCTTCACCGTGGTGATCATCAACTCCGGGGTGAATAATTTTCTGGCTTAACAAATCAGGTGATATCCATCCATGTTTGTTTTATTAGCACATGTTGTTTTTGTCAAAAAACAAGTTTATCTTTGCCTTGGTCTGCAATATTGTTTATGCAGGGCAATTATTTATGACAAAAAGTGATATTATACCGCGGAGATGGAGGCACGCCAACATCCTTTGGCACAGGTGGTTATCGTTATTCAACGGACTCCCGCACCGGCCTACAACGCCGTGGCCGTTTCTCGTGACCACGCCAGCTTACAACAAGGAGGACAACTTGCCCGTCCACACCATCTACATCAACACATCGGGCCGCACCTGTCTGCATGAGTTGTTTATTAAGTATGAGCAAGTCACTACTTGGGAAGCCCGGTTTTCTTCCAACAAATTAGAGGCAAATTATCATATATTATCAGCCACCGTCTGCACTGGATGGTTCAATGGCAGGTGCACAAGTCGCCGCCACTACAGTTTGGTTAACTTCAAACAGCCAGTTGGAAGGAACCATTGGCCGAGTTGCTGACACGACTCATACGGGATCATTTATAACCCGCCGCAGTCACCTCAACCTTCTGTGGATTCACATCGCGTTATCAGCGCCAATGATATACACCTTCTGCTATGGTCAAATATGGAGAATCTCAAGCCAACTCTTCGAGTCATCTTGAGACTCAGGGGCTACAATGGTATGGCTCGGCAAAATTAGCCGGTTTCAATGGATTCAAGAACTCCGGGTTATTGGAGGGAAGGTAACCCGGTTCCAAAGGCTACCGCTATATAGGTGAAAAATTTAAAGGCCGTCAAAAAATTTCCGGCTTAAAAAGAAGGACTCCGGTTTAAAATCCGGTTCAAGAGACATCTCTCTCCCACAAAGCACTGACACTCTTGATATCTGGTTTAAAAACCGGTTTAAGGGAAATTTATTTACCGTATCCGGCTCAAGGTAAATTTATCTCTTTCAAAGTTTGAAGCTTTCAAATCCGGTTTAAACTTCCGGTTCAAAAAGAATTAATCTCTCGCAAGTTTGAGTTCTCAGAAAGATTAAAGGGTGCCAAAAAGAACTTGCTGCCATGATGCGTGGTTCAAACATAGGTATCATGCCTTACGGCTTATCTTATTATGGTCACTTGGGGGCTTCCTGTTCAAACATAGGTCGTATTCGAACCAAAGAGAACATAGCTGTCGATATCCTTTTGATTAGCAAACTGCTGAACCTACTTGGGGGCTTTGATCGTATCCGAATCATAGCTCAACCCCTTTGGGAATCGACGTGGATCGTATTTGAATCAGCGTCGTTAAACAACTCTCATGGTCACTTGGGGGCTTCCTATTCAAACATAGGTCGTATTCGAACCAAAGAGAACATAGCTGTCGATACCCACTTGATCGGCATCGCCAAAAGCCACTTTGAGGGGCTATATGATCGTATTCGAATCTTAGCTTAACCCCTTTGGAGCAGTTTCTTGATCGTATTCGAATCAGAAGCCTCAAAATTTTGTCTGTTTTCTTCTACAGCTTTATACAATCGCAAGTATTTGAGTTATCACAAATATCATATGTGCCGGCTCTTACAGAGTTGAGTTATTAACTTCACTGTCCGGGTCACATAAACCGGCGGTATCATTCAAAGGATCATAGGGATCTTGTGATCTACTTGTGTACAGGATAAGACTACATTTGGGTGGTTACCCACTCTGGCTTTCGACGTTAAGTCGCCAGGGCATATGTTGTTTAAACTCTTTGCAGGATTTGTAGAAATATGACATATAAATGATTAAGTTCAAGCCCATCATCAAAGATTGAAATTGGTGTCTCAGAAGGGGTATCAATTCTTGATTTTCTCAAAGGCTATAAGCTGCCGGGTTATAAAAATTCCGGCTTACAATGGAGGCGTATTAAATCGCCATCGGCCAAGAGCCGGGTATTTAAACTCGGATTTACTTATCAACAGATGAGGTATTCAAAGTCGCTTTGGTGCAATGGCTATTATTTTATCAATGGATATGATTTATTCTACAATGGAAGGAATAGTCCCGAGTCGCTGCGGCCTTACGACCCCGGACTTGGAGGCTACATTATTCAAATTGAGATTACATCAAATATGCAAGTCCCATGTCACTGCCAGCATGCACCATGGCACTTGGGGGCTAATGCAAAGTCATTTTTTGCTCAACTTATGAAAGACCCGACTCATCACATTCTAAATGAGTTGGCCCTTGGGGGTTACCAGTTGCTCCTGTCAAAAATTCAAGGTACACAAGCAGTAATCCATCATATTGAACGGTCCACTATTCAGTTGGTGGAGTACAAAGCTCTTAACCTTGTGGACGTGGGTTCAAGCCCCATGGTGGAGACTATATTATATGATGTTATTATCAATTATATACAAAGTCCCAGCTCGGAATTATCTTACTAAGCCGGCCCTTGTGGGCTACACATTCTTTGTTCAAATTTACATGGTTATATCTACAAAGTACACTCATTATTGCATAATGACTCGCCCTTGGGGGTTACACGGGTTGAAGTTTTCATGAGCATAAAGCAATTACAAGTCCTGTGTTCTTGCAAGCATGACAACCCGACACTTGGGGGCTACATGTGTGGAATATTCAGCTTATATGATTGAGATGAATAAACCGGATTTCTTCAAGGTTGCAACATTTATTAGAGCAAGTCTTAAACCATCACTTTGTTACGCTCAAGACTTGGGGGCTACAGGTAATATGGATATAAGGGAGAAAATTTTCAAATTATCAGTTTTGAGGAAATCAGGAGGATCAATTACATAAACCGGTGTCAACAACAATTATGACCCGACATCATCTGTTTTATAATCCGGCAGTTTTTGGTAATGATAAACCGGCAAGTTTTACATCTTCAAGCCGGCTGAATATCAGATGAGTATTTGAAGACCAAAATTATTTAACCCGGCACCGTGGAAGCCGACTCAAGTGGATTATTCTTCACAACATTTTCCTGTGAGAAACCAACATCAGCAAATTGAGTATGAAGCTAGCTTATTTGACATGGATTTTCTAGAAGAAGGAAAAGACAAGGACTTAAGGATGTTCAGGTGCCGGTTTACAAGAATTCTTAACCCGGAGCACAACCTGTCAAATTTGTTCTTGTGTTTATTTTGCAGCATAAGTTTACCATGGATAAATTCAAGCTAAACTTGGGGGCTAATGTCGGGGATATACCCCGCGGTGTAACCCGGCCGGAAGTATAACCCGGCCGGACTTGGCGACTCACTAATGACCCGCCCTGACTGGACGACTCACTAAGTGACCCGCCCGAGCCTGGCGACTTATCGGTGACCTGGCAAGCGGATCAGAGGAGCGACAAGACCCGGGGGCCCAGGAGGCTCAAGGCCCAGAAGGCCGGCTTACGTTATGGTAGGCCGGCTTAAGAGGAAAGGCGTGAGGAATATCTCCTTTACGAGGAAGCAAGACTCGGACTTGTAATCAACTTGTAAGAGAAGATAGACTAGTCCAATCTATTTGGACTCCACATGTAACCCGCCCTCTAACTTATATAAGGAGGGCAGGGCTCTCAAAGAGGACAAGCAACAAGAAACAATATCTAGGGCTAGACAGAAAGAGGAGAGCCGACACGGCGACTCCCTCATGAGCATAATGAGACCTAGCCTCAAACAACATGTAGGGCTATTCCGATGATGTTTCCTGGGCCCAAGTCGCCTAAATCCTTGTCTTTGTGGTTATGCGTCTCTCGTCCTGATCAACCCCTCTCAAGCTACCGCATAGATGCGTTGTCCTCGCGACTAAGTCCTGACACTAAGGACATCTGCCGTGTTAATTCCACGACATCGTTCATCATTAATTATGTAACTCGCTTGGAAGCTCGAGGAAAATGGAGGTGAACGTGAGTACTGACATAATTAAACATCAGTTACCTGAACTCGTTAGGAAGCTCGGGGAAGGCAAGGGTGCACGTGCGGATCTGACTTAACCTCATCATTAATTACTTCCACCCGCTAGGAAGCTCGTGGAAAAATAGGGGTGCACATGCACACCTAATCTGGTTCATTATTAATTACCTAAACTCACTATGAAGCTCGATGAAGATGAAGGTGAGCGTGTGTACCTGACCTAGTTCAGCGTTAATTAATTGAACTCGCTAGGAAGCTTAGGGAAGTCGAGGGTGAACGTGCGGATCTGACATGGCCTGGTTTATCATTAATTACTTCCATCGTTGGGAAGCTCGAGGAAGATAGTGGTGCACGTGTGAACCTTATGATGAGTGATATTTTTACACTCATTTCACCTTTGCTTAACCTGAGATATTTCAATTAAAAATACATATTTGCTCTCATATTGGTACTAATGACTAATGAATGCAAAGGATTCCATAAATCTGCTCTTTGATGTGTTTCCACAGGAAATGGGCTAAAAAGGAAGAAATCACGTGTGGTAATGGAATGGAAGGAGAATGAAGGAAGAAAGAATCAACAAGAAGCGTCTGCGTGAAGACAACACAATAGACAACGTTCCATGCGGGCGCGAGCCGCCATATTAGCACCCGTTTGGCATGAATTTCAAGGCAGGTCGTTCACCTAAACAACTTATGTTAAAGGGACCCTGTCAAATGTCAACCAGGAGACGAGCACAGATGTCAGAACCTCTTCATCATCATCCTCATCCACAAACCCTAGCCGACGTCATTGCTATAGCCATCTCCTCCACCATAGTGCTATCCCATCTCATTCATACTTGTAATTGTGCATCACACAAGGCATCCATTTTAGATATATTGCAACCAATCAATCCCAAGATGTGTTCTTCAATGTTTTCTTCCCGCAATTTGATCTCCACGTGTGAGTAGTTTAGTAAGGTATGGGTCGAGGCATATACCTTGCAACCCTAAGTATTTGTTGAGGGGGGTCAATGGAAGACTTTGACATAACGTCCTGTATGTGTGAAATAAAATTGTTCTGTGAAGATGTCTCTTGTCTTGTCCATGATCTACATCCCTGCGGGTACCTAGGATCATGGAGATCGAGCACCGATGAGGCTAGGAGCGAGGAGACCATGAAATGTTATACTGAACATTGGTGACATTAAGGTTTACTAGGGTAAATGGATCATATCCTTGGGAAGAAATGAGGTTTAGTCATTAAACGCCCAGAGATCTTATCTGATTTCATTATCTTAATTATCAAGGCAACCCGCCGCGACGGATGAGACCTACAGTAGGACAATTGATTCTTGATGCAGGACTCGTGCCGGTTAAGATGTTATTTGGACACATCCCCCACTTCGATCTGTAACAAGGACATCTTGATCCGTGACTTCCAGCGCACAAATTAATTTTTTATTTGATCCCAGCGCAAATACAAGGCTGTAAGTGTAAGACCTCATACTCGTACCTCTTTTTATTATAAGTGTATGAATTGATACGTCTCCAACGTATCTATAATTTTTTATTGTTTCATGTTGTTATATTATCATTCTTGGATGTTTAATAATCATTTTATAGTCATTTTATATAAGTTTTTGGTACTAACCTATTGACATAGTGCCAAGTGCCAGTTGTTGTTTTTTGCATGTTTTTTACATCGCGGGAAATTAATACCAAACGGAGTCCAAATGCAGCGAAACTTTTTGTGGATTTTTTATGGACCAGAAGACATCCGATTGGGTCAAGAAGCACCTAAGGGTGCTTCGACGGGAGCACAACCCACTAGGGCACGCCTGGGTGCCCCCAGACCGCCTCTTTACTCTATAAATGCCCCAATATTCCAGAAACCCTAGGGGAGTCGACGAAAATCAATTCCAGCCACCGCAAGTTACAGAACCACCAGATCCAATCTAGACACCATCACGGAGGGGTCCATCATGTCCATTGGTGCCTCTCCGATGATGTGGGGGTAGTCTTTTGTGAACCCTCGAATTCCGTAGTTAGTAGCTAGATGGCTTCCTCTCTCTCGTTTGATTCTCAATACAATGGTCTCTTGGAGATCCATATGATGTAATTCTTTTTGCGGTGTGTTTGTTGGGATCGGATGAACTTTGATTTTATGATCAGATCTATCTTTTTATCCATGAAAGTTATTAGAGTCTTATTTGATCTCTTATATGCATGATTGCTTATAGCCTCGTATTTCTTCTCTGATATTTGGGTTTTGTTTGGCCAACTTGATCTATTTATCTTGCAATGGGAAGAGGTCTTTGTGATGGATTCGATCTTACGATTGCTTGATCCCAAGTGATGTAAGGGGAACCGACACGTATGTATTGTTGCTATTAAGGATAACAAGATGGGGTCTATTTCTACATAAATATATCTTGTCTACATCATGTCATCGCTCTTATTGCATTACTCCATTTTTTCATGAACTTAATACACTAGATGCATGTTGGATAGCGGTCAATGTGTGGAGTAATAGTAGTAGATGCAGGCAGGAGTCGGTCTACTAATCTTGGATGTGATGCCTATATCATGATCATTGCATGGATATCCTCATGATTATTTGAAGTTCTATCAATTGCCCAATAGTAATTTGTTTACTCGCCGTTTGTTATTTTTCTCGAAGAGGCCACTAGTGAAATCTATGGCCCCCGGGTCTCTTCTTTAATATATTTGCCTTTGTGATCTATTTTATTTGCTTTTATTTTCAGATCTATTAAACCAAAAATACAAAAATACCTTGCTGCACTTTATTTTATTTGGCGTCCGATCTATCAAATTATTACAACTTTCTCACTTCCGTTTGCCAATTTACGCGCCGTTCGAAAGGATTGACAACCCTTTAACACGCCGGGTTGCGTAGTATTTGTTATTTGTGTGCAGGTGTTGTTTAAGTAGTGTTGCTTGGTTCTCCTACTGGTTCGATAACCTTAGTCTCATCACTAAGGGAAATACCTACCGTCGTTGTACTGCATCATCCCTTCCTCTTTGGGGAAATACCGACGTAGTCTAGTAGACATCAAAAGGAATTTCTGGCGCCGTTGCCGGGGAGACATCATCAACATCTACCAGGTTCCTAATCAAAAATCTCATCTCCTTGCAATTTACATTATTTTCAATTTGCCTCTCGTTTTCCTCTCCCCCACTTCACAAAAATTTGTCATTTTATTCGTCCTCTTTTTCGTTCGCCGTTTTCTTGCCGGATCTGATTTTTAGTGCAATCTTGTTGCGTAGTCACAATGACTCAAGAGAACACCAAGTTGTGTGATTTCTCAAATACCAACAACAGTGATTTTATTGGCACTCCGATTGCTCCCGCCACTAGTGCGGAATCTGCTGATATTAATACCGCTTTGCTAAATCTTGTTATGAAAGATCAATTTTCCGGTACTCCTAATGAGGATGTCGCGTCCCATCTTAACACATTTGTTGAATTATGCGATATGCAAAATAAAAAAGATGTGGACAACGATGTTGTGAAGATGAAATTATTTCCGTTTTCTTTGCGAGATCATGCAAAAATTTGGTTTTCTTCTTTGCCTCGCAATAGTATCAATTCTTGGAATAAGTGCAAAGATGCTTTTATCACTAAGTATTTTCCACCCGCAAAACTTATTTGCCTTAGAACCCAGACATGAATTTCAAGCAACTTTAACATGAGCACGTTGCACAATCTTGGTAAAGGATGAAGATGATGCTAAGGAATTGCCCAACTCATGGGTTAAATCTTTGGATGATCATACAAAAAATTTATGCGGGGTTGAATTTTATCTCTCGTAATCTTTTAGATTCCGCCTCGGGAAGTTACTTTGGGTGAAGCCACCAAATTTCTTGATAACATCATGGCAAACTATTCACAATGGCATACCGAAAGAGCTCCTACTAGTAAAGAAGTTAATTCGGTTGAAGAAATTCCTTCCTTGAGTGAAAAAGTTGATGCTCTTATGAAATTGGTTGCTAGTAAAAGTGCTCCTATTTATCTCAATGATATGCCTTTGTCTACTTTGATTGAGCAAAACAGTGATGCCGTAGATGTGAATTTTATCTCGCAAAACAATTTCAATAACAATGCTTATAGAGGTAATTTTAGTCCTAGGCCTTTTCCTAGTAATTCCTCTAATAATTATGGTAGTTCCTATGGAAATCCTTCTTATAATAATAATAGGAACACCTCTGATCTTGAGAATAATATTAAAGAATTTATCAACACTCAAAAAGTTTTCAACACTACAATGGAAGAAGAGTTGAATAACATTGATGATTTGTCTAGAAGTGTTGATAGAATTTCTCATGATGTAGAAAATCTCAAGATGAAAATTTTTGTGCCTAAGGTTGAGGAATCAATTAAATCTCTTTATGTTTCTATGGATGAAAGTAAGAAAAGAACAGCTATGCTTAGAGCTAGAAGAGAATATTTAGAAAAATATTTTCTAGTGATTGCTTTCATAAAAGTGATGAAGATCTTAAAATGATTGGTGTTTCTTCTATTGATTCCTTGTTTAGTAAAAGTAAGATTGATGAAAAAGGGACTGAAGAAGAGTCAACTTTAGCTAGAAGGCGTCCTGATAATTCCGAGGGTGAAAATCTTGTTGAGAAAATTGATAAAAGTGGGTTTGAAGAGGTCAAAACTTTAACTAGTGATGTGCCCACTCTTTTGGATTACAAAGAATTTAATTATGATAGTTGCTCTTTGATTTATTGTATTTCTTTGTTGCAATCCATGATAAATTCACCCCATGCCTATGAACAAAATAAAGCTTGGACTGAACATATTGTTGATGCTATGATGAAAGCTTTAGAAGAAAAGTTGGAATTAGAAGTTTCAATTCCCGGAAAATTACATGATGTGTGGGAACCTACTATCAAAGTCAAGATTAAAAATTATGAGTGTTTTGCTTTGTGTGACTTGGGTGCTAGTGTTTCTACAGTTCCGAAATCTTTATGTGATGTGCTTGGTCTTACCGATATTGAAGAATGTTCTTTGAATTTGCACATGGCAGATTCTACTATTAAAAAGCCTATGGGAAGAATTAATGATGTTCTTATTCTTGCAAATAGGAATTATGTGCCCATAGATTTTATTGTTCTTGATCGGACCGCATACATCAGTATGTATTATTTCCAACAAGTCAGTTGCTCGCTCCATTGTTCCAGAGAACGGAGTCTTAGTCATCTTGCCCATGAGGCATGGTTCGCAAGCATCAAGTGATTCCAAAAGCCCATCAGCATGGAGTTTCTTCATGCGCTTTATACCAATATGACCTAAACGGCAGTGCCACAAATAAGTTGCACTATCATTATTAACTTTGCACCCTTCTTGATTTCTACCTCCACAGCCTTTAGCATCACGAAGAGCTCGGGAATAGTCTTTTCCATCCCTTGCATATTATAGTTCATCACGAAGCCTTTATAGCTTGGTGGCGTTGATTGAAGAACTACATCAATGACACTATCATCGTGAAGATTAACTCCCAGCTGAGTCAAGTGGTTGTGGTACCCAGACATTCTGAGTATGTGTTCACTCCCAGCTGAGTCAAGTGGTTGTGGTACCCAGACATTCTGAGTATGTGTTCACTGACAGAACTATTCTCCTCCATTTTGCAACTATAGAACTTGTTGGAGACTTCATATCTCTCAACTCGGGCATTTTCTTGAAATATTAACTTCAACTCCTGGAACATCATATGCTCCATGACGTTCAAAACATCTTTGAAGTCCCGATTCTAATCCGTAAAGCATGACACACTGAACTATCAAGTAGTCATCAGCTTTGCTCTGCCAGACGTTCATAACGTCCGGAGTTGCTCCTGCAGCGGGTCTTGCACCTAGCGGTGCTTCCAGACGTAATTCTTACGTGCAGCAATGAGGATAATCCTCAAGTTACGGACCCAGTCCGTGTAATTGTTACCATCATCTTTCAACTTAGCTTTCTCTAGGAACACATTAAAATTCAAAGGAACGGTAGCACGGGCCATTGATCTACACAACATAGACATGCAAATACTATCAGCGACTAAGTTCATGATAAATTAAAGTTCAATTAATCATATTACTTAAGAACTCCCACTTAGATAGACATCCCTCTAGTCATCTAAATGATCACGTGATCCATATCAACTAAACCATGTCCGATCATCACATGAGATGGAGAAGTTTTCAATGGTGAACCTCACTATGTTGATCATATCTACTATATGATTCATGTACGACCTTTCGGTCTCGGTGTTCCGAGGCCATATCTGCATATGCTAGGCTCGTCAAGTTTAACCCGAGTATTCTCGTGACGCAAAAACTGGCTTGCACCTGCTGTATGTGAACGTGAGAGCTTATCACACCCGATCATCACGTGGTGTCTCGCACGATTTAATCAGAGTAACGGTGTATACTCAGGGAGAACACTTATACCTTGAAATTTAGTGAGGGATCATCTTATAATGCTACTACTGTACTAAGAAAAATAAGATGCATAAAGGATAAACATCACATGCCATCAAAAATATGTGACATGATATGGCCATCATCATCTTGTGCCTTTGATCTCCATCTCCAAAGCACCATCATGATCTCCATCATCATCGGCTTGACACCTTGATCTCCATCGTAGCATCGTTGTCTTCTTGCCAACTATTGCTTCTACGACTATCGCTACCGCATAGTGATAAAGTAAAGCAATTACATGGCGATTGCATTTCATACAATAAAGCGACAACCATAAGGCTCCCCGATTCTTGGATAACTTTTATAAAACATGATCATCTCATACAACAATTTATATCTCATCACTCTTGACCATATCACATCACAACATGCCCTGCAAAAACAAGATAGACGTCCTCTACTTTGTTATTGAAAGTTTTACGTGGCTGCTACGGGCTTCTAGCAAGAACCGTTCTTACCTACGCATCAAAACCACAACGATTTTTTGTCAAGTGTGTTGTTTTAACCTTCAACAAGGACCGGCTGTAGTCAAACCCGATTCAACTAAAGTTGGAGAAACAGACACCCGCCAGCCACCTGTGTGCGAAGCACGTCGGTAGAAATAGTCTCTTGGACGCGGTCATGTAATGTCGGTCCGGGCCACTTCATCCAACAATACCGCCGAATCAAAGTAAGACGTTGGTGGTAAGCAATATGTCTATTATCGCCCACAACTCTTTGTGTTCTACTCGTGCATATAACATCTACGCATAGACCTGGCTCGGATGCCACTATTGGGGAACATAGTATTTCAAAAAATTTCCTACGATCACGCAAGATCTATCTAGGAGATGCATAGCAACGAGACGGGAGAGTGTGTCCACATACCCTCGTAGACAAAAAGTGGAAGCGTTTAGTAACGCGGTTGATGTAGTCGAACGTCTTCACGATCCAACCGATCCAAGTACTGGACATACGACACCTCCATGTTCAGCACACATTCAGCACAATGACGTCCCTCGAGCTCTTGATCCAGTTGAGGACGAGGGAGAGTTCCGTCAGCACGACGGCGTGGCGACGATGATGATGAAGTTACAGACGTAGGGCTTCACCTAAGCACTAAGACGATATGACCGAGGTGTTGAACTGTGGAGGGGGCACCACACACGGCTAAGAGATTGTCTGTTATGCTATTGGGGTGCCCCCTGGCCATGTATGTAAAGGAGGGAGGGAGCGAGGAGGCCATCCAGGTAGGGCACATCAGGGGGAGTCCTACTTGGACTCCTAGTCCAAGTAGGATTAGCCCCCCCCCTTTCCTTTCTTCCAGCGGAGGGAAAGGAAGGAGGGGAGAAGGAGAAGGAAGGAGGGGGCCGCGCGCCCCACCCCTAGTCCAATTCGGTTTGGGCAGGGGGAGGCGTGCGCCACCTCGTAGCCCTTCTTCCCTCTCTCCACTAAAGCCCACTAAGGCCCATTAACTTCCCCGGGGGTTCCGGTAACCCCTCGGTGCTCCGAAAAAATACCCGGATCACTTGGAACCATTCTGATGTCCGAATATAACCTTCCAATATATGAAACTTTACCTCTCGACCATTTCGAGACTCCTCGTCATGTCCGTGATCTCATCCGGGACTCCGAACAAACTCCGGTCATCAAATCACTGATACGTCTCCAACGTATCTATAATTTTTTATTGTTCCATGCTATTATATTACCTGTTTTGGATGTTTAATGGGATTTCATATGCTATTTTATATTATTTTTGGGACTAACCTATTAACCGAAGGCCCAGTGTCAGTTTCTGTTTTTTTGCCTATTTTAGTGTTTTGCAAAGGAATACCAAACGGAATGAAACCTTCATGATGATCTTTCTTGGAACAAACGCAATCCAGAAGACTTGGAATTGAATTCTAGAACTCCGCGAGGCGGCCACGAGGTAGGAGAGTGCGCCCAGAGGGGGTAGGCGCGCCCCCCACCCTCGTGGGCCCCATGGAGCTCCACCGACCTACTTCCTTCGCCTATATATACTCTTATACCCTAAAAATATTAGGAGGAGCCACGGAACCACTTTTCCACCGCCGCAACCTTCTGTACCTGTGAGATCCCATCTTGTGGCCTTTTCCGCGATCTACCGGAGGGGGAATCGATCATGGAGGGCTTCTACATCAACACCATAGCCTCTCCGATGAAGCGTGAGTAGTTTACCACAAACCTTCGGGTCCATAGTTATTAGCTAGATGGCTTATTCTCTCTCTTTGGTTCTCAATACAAAGTTCTCCTCGATGTTCTTGGAGATCTATTCGATGTAATACTCTTTTGCGGTGTGTTTGCCGAGATCCGATGAATTGTGGATTTATGATAAAGATTATCTATGAATATTATTTGGTTCTTCTCTGAATTCTTATATGCATGATTTGATTCTTTGCAAGTCTCTTCGAATTATCGGTTTAGTTTGGCCTACTAGATTGATCTTTCTTGCAATGGGAGAAGTGCTTAGCTTTGGGTTCAATCTTGCGGTGTCCTTTCCCAAAGGATGACAGGGGCAGCAAGGCACGTATTGTATTGTTGCCATCGAGGATAAAAAGATGGGGTTTATATCATATTGCTTGAGTTTATCCCTCTACATCATGTCATCTTGCTTAATGTGTTACTCAATTCTTATGAACTTAATACTCTATATGCATGCTGGATAGCGGTCGATGTGTGGAGTAATAGTAGTAGATGCAGAATCGTTTCGGTCTACTTGACACGAACGTGATGCCTATATTCATGATCATTGCCTAGTTATTCTCATAACTATGCACTTTTCTATCAATTGCTCGATAGTAATTTGTTCACCCACCGTAATACATGCTATCTTGAGAGAAGCCACTAGTGAAACCTATGGCCCCTAGGTCTCTTTCTTATTATATTGCATCTCCTTTATTTACGTTGCATCTCGTTTACTATTTCGCAATATTTACTTTCCAATCTATACAACAAAAATACCAAAACTATTTATCTTATTATCTTTATCAGATCTCACTTTTGCGAGTGGCCGTGAAGGGATTGACAACCACTGGTGCGCGTCGGTCCTAAGCAAATGGTTTTTTTACCCCTTTCCGTGAAGGCATTTGGAACCGTCGCCAAGTGAGTGTGCGCGATAGGGTGTCCTTCCCACACGACCCAGAAATCGTCGGGGATAGGCCCTCCTGGGACCCAGTGTCAAGGCCGCGATCGGGCGAGGCATAGAAACCCAATCATTTCCGTAGATATGTACATCCCACATGGTGAATCCGAGAAATCATTTCTGTAGGTATGTACATCCCACACAGTAAATCCCAGAAATCATTTCCGTAGGTATGTACATCCCACACGATGAATCCAAAAAAATCATTTCCGTTCGTATGTTTATCACACACAGTCAATCCAAGGAATACGTTTCCGCTCTTATGTACATCCCACACAGTCAATCCAGGGAAAATGTTTCCGTTCAGATTTACATCCCACACGGTTTTATGTATACGCTCGTGTGTGAAAGGTGTAACTATCACACACGCTCTGCCTTGGTTAACTGTTTGCTTTCATTAACTACATCACACATGATTTGATGTAGAAAACTATGTGGCATTGGGCTATCCATCGCAAGTGCTTTTACTGCTAGAACCGTTTGCAAAGGTCCATGACCGTCTGTTCTATTTTTATTTTTGCCTGTAATTTATTATTCTAATTGGAAATTTTGAAATACGAAACGTGCAATTCAAATTCTCAGCACAATGGTTCAACAACGAATCCATAAATAAAATTGCCAGTACAGTATGTTCAGTAATTACAGGATTAGGCAGCAATTAACTATGATGAACCGCAGTATTTATTGGCGGTAAAGGTGAAGAGACAAGTGTAAATCATTTTGACTACCGACGGTGTTGAAGAAGCGGAATACCCATAATATGCCTTCCTACATGCCATAGGCACGAACCACTTTTGTCCAACCCCTTGAGACGATCGCCCGCCCATCCTTCACCGCCTTCAGGAATACTTCTAGAGCATTATCATGGTAGCATGAATTATATACTTTAACCTTAGTTGCCTCCACTCCGGTCATGTAGTTTGCAAGGTAATCATCGGTAAATAGCTTCAGAAACCACTGAAAAGAGAAAAAATATCAGATACTGAGGTCTAATAGAGTAACTTGTTCTCAAGGCAGGGGAAAAGGCAACACATTACTTACCATCCTAAAGTTCATCGTTGTCTTCGCAAAGTGTAAATAAAGAGCTTAATTCCAATCACCCGCTTTCTTTCGCCTAACAATCTTTCTTAGTTTCCTCACTTGACGCTTTGTTCATGAATATCTCATTGCCCCATACGCAAAAGGGATCAAAGCGTGGATCAAGACCTTCATATATGTACCTACAAGCAACCAAAGAAATGTTAGAAGCTAAACCGAGATTGCGTAAATGATGTAAAATACAACCACCTATGTTCCTAAGTACAAGTATTTTTTTGAGATTTCAATATGAACTACATACGGATGTATATAGAATTATAGATATAGTTTAGATTAGAATCTAGATTCACTCATTTTGCTCCTTATGTAGTCTATATTGGAATCTCTAAAAATACTTATATTTAGGAATAGATGGTGTATAAGACATGGGATGCAGCTAACCTTGACGGCAAACAACAACATCGCCCATTGTAGCCTCGTAAGTACATGGAAAGCCAATGTTAACTACAACAGGTTAACATCCACCAAAAATAGCAAATGGTAATAAAACAAAGCAAGATCTCTGTAGTGATATCTTCATTTCGAAAGAGTAGTACGGTAGCAAAGGGACGGATTAAAAATGGATACAATCTGTTAATTGCAACAGCTTAACAACATCCTAATTCATGTTTTGTAAGTTTTAGCCATTGAAATACAACTCTTTAAAAATGGATACAATCATAATTGCAACAGCTTAATGGCCATTGAAACCGGCAGTCTTGATAAAAATGCAACTGGCGAGTTAAACATCAGGGCAGGTGTGCCAGAGAAGATAATGGCCCAGCTTGTTCATAAAAAGGTAGGGAAAATAGCTCAAATGTGTTAGGCATGTTTACTACAACATGCTTAATACATCGACAAGACAAAACATAGCCATTAATTGCAACCGTATTGGTAAAATTGAACTGTGGGTACATACTTGGTAAGTCTTGATAGGTAGTTGTCAGCACTTCATCTTGGCTGAGCCCGCCCAAAGTCAACAAGTGTGGAGGCGAAGCTGTTCCTCCGGGTCAAGCGTGGATTAGTGCCATCGACATGTGTACCTACAGCAACCAGTAGAAATGGTAGAAGTTAAACTGCAATTGCACAAATGATGTGAAATATTGTAAGACATGGGATGCAGCTAACCTTGACGGCAAACAACAAGATCGGCCGTTATGACCCCATGTAAGTACATGGACAAGCAAGTTAAGTACAACAGGTTAGCATCCACCAAAAAGCAAATGGGGCAGCATCTCTAGTATATCTTCATTGCCGAGAGTAGCATGGTAGAAAATGGATACAATCGTTAATCGCAATGTGCTTAACAACATCCTAAGTCATGTTTTGTAAGTTTGTAGCCATTGAAATGCAACTGTTTAAAATGGATTCAATCATTAATTGCAACAGTTTAATAGACATTGAAACCGCAGATCTTGATAAAATGCAATTGGCATAGTTAAATATCACAAGGCAGGTGTTGCCAGAGCGTAGAATGGCCCAGATGTCTATAAAAAGGTAGGGAAAGTAGCAAAAACGTGTTAGGCATGTTTACTAGATCATGCTTAATACATCGACCGTACAGAACATAGCCATTAATTGCAACTGGTATTAGTAAGATTGAACTGGTGAGTACATACTTGGTAAGTCCTGAGAGGTAGTTGCTAGGGCACTTCATCTTGGCCAGAGCTCACCCAAAGTCGTGACGGCGTAGCCGTTCCTCCGGTCAAGCGTGGATCGGTGCCATCACATGTGTACCTACAGCAACCAAGAAATGGATAGAAGTTAAACCGCAATTGCACAAATTATGTGAACATCACAAGACATGGGATGCAGCTCACCTCGACGGCAAACAAAAGCATCGGCCGTTATGACCTCAAGGTAAGTACATGGACATGCATGTTAAGTGCAACAGGGTTAGCATCCACTAAAAATAGCAAATGGGCAGCATCTCTAGTGATATCTTGAGTCATGTATTGTAAGTTTGTTGCTGGTATTGGTGAAATTGAGCTGGACACGGTAATATTTGAACATCACACAATGTGTAGTACTGAAATAAACAAGGCACGGACATGCTTAATACATCAACCGTACAAATCATAGCCCTTGCAAGTGGTATTGGTAAGATTTATCTGGTCGGATCTTACCTGTTAAGTCTGGGGGGTAGTCGCCGGGGACTTCATCCGCCAGGCGTGCACCATGTCGGCGGGCGGCGACGGAGGCGAGGTGTTCCTCCCGGGTCAACACGCATGACGCCATCGTGCCATGGACCACCATCAGCTCTGGGGGATTTGGAGGCATGATGATGTTTCGCAGGCACCATTTAGGCAATCAGGCCGGGGACGTGATAGAGATCGGTGGGTAACCTGACTGGATCCGAGCATAACGTAGATGTGGTTGAAGCAATGGTTGCGGCCGCAGTGGTTTGAGATGCCAGTAGGGGGAGGCGCGAGGGAGGGGGGATACTGAGGGGAAGGGGATGTGGTTGGAGGAATAAATTCTAAAATCAGCTTAATGAAAAATTTCAAAAGCGAAATTTGAAACTTGCATGGGAAACACACAACACGTACGGTTGCCAGAAATACTCGTAAAGTAGAAAAAGAAAGTTAGCAGATCCCATCTCCAAAAAATGTACATGTGTTTGATTTTTTTCGGTCAATGGTACGCCTGGTTTATTAGGAAATATCGCACATGTAACTGACTTATGGGTCATTAACGCAAAAAACACAGACGGGTACGGCATAAAAACCGTGTGTTTTGTGATCTTCTAATGATTAACGCAAAAAATGCACACGGGCACACATGCTAATCAACGCTCAAAGCCCTCAAAGGATGCTCTCACCGACATTGTACATTAATACTACAAACTTAAAGTACTACCGTAATTTGCTCTAATACTACAAACTTAAACTACTTCTCACATGTTGCCATCGGGGCATGCTGGCCAGACGCCGACGTTCTCCTTCCGGGCCTTGTAGGCGGCAGCCCACCGTGCTTCGATCTCCGCCAAGCTCCCCTCACCACGGCGTGCGGCCTCTTCTTTCTTGCGGCGGCGGGACTCTCTTTTCTTGATCGTCACCTTTTTGCTCTTCAGGCAGCTTTGGCTGCCTCTAGATCCACCACCCATTCGGCCATGGCAGCCTCAAAGTCCGCCCATGTAATCGCCCTGTCAGCCGCGGCAATGAAATCGGCGCGGCGAGATGCCATCGCTTCCTTACCATGTGTGCGGTCGCGGGCGGCAAGGAATGCGGCGCGGCGGGATGCCATCGCTTCCTTACCAGTTACTGTGCACCGCGGTGCCATGGACAACGCCTGGAGAGAGCTCTGGGACGAAGCGGCCGGGCAGCCGTATAGTGTGGTGTTATTCAAGCGCTCAACCACAAACGACAATAGAAATTTGGCTTCCCTTACAATTTTGCTCGTTCATTATCGCACACGGTTCATCTACGTCGCTTAAACAAGCAGCGCCGAGCCTATTGTGTGTTGCGTTATGATTGGCCGGAACCCCAGCCACGCGGATCGCGCCTGTGCACCGTTGGATGCGCCGTGATCAAACGGCAATCCAGGTCCCTCACATCACACCCGTGCACCTGTAGCTGGATTGGATTTATATGCGCTAAATGCCTAGAAAACTCACATAATCCCCTAAATATGGTAAATGAGCCCGAAAAAATGCCAAATTCGAACACAGTGATTTGCAGGGTGTATGTTCGTCATAGAAAAAAAAACTCCACGGCAAAGAACGAAGAGGATTTGGATTCCCCTTCAATCTTGAGGATTTCCCTTTCGAAAGCATGGAACTTCCTCCGTGATGGTTCGATTTATGAAGGGTGTGTCGTGGAATTAACACGTAAGATGTCGTGGAATTAACACGTAACACGTAAGACTTAGTCGTGGAGCCATCGCGACGGGTTAGCTTAAAGGGGTTAAACCGGACAAGGGACACGGGAGTTTTATACTAGTTCGGCCCCTTCGATGAAGGTAAAAGCCTACGTCTAGTTTGTGATGGGATTATTGAGTTTCGATGACTAGGGAGCGAATACGCTTTGCCTGAGTCTCGAGGTGTTGTCTGTTGTCCCTGAACCGCCGTCGGGTCGTCCCTTTATATACATAGGTTGACGCCTGGCCGGTCTGCAGAGTCCCGAGGCCGACTCATACAAGTGTTCGGCTCGGTCTCTCCTTTCCCTAACTTACAATACAAGTTACACAACTATGGCGGTTTACTACCATGGGCCCTAATCCGCCCTTGGGCTATGGGCCCCTAAGCTTCATCAGTAAAGCACCATCTTCTGGATCCATATGGGCTTCAATATAATGGAAGGTGAACCGGCCCCTCCTGGGCGGTTTACACTCAGTAGTTATATCCCCAACATTAGGCCCCAGATTGATTTGAACCTGTTCATGTCAATCTTCAATACTTAAAGAAACTCTGATCATCTCCTTATATTTATTGTAAACCGCCATGATGTCTTCTCCTGTAAACTTTGGTGAATCGCCGTGACATCATTTTTTGAACGCAGTAGCGAATCGTCATGATGTCATCTCTGCATAAAAAGATTCCCTTCATTAATTGTTTCCCAAAGATCGAGGCGACAGCTGCACCCTCTTTTACCGCTTCAGGCTCCTCGATTCTCGCGCCTGCCGTTTTATCCTCTCTTTATAAATAGGACCGGGGGTCTTTCCAATTTTCCCTCTTGCTTCTCATCTTCCTCCTCACGACCCGAAGAGCTCGAGCGCCGCCGCCGCCGCCGTCGATCCTCGAATCTGCACCGACTAGGCCGCTGCATCACCCTGTTTGTACTAGAGATCCTCCGATATTCCTCCGCTGCTGCGTGGCCCTGGTAAGCTTTCTTCCCGTAACCCTAGATCCATTAGAGCTTCGGGTTCATCCATGTTCATCGACATTCATCAGTGCTTCTCCGCTTTTCTCTTTAGCCTCTTTACTGAATCTAGCTATGCCTGATAGTTTTGTTTCGCGGCTAGATCCATAACTTTAGTCTGCCGCACCACAGCGTCTTGCTGTTCCTGAATAAAACTCCATCTGGACCTTCTCCGTTCCTCTTAGCGCCATTGTAGAGCTCAGAAATGTTTTGTTATTGAACCACGGTAGATCCAAAATTATACTGCCATATTGTGGAACCTGTTTCTATAAACACTTAGTAGACTTCAGCTCTGTCTCTTCTGTTTAAGGGCGGTTTAACCTTTAGTAGTTAGTAATCCACCAGATACCATTAGCCCTCACTTAAACCGCCGTTCTGACTTGAGTAGCAGTATTCGGTTTAACTTTCAAATTTGTCCTGATTAAATTCACTGGTTTAACACTGATGAGTGCCCATGAACCGTCAATCGTAAACCGGCCTTCATTTTTTCTTTACAGTTGCGCTCTTCAAGATGACCAAACAATTTTCCGCTTGCAACTGGGTTCCATCCCGGATTACGGAAACGCAAATCAATGGATTTTTTACCACAGGCGCTTTAGCTCCAAAAAATGTCTTACACTGGCGAGTTCCTGGCCCTGAGTGCCCTCCTGAGCCTCAAGATGGAGAAGTGATCGTGTTTATGCAACATCTATCCCGGGGATTCAGTCCTCCCGGATCAAAAAATTTCCGGGATGTACTTTCCAGCTTCCAACTCCATCCTCAGGATATTGGGCCAAATTCTGTGTCTAATATATGCAACTTCCAAGTATTCTGTGAAGTTTACCTTCAAGAAGAACCAACTGTTGACTCTTCCGGGATTTCTTCCACCTAAACCGCCGAACTGAGTTCTCTGACGGCCCAATACTGAACTTGGTGGTGTATCAATTCATAAAAGGAAAGAGGTTGACTTTCCTCATGCCAAACTGCACAGCCATCCCAAAGACTAGAACCAAACATGGTTTTATTGTTTAACACTGCCCTGCCGGAGAAAATCCTTTGCCGCTACCAAGGCCACCGCTTAGCAATGGCCATCCTTTACTTCCACGATTGACTGCCAGAGAACGACAAGCTTATGCACCTCAACTCGCCAAGCTCCGGGCTCTCCTTGCCAACGGTTTGACCGGTGTCGATCTCGGCCGTTGTTGGGTATCATGGTGTGTCCTACCTTTAAGCCGCCGCCCGGGATTGATGTATGAATATACCGGCAACACCAATGATCCTCAACGGTTTAACGAGATAGAACTGACTGATGCTGAAGTCACTGAAAGCATGAAGAAGATGCTTGACGAGTCGATCGCCACATGCACCCAAACTGGTCTGCGCCCTTTTTATGCCTCCAACAAACCGCCGGCGGTAAAAAACTTTAAACTTGTGCTTTCTTGATCCGTCTCCGCTTTAACACTGATATAATAATCCTTTGTTTAATTTTGCAGGCCAATAACTCCTTCTCGAAAAGGAAAACCCAAGATAAACCGCCGTGGCTCCTCGTGTTAAAAGCAAGGTCACCAAGAGAATGACTAAGAAGAAAACCGCCGAGTCTTCTGATCCGGCAGAAGATATTGATGAATCAGATCAAGAGTTAGAACTTGACTCCATTGGTTCCTTTTTCATACACCTTATTGACAATGATTATTCCCAGGATGATGCGGAGGCCAGCCATGCCGACCATGTTGAGGTAATCTCTCTTTCCTCCGATTCAGATCTTGTGCCGGTTCAAAGATTTCGCCGTGCAGTTCGGAAAGTAAAATACTCTCACCCTCTTGCTTACTTGGATCCAAAACTTTCTTTGAAGACACAGCAACCTGAAGGGCGTCGCACAACCCGACACAGTTGGTCGCTAAGTCACCTCTTCCGGTTTACGGACACACCACCCCGGAAGCGTCGTCTGGAGGTTACTTGTTCTCCCGAAAAACTTTATCCTTTGAAGGGTTTCTTCCGATACCCACTCAATGCGTCTGATCCGAATTATCAGGTCTCTTCCAATTCGTCTGGCGGTTCATCAACCACTCAGCTGCCTCCCCTTAAAACCGTCACTGGGTAAGTGCACTGCTTTTCGGTTTGTTTCTTCATGCATCGGTTTATCATGCTAATCTTTATTTTGATGTTGTAGTGCCAAGGCTCGATTGAGCAAGAAAGCCAAAACCAGCGACCCTACTGATGATGTTGAACCGGAAAAGACCCCCGAAAATGCTGGTGAAAATCCTGATGTTGTTATGGATGACTCTGCCCCGCAAGACCCAGCTACTAATGTTGATCTGCCGGAGGCTGACCCGGCCACACATGTTGATACATCAAGTCCACGTGCTACGCCTCCTAGTCTAGCTATTGATCCGCTGAGTTCAACTGCTAATCCGGCAAGCCCTGCTGCCAATCTGCCAAGCCCAGCCAAAGAGAACGATGACGTTGTCGTTACTGGCACTCCTTATACCGCCCCGGGCAATCCAGTTGTTTTGTCGAAACATACCGCCAAGGACGAATTTGCTGCTATGGGAAAGTGGAAGGGGAAGACCGACTTATCAAGTTATGCTAATTTTTCTGCTCAGGATCTTCATTCCGGATTCTTGAACCGGCTTTACACAAGCCGAGATTATGAGGCCGGTTTGGTAAATCTGATGAAGGAACGCTATGAGGTAAACACTTTCATCCTTATTCTGTACCTTTACTGTATTGTAGCCCCCAAGGGCCGGTTTATCTCTTGAAGATAGACCGAGACTTCTTCAAGATAAAGAACACTTGGACTTCAGAGTTTCAAGGGCCGGTTTATCTCTTTGAAGATAAACCGGGACTTTTATAGTCCATACTGTACTTTGTTGACTTTCCTTGTGTATTTTCTTGATCAAACACACATTAGCCCCCAAGTGCCAAGATTAAAACTTGTATTAATCCTTGGGACTTCAAACAATGAGTAGTAAAGAAGCAATCCGCATTAGCCCCCAAGTGTCAAGATTAAAACTTGTATTAATCCTTGGGACTTCAAACAATCAGCAGCAAATAAGCAATCCGCATTAGCCCCCAAGTGTCAAGATTAAAACTTGTATTAATCCTTGGGACTTCAAACGATCAGTAGCAAAGAAGCAATCCGCATTAGCCCCCAAGTGCCAAGTGTATAACTGGTTATATGCTTGGGACTTTTGATAAAATATTTATATGCTCCTCTGATTGTTGCAGACTGATATAAATCACCAAGGCTCTCAAATTGCTGATCTTCAAGAGAATATCAAATCCCAACAAGCGAGACGCCCAAGGCCAAGGATGAGCTTAAACCGCTTTAATCGCCATGGAGCAACCGAAAGAAGGGTTCAAGGCTGAGCGTGCCAACCGATAATCAAAAGATCGTGCATTCTTTGAGCGGGCTGAAGACGCCGAGTTGGCTCTTAAACCGTGGCGGAAGAGCCATCGGGTTGAAGCGCCGAGTGAATGCCATGACCTCTGCAGTATTTGGTAAGTACTCTTGCCACGGCTTCTTGAATGACCATCGTTGTAATCTGCCGGTTTAACATGAAATTCTTAAACCGTTGTAGGTGGCCGCATTGCTCATCTGGGCTCTGATATGCGGATGAAACTCAAGGCAACATATACTCGATTGAACAATTGTATACCGGTGCCCAACGGCTATCTGCATAGCGCCATACAACAATCCGCCCCAACATTGATCAAGGACACTCTAGCAAAGTTATCCATGATGCCGCCACAGATAGAAGAGATGAAGCGATCCATTGCTAGAGTCGGGCGCTTTCGGCACTTACTCGAGCCAAAGCATGGATAGTCGACACTGATCCGGTTGACATCGCCAAGGGCTTTCCTAGTGAATAAGAAAACGGGCAGAGTTTGATAACGAAGCCCTAAAAATGTGACAAGGGAGATGCGTTCACTAGCGAAGTCAATTGGCGTAAGAGGCTAACTTGACTGCTCACCGTCCTTCTATGATGCCAACAACAAACGGATTGACACTGTCATGCCGGAAGTGCAAAATCTTATCCCACCAATCCGTAAGCACACTTACGCCCCTGACGTTGATCCGTCCGAACTTATAAGTGAAGAGGCTGTCTTTCAGGCTTTAACCCGGATTGACTGGACCACCGTGGACTTCCAGCCACTAGATGGGGAGGAGGAGGCTAAGCCGACACCAGATGACCCATCAACTTCACGGCAACATGGTGATGAGGCTTGATCCGGCAGTCTGGTTGATGCTTCATAAACTTTGTTCCGTTGGAAGAAACAATTCCATATTTTGGGCCTTAAAGCGCCCTGTAATAGGCTAGTGAAAATACTTTGATCTGCTGCCATCGTGCACTGTGATATACTTTGTTTGATCCGCCATGACAATTTCAGGGCTGGTTGATATATCTTCATAATATTGCGCAATCCCTATGTCTGCATAAAAAGATCTGTTCGGGCGGTTTACCGCTGGACGGGTCATAATGCCCAAGATAAAGCCTGGCTAATAACCAAAGCAAAATAAATATGAAATAATTCATACCTGTGATATGAAATCACTTAGTGAGGGTAAAACCCAAATCTTGAGCTGTTATAACCCTTACCCTATAAGGATGTTATGAACAAGTCATGCCGGGTTACGATGAACACCAGATGATCAAACTGGCGACATATAGTCAAAGCCAGGCCGGGTTTTATAAACACCGATTTGATAAGATGGTCTGACAACTTATAGTTGAAAGCCAAGCCGGGTTAACAAAAGCCGGGTTAATATGATGACTGAAAAGTCATACCGGGTTTAAAGACACCGGTTCAACATAAAATTTATCAAAAGAGAACATCTTGACAAAGGGAAATAAAATCTTGTAGTCGAGGCTTTTCAAGGGCTGCTGTGCCCAAATACGAGGCTTTTCATGGCTGCCGTCACCGAAAGTTAAACCATTTTGACAAAGCCTTTTAAGATGGGCCTCCAACTAACTAATCGTCGTTTTAACTTTGACAAGTTCGTGGTCTCAATGAGAATAACTGCCAAACGCTCGGCGGGTCATGCCAGGATTACTCGGATAGGAGTGGCTTACTTGATGAAGGCAGTTAACCCGGGTTTTAGGTGAATACACCAGGCTTCCAAGCCATGGGTCGATACCATTACAAGGGTCCTTTCAAACTCTTTGGTATTTGACACAAAGAGCCCCCAAGTAATTTTGTGAGCTGTGCTCAATGGGTGCCTATGTTTGAGTCATGCTTTTAGCAATAGAACTCTCTTTGGCCCCTTGGGTGTGAAGCTCCCAAGCTGTTTTGTGGCATGATAGCCGGTTTAACAGGTAGTACTTCGCTTTGTCAGCTGAGGCCCCCATGTAAACAAAGAGATTTGAAGAAAACGACAGAGACCCTGCTTATAGCAAGGATGCCGGTTTATTATATTGATCATAATATATACATTGTTGAAATATGTACATAAGAAAAGCCTATGGCTTCAAGTGTAGTAAGGCCGAAGGAGAGCTATGTTCCATGGCCGCCGGTCTCCTCCTCGTAATCATGCGTGAGTCTTCTCTAACATCAATGAGGTAGTATGATCCGTTGTGTAGATTTCTGCTGACCACAAAAGGTCCTTCCCAAGGTGGGGATAACTTGTGCATATTGGTCTGATCCTGGATTAGCCGGAGCACTAAGTCGCCTTCTTGAAAGGTTCTTGTCTTAACCCGGCGGCTGTGATAACGCCAGCAGTCTTGCCGATAAACCGCCCGATCGAGCCAAAGCCATGTCCCGCTTTCTCATCTAACAGGTCCAGCGCCTCTTGGCGTGCTTGCTCATTGTCCGCTTCAACATAATTGGCGACCCGGGCGAGTCATGACGAATATCACTTTCGGGAGGACGGCCTCAAATTTCAGAAACCATGAAGAAAGGTGTATAACCCGTAGATCGGTTCGGGTGGTGTTTATACTCCATGACACAGATGGTAATTCTTCCACCCAACAACCCGGCATCCGCTTTAAAGGAACCATAAGCCGGGGCTTGATACCCTTCAGGATCACTTGATTCGCCCTCTCAGCTTGGCCATTGGACTAGGGATGAGCCACGGACGCTACATCAAGCCGGATGTGCTCTCGTTGACAAAACTCCTCCATCTCACCCTTAGAAAGGTTCGTGCCATTATCTGTGATGATGCTGTGTGGAAACCCAAAACGGAAAATGATATTTTTGAGAAATTGAACCGCCGTGGCCGCATCACACTTGCTGACGGGCTCCGCTTCAACCCATTTAGTGAATTTGTCAACCGCCACCAACAGGTGGGTCTTCTTATCCTTGGAGCGCTTAAAAGGTCCCACCATATCAAGCCCCCAAGTTGCAAACGGCCAAGTGATAGGAATCATCTGTAGCTCTTGAGCCGGAGCATGAGCTCGACGTGAAAACTTCTGACAAGCGTCACACCGCTTTACCAGATCCTCCGCATCAGCATGAGCTGTCAACCAATAGGACCCGTGACGAAAAGCTTTAGCTACCAGGGATTTTGAACCGGCATGATGACCACAATCCCCTTCATGGATTTCACGTAGAATCTCTTGTGCTTCTTCAGTAGAAACACAACGTTGGAATACACCTGAAATACTGCAATGGTGTAACTCGCCATTGTGAATAATCATGGACTTGGACCGCCGGATTATCTGACTGGCGAGGAGCTCATCATCTGGTAACTCGCCCCGGTTCATATACGCCAAATATGGAATCGTCCAATCCGGAGTGACATGTAAAGTGGCTACCAATTGGGCCTCCGGGTCAGGAACAGCTAAATCCTCCTCTGTAGGAAACTTAACAGACGGGTTATGCAAGATATCTAAAAAGGTATTGGGTGGTACCGGTTTACGTTGAGATCCCAGTCGGCTTAAAGCATCTGCTGCTTCGTTTTTGCGCCGGTAAATGTGCTCAACCTGGTAACCCTTAAAGTGACCAGCCACAATATCCACCTCGCGTCTATAAGCCGCCATGAGTGGATCCTTAGAATCCCAAGTACCGGAAACTTGCTGAGCCACCAGATCAGAATCTCCAAAACAGCGAACCCGGCTTAAGTTCATTTCCTTAGCCACATGGAGACCATGGAGTAAGGCTTCGTACTCCGCTGCATTGTTAGTACAAGGAAACATTAAGCGGAGGACATAACAAATTTTATCACCTCGAGGGGAAGTGAGGGCAACTCCAGCCCCCGAGCCTTCTAATTGCCTGGACCGATCAAAGTGAATAGTCTAGTATGTACTGTCCGGTTTGTCCTCTGGTGCCTATAACTCAGTCCAATCATTGATGAAATCGACAAGCGCCTGAGATTTGATGGCCGTTCGAGGCATATACTTCAATCCATGTGGACTAAGTTCAATTGCCCACTTCGCAACCCAGCCCGTTGCTTCTCTGTTCTGAATTATATCACCCAAAGGGGCAGAACTAACCACTGTGATGGGATGGCCTTGAAAGTATTGCTTGAGCTTCCGGCTTGCCATAAAAATGCCATACACCAGCTTCTGCCAATGTGGATATCGTTGTTTTGACTCGATCAGCACTTCGCTGATATAGTAAACTGGTCGTTGAATCGGATACTCCTTCCCAGCCTCCTTACATTCAACCACAATTGCCACACTGACCGCACGGGCATTAGCAGCCACGTACAATAACAAAGGCTCGTTATCAACCGGAGCCGCAAGGACCGGTGGTTCAGCCAGCTGCCGCTTCAAATCCTCAAATGCTGCATTAGTTGTGTCACTCCAGACAAAATCATCTGTCTTCTTCAACATCTGATATAAAGGAATCACCTTCTCTCCCAAACGGCTGACAAACCGGCTGAGGGCTGCAATTCGACCCGCCAGACGCTGAACATCATTGACACATTTCGGTTTAGCCAGGGATGTGATCGCCTTGATCTTTTCCGGATTGGCTTCAATACCTCTGTTGGATACGAGAAAACCCAAGAGCTTGCCTGCCGGAACACCAAAAACGATTTGTCCGGATTGAGCATCATTTTGTAAACCCAAGATTATCAAACGTCTCCTTGAGGTCATCTATCAAGGTTTCCTTCTTCCTAGATTTTACCACAATGTCATCCACATAGGCATGAACATTGCGCCCAATCTGCGTGTGAAGACAATTTTGCACACAACGCTGATAAGTTGCCTGGGCACTTTTGAGCCCAAAAGGCATAGAGACATAGCAGAAGGCTCCAAAGGGAGTGATGAAGGCTGTCTTCTCCTGGTCCTTAACTGCCATTTTAATCTGATGATAACCTGAATAAGCATCCAAGAAACTAAGGCGCTCGCAACCCGCCGTCGTATCAATAATCTGATCAATACGTGGGAGAGCAAAAGGATCTGCCGGACAAGCCTTGTTCAAATCTGTGTAGTCCACACACATACGCCAAGTGCCGTTTTTCTTAAGAACGAGCACCGGATTAGCCAACCACTCGGGATGAAATACTTCAACGATAAAACCAGCAGCCAACAGCCGGGCTACCTCCTCACCAATAGCCTTGCGTCTTTCCTCGTTAAAGCGGCGGAGAAATTGCTTGACCGGTTTAAACTTGGGATCAATATTGAGAGTGTGCTCACGAAGTTCCTCGATACACTTGGCATGTCAAGGCTTCCATGCAAAATGTCCCGTTCTCATGGATGAACTCGATGAGCGCGCTTCCTATTTCGGATCCAGATTGGTGCCGATGCTAAACTGTTTGGATGAATCGCCAGAACAAAGTCAACAAGTTTAGTCTCATCACCGCTTTGAACGCTGTGGTCGGGTCATGCTCAGTGGTGGGCTTCTTCAGAGGGGTCATGTCTGTCGGATCAACATTGTCTTTATAAAACTTAAGCTCCTCTGTAGCACAAACCGACTCAGCATAGGCTGCTTCACCTTCCTCGCAATCCAAAGCGATCTTTCGACTTCCGTGTACTGTGATAGTTCCCTTATAACCCGGCATTTTGAGCTGTAAATAGATATAACAGGGCCTCGCCATGAATTTTACGTAAGCCGGTCGTCCAAACAATGCGTGATATGGGCTCTGATTTTCACCACTTCAAAGGTCAATGTCTCAGACCTGGAATCATGCTCATCTCCAAACACAACCTCCAAGGCGATCTTGCCAACAGGATACGCCGATTTACCTGGTACTACACCATGAAAAATAGTGTTTGACGGTTTAAGATGCTTGTCTGTCAACCCCATGCGACGAAAAGTCTCATAGTACAGGATGTTGATACTGCTCCCTCCATCCATCAGCACTTTGGTAAACTTATAACCTCCCACTTGAGGTGCTACCACCAAAGCTAGTTGACCCGGATTATCAACCCGGGGTGGATGATCCTCTCTGCTCCATACAATGGGCTGCTCGGACCACCGCAAATAACGTGGTACTGCCGGTTCAACAAAGATTAATCGCCCTCTTGTGCAGCTTTCCGATCACGCTTGCACAAAGCTAGTAGTGAACACATGATACCGCCCACCATTCAACCGCTTGGGGTGACTTTGATAACTCGATCGCTGCTGATTCCCCTCGATTACTCTGTTGGCTATTGCCACCTTGGTTGTTCTGGTTGCCCTGATTATTCTGAAATCCGAGTTTGAACCGCCGCCACCATGAAAACTCGGACCTGAATCACTGACGGACCACGATCATACCGGAAGAGATCAGAGTTTTTGAACTCCTTCATAATATAACAATCTTTCCAAAGATGTGTGGCAGGGGCCTCCTTGGTCACATGCTTTGGGCAGGGCTGGTTTAACAAACGCTCCAGATTCACCCCTCCACCGCGCTGGGGCGGTTTACCTTTACGACGCTGCATATTGGTGTTAGCCACAAAATCTGAATTATCTGCTTTGCGCTTACCATTATTCCCATGGCCTCCTTGGTTGTGGTGCTGTCCCTTTGCATCGCCGTTCTTCTTTCCCTTCTCCGGTTTCTCCTCATCAGACTCGGGATCCTTGGTATTATCAGAATCGACATACTTGACCAAGGCTGCCATAAGTGTTCCCATGTCATTGCAGTGGCGCTTGAGCCGTCCCAACTTCATCTTTAGTGACTTAAACCGGCAATTACACTCCAGCGTTATGATCGCTTGGCCATCATTAATCCGGTGTGACGAATGTAAAACTTCTGAAACCCGGCGCACCCAATGAGTTGTCGACTCGTTCTCCCCTTGAACACAGGCATCCAGATCCACAATGGACATAGGCTGTTTGCAGGTGTCCTTGAAATTGGCTATAAACCGGGCTTTCAACTAATCCCATGACTCGACGGAGTTGGCTGGTAGATTTTTCAACCAAGTACGGGCTGTCCCTTCCAACATCATTGTGAAATACTTTGCACATGCCGCTTCATCCACATCCAAAGATCTCCATGGCCATCTCATAACTCTCGACCCACGCCTCGGTGGTTGATCAGCAGCAGTAATTAGGTACCTTACGTGGACCCTTGAAATCCTTTGGCGCAACAGCACATTACGAAGAGCCGGAATGAGACATGGCACTCCCGTGAATCGAAAGCAAGCCCGGTGGCTCGGTCTCATCGACGCCGCCGGTTGAATCGGGCGGTTGATGACAACCCGCATATTGTGCTGCCAAAGCGGCCTCCCTTCATGCTCTGCCATTATCCACCACGTCTTGAGAGTTTACCTCGCTTTGTGCCGGATTGGGTCCCAGAGGGACATTACGGCGCCGCGCACTGCTAGACACTTCCGGTTCATCCATGTGCCTGCTATAGCTTTTGCTCAGACGAGGGGTCAAATGAATTCTATCCCGGCTATAGGAATAAGCCTGCTGCTGCACCACGGCGGTTTGAAGAAGATCCTCGCCCGCCGTGTCTCAATCGCCGCCATGAATCGCCCTCCATCGGAATAGCTGCCAGCGAGATATCGCAGCAATCATATTATCCAACGGGCTTGAAAAGTGACCCGCGGTGTTGACACATATTGCGCGGGTTGTCCGCTTGTCGAGGTGGTTCCGTTATCCGTGGTTGATCCGGCGCTACCCTAGGCGCGACCGGGTCCGGTTTATACCGCCGACATTTCGTCCCAGCCCTGGCGTATTAAAGAGATTCAATCCTTTCGCCCCGGCCGCGCACGCTGATTGGTACTTCCTTCGCATCACGCCGCTTGACGCGCTCGATCCAACATGAGCCGGAAATTTCGTGCTCAGATTCAGAGTGATTGGGCATCCAAAGCGCCCGTTCTTCAACCATCTTGGTATCCTCGGCTGCCAGTCCTCCTTAGCTCGTGCTATCCGGTCCTTCACTTTGGCAACATCCGCATTGTGCCGGGTCCTGCGCCTCAGGGGTAATCGCCGTGGTTAACAAGGTCGCCCTGCATCCATCAAATCGGAGAGAACTTGAGCTGGCGCCGCCTCCCCGCCGCCGTCACGATCCTGAAATCATGGCTGCCGAGATGAAGATTGCAAAGTGGGTTGTGTTCCGCCATGTAAACAAAGAACCCGACTTGGCGGTTCAAGGAGGTCCGAATATCGCTGCCATCGGAATACCCTCCGAACATACCATCATGAACTTGGTATAAGGACTCGGTTTCTCCGCTGGATGACTCGCCCGTCCGGAATATACAACCGTCTCGCCTTCGCATACACCGATTCAGATCTGATCCCATGAACACATCCTACGAACGCACGCTTCATGGCGGGCTTAATCCGCAGGACTCGTGACGCTGAGCCGCTTCGACGAGGTCGGTGCAGATGTCCTACCAGGCCCGGTTCGCCGATCTTGCTGGATGAAGACATGGATTCCGCCAAAGGGGACCCGGTACCCAGATTTCGATTGAGCCGCCTCGGGCCCCATCCTTCGTCAGTCGATGTAGAGCTTGCCGCGACGACTCTTGGTCATCCTCGCCAATCGCTGCACTCTTTGAGTCCTTCAAGCTGCCCTCCAAGAACTTGAAACCATCGTGGCGATAGCCCCACGGTGGGCGCCAACTGTCGTGGAATTAACACGTCAGATGTCCTCATGGAAGGACTTAGTTGTGGAGCCATCGCGACGGGTTAGCTTAAAGGGGTTAAACCGGACAAGGGACACGGGAGTTTTATACTAGTTCGGCCCCTTCGATGAAGGTAAAAGCCTACGTCTAGTTTGTGATGGGATTATTGAGTCTCGATGACTAGGCCTCGAGGTGTTGTCTGTTGTCCCTGAACCGCCGCCGGGTCGTCCCTTTATATACATAGGTTGACGCCCGGCCGGTCTACAGAGTCCCGAGGCCGACTCATACAAGTGTTCGGCTCAGTCTCTCCTTTCCCTAACTTATAATACAAGTTACACAACTATGGCGGTTTACTACTATGGGCCCTAATCCGCCCTTGGGGTCTGGGCCCCTAAGCTTCATCAGTAAAGCGCCATCTTCTGGATCCATACGGGCTTCAATATAATGGAAGGTGAACCTGCCCCTCCTGGGCGGTTTACACTCAGTAGTTATATCCCCAATAGGGTGTGCATGACAACATAAGCCAAACCTTCTCAAATTTTTGCCAAGGCATGGTGAGGTCATACCATGGCACCATGCCAGGCGTCATGTTTTTTAAGCATTTATTTCATTTTTTCTATAGTTGAAAACCCAACAATAGACATTTGTGGTTGACTATTGCCACGCATTTCATCGAAATATCTGTCCATTCCATGTAAAAGGCATGAGAATTTACTAAATGGCACGAGCATGGTTTCCTAGGCCGTTCTTGTGGACCCTTTCATGAATCGATTGTTTGAACTTGAATTATGCGCATTAATGCCTAGGAAATGCACATAATCCTCTAAATATGGCAAATGAACCCAGAAAAGTGCCAAATTTGAACACGGTGATTTGCAGGTTGTATGCTCATCATAGAAAAAACTCGTGGACAAAGGACAAAGGAAATTTGGATCCCCCTTCAATCTTGGTGATTTCCCCCTCGAAACCATGAAACTTCCTCGATGATGGTTCGATTTATGAAAGGCGCGCATCACGACATAAGGAAAACATTCTCCAATTTTTACCAGGGCATTGTGAGGCCATACCATGGCACCACGCCAGGCGTCATGTTTTCCAACCATGTGTTTCATTTTTTGTATAGTTGTTAACCGAGTAAACGGCGCGTTTATGGTTTTCTATTGCCACACATTTCCTTGAAATATCTGCCCATTCCTTGTAAAAGGCATGAGAATGTGCTAAATAACACGAGCATGGTTTTCCAGACCGTTCTTGTGCACCTTTCATGCACCGATTGTTTGAATTTGAATTATGTCCATTAATGCCTAGAAAATGCACATAATCCCCTAAATATGGTAAATGAGCCCGGGAAAATGTCAAATTTGAACATGTTGCATTTGAGGCGGTATGTTGATCGTTGGAAAAAATTGACTGACAAACTAGGACGGAAATTAGGATTCCCTTCAATCTTGGGATTTTCCCTCTCGAAAGCATGGAACTTCCTCGATGATGGTTCAATTTATGAAGAGCGTGCATGAAGACATAAGCCAAACCTTCTCAAATTTTTACAAGGGCATGGCGAGGTCATACCATGGCACCATGCCAGGCGCCATGTTTTTTAAGCATTTATTTCATTTTTTCTATAGTTGAAAACCCAACAAACAGACATTTGCGGTTGACTATTGCCACACATTTCATCGAAATATCTGTCCATTCCTTGTAAAAGGCACGAGAATTTACTAAATGGCACGAGCATGGTTTTCCAGGACGTTCTTGTGGACCCTTTCATGCGTCGATTGTTTGAACTTGAATTATGCACATTAATGCCTAGGAAATGCACATAATCCCCTAAATATGGCAAATGAATCCGGAAAAGTGCCAAATTTGAACACGGTGATTTGCAGGTTGTATGCTCATCATAGAAAAAAACTCGTGGACAAAGGACGAAGGAAATTTGGATCCCCCTTCAATCTTGGTGGTTTCCCCCTCGAAACCATGAAACTTCCTCGGATGATGGTTCGTTTTATGAAAGGTGTGCATCACGACATAAGGAAAACATTCTACAATTTTTACCAGGGCATGGTGAGGCCATACCATGGCACCACACAAGGCGTCATGTTTTCCAACCATGTGTTTCATTTTTTGTATAGCACGAGAATGGTTTTCCAAACTGTTCTTGTGCACCTTTTCATGCACCAGTTGTTCAAATTTGAATTATGTGCATAATTAATGCCTAGAAAATGCACACAATCCCCTAAATATGGTAAATGAGTTCGGAAAAATGTCGAATTTGAACACGTTTCATTTGAGGCAGTATGTTGATCGTTGGAAAAAAACTGAATGACAAACTAGGACGGAAATTTGGATCCCCCTTCAATCTTGGCGATTTCCCTCTCGAAAGCATTCAACTTCCTCGGTGATGGTTCGATTTATGAAGGGCGCGCATGATGACATAAATCAAACCTTCTGAGCTTTTAACCAGGGCACGGTGAGGCCATACCATGGCACCATGCCAACCATCATGTTTTTCAAGCACATATTTCAGTGTTCTATAGTTGATAACCCAGTAAATGACACGTTTGTGGTTGACTATTGCCACACATTCCATTGAAATCTCTGCTCATTCCTTGTAAAAGGCTGGAGAAATTACTAAATACCGCGAGTATGGTTTTTCCAGACCGTTCTTGTGCACCCTTTCATGCACTTGTTTGAATTTGAATTACGTGCATTAATGCCTACAAAATGCACATAATCCCCTAAATATTGTAAATGAACCCGGAAAAGTGTCAAATCTGAACACCGTGATTAGCAGGGTTTATGTTCATTGTAGGGTTTATGTTCGTAGTAGAAAATTTGAACACATGGATGAAGGACAAAGGAAATTTAGATTCCCATTCAATCTCGGTGATTTACTATCGCACACAATTCATCTTCGTCGCCTCTACAAACCGTGTGTGTTCACTCACACATGCAAAAGGAAAAGAAAACCCTCGCCCACTTCGTCCCCACTCAGTCGCCACGGACTCCTCCGCAACTCTGCACCCTAAGCTCGACAACTGTTGGCGGTGGGCGTAGGTCGCGCTCCAAACGGCACCGGATTTCGCCTCCACCGCTTTCCGCCGCCTATCTGCACCAACATTCTAGACTCTGGTCGAATGGGATTTTCATGGATTGGGCCGGGATTTTATCATGGAGAAGGTAATCAACTTAATTAGCGTAAATATTCACTCATCTCTTATCGCAAATCCGTCTGGTCATTGTTAATCAACCGGCGGAAATTGTCATGGAATCATTTTTGTTCTAGCTGATTCGTGGGTGTTCATTCATGTGTGCACAATGTGAGCACAAATCGGGCAACTGTGGTCGTGGCCAGTCAAAAATGAAGTTATATCTCACCATTCCGGATGACTTCAGGGAGCGCTCGGTATGTTCAATCTCAGCCTACCACGGTCGGCATGGCCTAAATTTGTGTACCTATACCGTCTGTTGCTACATTATCTATATATTTGCATCAAATCTTTGTTACATTATCTATTTTTAATTCTATATTTTTGTACTTTGCTTGCATCTATATATGGATATGTTCTATCATTTACTCCCATATTTGCATCTTGCTCGGTTATTTCAATATATCTAATTTATGATCTTAATTTTCATTTCAAGCAGTACATCCCTTGCTTTGCAAGAACATGAGTAGAAGGAAATCTTGGGCTTTACTTTGTCGATGACTCCTGTGATGTCATATTGACAACGCAACATGGATTTACAATGACGGTTAGCGTAAAACTTGATAAAGATGGTCACTCCTATTTTAATGCGGACCTTTGGAGAAAAATGTCTAAGTGTTATGAACTCAAAGTCGGGCAATAAAATTCTAGTGCGTGCACCACAGCCTAGTCTAATTAACATGGATGTTTACTTCTCCAACGTCATCAGCCGATCAAAGTCTGATCGAGGTTAGTGTCCTTTCAACTTTCTCCATGTTGTCATATTACTATTTAAGCAACCAATTGATCACTATTTAAGCAACCAATTGTGATATAATATTCTGACTCTGTTCCTAGGCAGTAACAAATTCTGTTTACCAATTTATGCGCACTATATATTCTTCTTCCATGTTCTGAATAAATAGTACCTTTCCACCTTTTAAGCAGGATATGTTTGATGCATAGTGAACGATCTGTATGTTACTAAGCCGCATCAAATTTCAATCGAAGGACTTGAAGCATGCCATAAACTTTGTTGATAATCTGATAGAGATAGCACAACAGATATGAACGCTGGATTTTGGATGGGATTAATTAGACCTATGGTGCACACACCTAACAAGACCAACTGCAGTACAAAGCGCCGTAAAAAGTCTTATTTTAATGTTGATGCTCATAAACTATATATATCTTCAACGATATGTTACAATTGTTTTTATTCTACATGTCAATGTAAATTGCCCTCGTAGCCGCTCCTCGATCGATTTCCGGCGTGGTCGAGTTACACTTGTGCCTGCTAATAATGCCAAAGTGATTGCAAAGTACTGCATTTCCCGCAAAAACGGAACTATTCAAATTAAAAAGTTCTCACTTCTCGTGGCAATGCATCCATATTGGAAAATTGGAGACACTGTTCTACTCATGCTCTACCAAGGCACAGGTGGGCTCTTCCTTTTCATTCACGAGATGCTGAGTCACCATGATCAAGCTGCTTCCAGTGGATAGTTGTGGTTGTTGGCCCTCAGCCTCTTAAAATGTGCTAGCTGTTACTATATATGTTAAGTATGTAGATATGGACCATATGGTTGCTGGCCCTTAGCCTCTTAAAATGTGATAGTTTTTACTATGTAAAGTATGTAGATATGGACCATATGGTTGTCAAAACCGTGTTACGAAGATCCTCCTTTTGTCGAATAGTGTAACCACTATATATATGTTACTCAAATGATGTTACCCAAGTTCATAAATTTTCATGGAAAGTGTTAGTATCGCATACAGTTCATTGAGTTTAAGCGCAGTTCGATGTCCGTAAGGCATTTGCATATTAACTGTCCATATTGCAAATTCACACACATGTTCACATAAGGAAACGTATGTGTAACATACTAATCATCGCACACGAGTACTCGTAGACACACCATGTGCGATACTCCTAGCCACCGCAAGCAACTAGTTTGCATTTTTCAAAGTTTTTTGTACACACAGAATCACACACGAAGTAAATCAGACATTGACCGTTTGTGTTGTAATTTCTCATCACAAACAATTCATCCGAGTTGGCTGTTTGCCACGTATCACACACATCTTGTTTACACGACTCATTTGTGTTCTTTTGGCTCATCACAAATAGTTCATCCATGTGAACTGTATGCTGCATATCACACACATCTTGTTAAGTTGAACCATTTTTGTTGTGTTCCCTAATCGAAAACAGTTCGTCCGAGTTAACCATATGCCATATATCGCACACACATTGATATGGCTGCCCGCTTCGTTGTTCTACCTCATCGCAACAGTTCGAATGAATTAACCGTGTCCGTGATCTCACACACATTGTTATGGCTGCCTGTTTCTGTTGTTCTACCTCATCGCAAACAGTTTGAATGGATTAACCGTATGCCCTGCATCGCACACGCAACTAAAATCTTAACAGTGTTTGATACAGCCATCATCGCAAATGTTTTGCACCTTTTTTGACGGGTTTTTACACCACTGTTTGCGATTATTGCATCGCACAAAGTTTCGGCAAAGGGTCTCTGATCGTAGTGTCATGTTAGCAGTCTCCTGCAGTAGCGAACCCCTTTATCGTGTTGGTTGCAAGGTTCTTGATTGTTTGTGCAGGTACTAGGTGACTTGTGCGTTGTCTCCTACTGGATTAATACCTTGGTTCTCAAAAATTGAGGGAAATACTTATGCTACTTTGCCGCATCACCCTTTCCTCTTCAAGGGAAAACCAATGCATGCTCAAGAGGTAGCAAGAAGGATTTCTGGCGCCGTTGCTGGGGAGATCTATGCTCAAGTCAAGACATACCAAGTCCCCATCATAAACTCTTCTCCCTCGCATTACATTATTTGCCATTCGCCTCTCGTTTTCCTCTCCCCCACTTCTCAAACGATTTTCAAAAACCTTTGCCTTTTCTTCGCCTCTCTTCCGTTCATCTCTTTTCGCTTGCTTCTTGTTTGCTTGTGTGTTGGATTGACTATTTTCCTTGATGGCTCTGCCAAAAAGCGTTGATCCTCACCTTAAAAGGTTGGAAAATATTGAAAATAACGTTAGAAGCTTTATGTCTTTACAGTTTGAGCATAATAATTTCTTCAGAAATGAGCTTAAAGAACAAAAAAGTTTTATGGAGTACATGAATAAAGAGCTTGATGATATGTCTAAGGAATTTTATGGTTTGAAATCTCAGTTTGCTCATCTTGAAAATTTAGTAGGCCAAATTTCGGATAAGCAAACCACCTTAGTTAATAAGATGGCCGCTAAACCTAAGATCTAGATAATAATAATAATGAAGATCTAAAAGTGATTGATGTGACTCCTATTAAATCTTTGTTTTCCAATATGAATCTTGATAAAGATGGGACTGAGATGAGTCAACTTTAGTTAAAAAGCCGTCCCAATGATTCGGAGTTTTTAGATCTTGATGCAAAAATTGGTAAAAGTGGGATTGAAGAGGTCAAAACTTTACATAGCAATGAACCCACTATTTTGGATTTCAAGGAATTTAATTATGATAATTGTTCTTTGATAGATTGTATTTCCTTTTTGCAATCCGTAATAAATTCTCCTCATGCTTATAATCAAAATAAAGCTTTTACCAAACACATCGTTGATGCTTTAATGCAATCCCATGAAGAAAAGCTTGAACTAGAAGTTTCTATCCCTAGAAAACTTTATGATGAGTGGGAACCTACTATTAAAATTAAGATTAAAGATTATGAATGCTATGCTTTATGTGATTTGGGTGCTAGTGTTTCCATGATTCCAAAAACTTTTTGTGATGTGCTAGGTTTCCGTGAATTTGATGATTGTTCTTTAAATTTGCATCTTGCGGATTCCACCATTAAGAATCCTATGGGAAGGATTAATGATGTTCTTATTGTTGCAAATAGGAATTATGTGTCCGTAGATTTCATTGTTCTTGATATAGATTGCAATCCTACATGTCCTATTATTCTTGGTAGACCTTTCCTTAGAACGATTGGTGCAATTATTGATATGAAAGAAGGAAATATTAGATTCCAATTTCCATTAAGGAAAGGCATGGAACACTTTCCTAGAATGAAAATTAAATTGCCTTATGAATCTATTATGAGACCCACTTATGGATTGCATACCAAAGATGACAATACCTAGATCTATTCTTGTCTTTATGCCTACCTAGGGCCGTTAAACGATAGCGCTTATTGGGAGGCAACCCAATTTTATATTTGTTCTTTACTTTTTGTTACTGTTTAGTAATAAATAATTCATATAGCTTCCGTTTAGATGTGATTTTATGTTTTAATTATTGTTTGTGCCAAGTAGAACCTTTGGGAAGACTTGGGTGAAGTCTTTGCGATCTTGTTGTAAAAAACAGAAACTTTTGCGCTCACGAGAATAGCTGCCAGTTTTTACTGGAGAGTGATTTTAGGTTGATTATTTTTGTAGATGATTAATAGACAAATTCCTCACGTCCACCAGTCTATTTCAGAATTTTTGGAGTTCCAGAAGTATGCATTTGATACATATTTCTATAGATTGTTCTGTTTTTGACAGATTCTGTTTTTCGTGTGTTGTTTGCTTATTTTGATGAATCTATGAGTAGTATCGGGGGGTATGAACCATGGACAAGTTGGAATACAGTAGGTTTAACACCAATATAAACAAATAATGAGTTCATTATAGTACCTTAAAGTGGTGGTTTATTTTCTTATACTAACGGAGCTCATGAGATTTTCTGTTTAAGTTTTGTGTTGTGAAGTTTTCAAGTTTTTGGGTAAAGATTTGGTGGATTTTGGAATAAGGAGTGGCAAGAGCCTAAGCTTGGGTATTATCAATGCACCCCAAGGTAAAATTCAAGGACAACCAAAAGCCTAAGCTTGGGGATGCCCCGGAAGGCATCCCCTCTTTCGTCTTCATCTATCGGTAACTTTACTTGAGGCTATATTTTTATTCACCACATGATATGTGTTTTGCTTGGAGCGTCTTGTATGATTTGAGTCTGTGATTTTTAGTTCATCACAATCATCCTTGATCTACACACCTTTTGGAGAGACACGCATGAATCAGAATTTATTAGAATACTCTATGTGCTTCACTTATATCCTTTGAGCTAGATAATTTTGCTCCAGTGCTTCACTTATATCTTTTTAGAGCACGGTGGTGGTTTTATTTTATAGAAATTATTGATCTCTCATGCTTCACTTATATTATTTTGAGAGTCTTTTAGAACAGCATGGTAATTTGTTTTGGCTATAAAATTAGTCCTAATATGATGGGCATCCAAGATGGGTATAATAAAAACTTTCATATAAAGTGCGTTCAATACAATGAGAAGTTTGATTCTTTATGATTGTTTTGAGATATGAAGTTGGTGATATTAGAGTCATGCTAGTTGAGTAGTTGTGAAATTGAGAGATACTTGTGTTAAAGTTTGTGATTCCCGTAGCATGCATGTATGGTGAACCGTTATGTGATGAAGTCGGAGCATGATTTATTTTTTGATTGTCTTCCTTATGAGTGGCGGTCGGGGACGAGCGATGGTCTTTTCCTACCAATCTATCCCCCTAGGAGCATGCACGTAGTTCTTCGTTTCGATAACTAATAGATTTTTGCAATAAGTATGTGAGTTCTTTATGACTAATGTTGAGTCCATGGATTATACGACTCTCACCCTTCCACCATTGCTAGCCTCTCTAGTACCGCTGCAACTTTCGCCAAAGATCATACACCCACCATATACCTTCCTCAAAACAGCCACCATACCTACCTATTATGGCATTTCCATAGCCATTCCGAGATATATTGCCATGCAACTTTCCACCGCACCGTTTATTATGACACGCTTCATCATTGTCATATTGCATTGCATGATCATGTAGTTGACATCGTATTTGTGGCAAAGCCACCTTCATAATTCTTTCATACATGTCACTCTTGATTCATTGCACATCCCGGTACACCGCCAGAGGCATTCACATAGAGTCATATTTTGTTCTAAGTATTGAGTTGTAATTCTTGAGTTGTATGTAAATAAAAGTGTGATGATCATCATTATTAGAGCATTGTCCCAGTGAGGAAAGGATGATGGAGACTATGATTCCCCCACAAGTCGGGATGAGACTCCGGACGAAAAATATAAAAAAGAAAAAATAGGCCATAAAAAAGGAGAAAAGGCCCAAATAAAAAAATGAGAGGAAAAGAGAGAAGGGGCAATGCTACTATCCTTTTACCACACTTGTGCTTCCAAGTAGCACCATGATCTTCATGATAGAGAGTCTCATATGTTGTCACTTCATATACTAGTGGGAATTTTACATTATAAGAACTTGGCTTGTATATTCCAATACATGAGCAAGCAAGTTGGATGCACACCCACTTAGTTTCGTTTGTTGAGCTTTCATACACTTATAGCTCTAGTGCATCCGTTGCATGGCAATCCCTACTCACTCACATTGATATCTATTGACGGGAATCTCCATAGCCCCTTGATACGCCTAGTTGATGTGAGACTATCTTCTCCTTTTTGTCTTCTCCATAACCACCATTCTATTCCACCTATAGTGCTATGTCCATGGCTCACGCTCATGTATTGCGTGAAGATTGAAACGGTTTGAGAACATCAAAAGTATGACACAATTGCTTGCCTTGTCATCGGGGTTGTGCATGATTTAAATATTTTGTGTGATGAAGATAGAGCATAGCCAGACTATATGATTTTGTAGGGATAACTTTCTTTGGCCATGTTATTTTGAGAAGACATGATTGCTTTATTAGTATGATTGAAGTATTATTTTTTTATGTCAATATTAAACTTTTGTTTTGAATCTTATGGATCTGAACATTCATGCCACAATAAAGAAAATTACGTTAATAAATATGCTAGGTAGCATTCCACAACAAAAATTCTGTTTTTATCATTTACCTACCGAGGACGGCAGGTGAATTAAGCTTAGGGATGCTTAATACGTCTCCAACGTATATATAATTTTTTATTGTTCCATGCTATTATATTATCTGTTTTGGATGTTCAATGGGCTTTAATATGCTCTTTTATATTATTTTTGGGACTAACCTATTAATCGAAGGCCCAGTGCCAGTTTTTGTTTTTAATTTGCCTATTTCAGTGTTTTGCAGAAAAGGAATACCAAACGGAATCCAAACGGAATGAAACCTTCACGATGATCTTTCTTGGAACAAACGCAATCCAGAAGACTTGGAGTTGAAGTCTGGAACTCCACGAGGTGGCCACGAGGCAGGAGAGCGCCCCCAGGGGGGTATGCGTGCCCCCACCCTCATGGGCCCCACGGAGCTCCACCGACCTACTTCCTTCTGCTACCTCCTGAGCATGCGTTGGTTTTTCCCTTGAAGAGGAAAGGGTGATGCAGCAAAGTAGCATAAGTATTTCCCTCAGTTTTTGAGAACCAAGGTATCAATCCAGTAGGAGGCCACACGCAAGTCCCTCATACCTACACAAACAAATAAGAACCTTGCAACCAATGCGATAAAGGGGTTGTCAATCCCTTCACGACCACTTGCAAAAGTGAGATTTGATAGAGATGATAAGATAATATTTTTGGTATTTTTATGATAAAGATTAAAAGTAAAGATTGCAAAATAAACGGCAACAGAAATAGCTAGTCGATAGGAGATTAATATGATGGAAAATAGACCCGGGGGCCATAGGTTTCACTAGTGGCTTCTCTCAAAATAGCATAAGTATTACGGTGGGTGAACAAATTACTGTCGAGCAATTGATAGAAAAGTGCACAACTATGAGAATATCTAGGCATGATCATGTATACAGGCATCACGTCCACAACAAGTAGACCGACTCCTGCCTACATCTACTACTATTACTCCACACATCGACCGCTATCCAGCATGCATCTAGAGTATTAAGTTCATAAGAACAGAGTAACGCATTAGGTAATATGACATGATCTAGAGGGATAAACTCAAGCAATATGATATAAACCCCATCTTTTTTCCTCGATGGCAACAATACAATACGTGTTGTTTCCTTCATCATCGGGATCGAAAGCACCGCATGATTGAACCCAAAGCTAAGCACTTCTCCCATTGCAAGAAAGATCAATCTAGTAGGCCAAACCAAACTGATAATTCAAGAGACTTGCAAAGATAACCAATCATACATAAAAGACTTCAGAGAAGATTAATATATTGTTCATAGATAATCTTGATCATAAACCCACAATTCATCGGATCTCGACAAACACACCGCAAAAAGAGTTACATCGGATAGATCTCCAAGAAGATCGAGGAGAACTTTGTATTGAGATCCAAAGAGAGAGAAGAAGCCATCTAGCTAATAACTATGGACCCGAACGTCTATGGTAAACTACTCACACATCATCGGAGAGGCTACGGTGTTGATGTAGAAACCCTCCGTGATCGATGCCCCCTCCGGCAGAGTGCCGGAAAAGGCCCCAAGATGGGATCTCACGGGTACGGAAGTTTGCGGCGGTGGAAATAGGGTTTCGTGGTGCTCCTTGATGGTTTCGGGGTATGTAGGTATATATAGGAGGAAGAAGTAGGTCGGTGGAGCCACGAGGGGCCCACGAGGGTGGAGAGCGCCCAAGGGGTAGGCACGCCCCCTGCCTCGTGGCCTCCTCGGTGATTTCTTGACGTCCACTCCAAGTCCTCTGGATCACGTTTGTTCCAAAAATCACGCTCCCGAAGGTTTCATTCCGTTTGGACTCCGTTTGATATTCCTTTTCTGCGAAACACCGAAATAGGCAAAAAAACAGCAGTTTGCACTGGGCCTTGGGTTAGTAGGTTAGTCCCAAAAATAATATAAAAATGTATAATAAAGCCCATTAAACATCCAAAATAGAATATATAATAGTATGGAGCAATCAAAAATTATAGATACGTTGGAGACGTATCAAGTATCCCCAAGCTTAATTCCTGCTCGTCCTCGAGTAGGTAAATGATAAAAACAGAATTTTTGACTATGTAATTTTCTTTATTGTGGCATGAATGTTCAGACCCGAAAGATTCAAGATAAAAGTTTAATGTTGACATAAAAATAATAATACTTCAAGCATACTAACCAAGCAATTATGTCTTCTCAAAATAACATATCCAAAGAATGCTCATCCCTACAAAATCATATAGTTTGACCATGCTTCATTTGTTGGGGAACGTAGCAGAAATTCAAAATTTTCCTACGTGTCACCAAGATCTATCTATGGAGAAACCAGCAACGAGGGGAAGGAGAGTGCATCTACATACCCTTGTAGATCGCTAAGCCAAGCTGTTCAAGAGAACGGGGTTGAAGGAGTCAGACTCATCGTGATCCAAATCACCGGAGATCCTAGTGCCGAACAGACGGCACCTCCGCTGCTCAACACACGTACAGCCCGTGACGCCTCCCATGCCTTGATCCAGCAAGGAGAGAGGGAGAGGTTGAGGAAGACTCCATCCAACAGCAGCACAACGGCGTGGTGGTGGTGGAGGAGCATAGCAATCCCGCAGGCTTCGCCAAGCACCTACGGGAGAGGAGGAGGTGTCACGGGAGGGAGGGAGGCGCCCAGGCTCAAAGCGACTGCCCTCCCTCCCCTCCACTATATATAGGGGTAAGGGAGAGGGGGGAGGCGCAGCCTTGCCCCTTCCTCCAAGGAAGGGGTGCGGCCAAGGGAGGGGAGGAGTCCATCCTCCCCAAGGCACCTCGGAGGTGCCTTCCCTTTGAGGACTCTCCCCTTTTTCTTATATCTTGGCGCATGGGCCTCTTGGGGCTGGTGCCCTTGGCCCATATAGGCCAAGGCGCACCCCCTACAGCCCATGTGGCCCCATGAGGCAGGTGGACCCCGGTGGACCCGGACCCCTTTCGGCACTCCGTACAATAATCTGGATAAAGTGCGTAAACTTTTCCATGACCAAAATAAGACTTCCCATATATAAATCTTTACCTCCGGACCATTCCGAACTCCTCGTGACGTCCGGGATCTCATCCGGACTCAACAACATTCGGTAACCACATACAAACTTCCTTTATAACCCTAGCGCCACCGAACCTTAAGTGTGTAGACCCTACGGGTTCGGGAGACATGCGCATATGACCGAGACGTTTCTCCGGTCAATAACCAACAGCGGGATCTGGATACCCATGTTGGCTCCCACATGTTCCACGATGATCTCATCGGATGAACCACGATGTCAAGGACTCAATCGATCCCGTATACAATTCCCTTTGTCTAGCGGTATTGTACTTGCCCGAGATTCGATCGTCGGTATGCCGATACCTTGTTCAATCTCGCTACCGGCAAGTCTCTTTACTTGTTCCGTAACACATCATCCCGTGATCAACCCCTTGGTCACATTGTGCACATTATGATGATGTCCTACCGAGTGGGCCCAGAGATACCTCTCCGCTTACACGGAGTGACAAATCCCAGCCTCGATTCGTACAACCCAATGTACACTTTCGGAGATACCTGTAATGCACCTTTATAGCCACCCAGTTACGCCAGGACGCTTGGTACACCCAAAGCATTCCTACGGTATCCGGAGTTGCACAATCTCATGGTCTAAGGAAAAGATACTTGACATTAGAAAAGCTTTAGCATACTGAACTACACGATCTTTGTGCTAGGCTTAGGATTGGGTCTTGTCCATCACATCATTCTCCTAATGATGTGATCCCGTTATCAATGACATCCAATGTCCATGGTCGTGAAACCGTAACCATCTATTGATCAACGAGCTAGTCAACTAGAGGCTTACTAGGGACATGGTGTTGTCTATGTATCCACACATGTATTGCGGTTTCCGGTCAATACAATTATAGCATGAATAATAAACGATTATCATGAACAAGGAAATATAATAATAACTAATTTATTATTGCCTCTAGGGCATATTTCCAACAGTCTCCCACTTGCACTAGAGTCAATAATCTAGTTCACATCGTCATGTGATTAATCTACGATAGGTCACATCGCCATGTGACCAACATCCAAAGAGTTTACTAGTGTCTCAGAACTAGTTCACATCATCATGTGATTAAGACTCAATGAGTTCGGGGTTTGATCATGTTTTGCTTGTGAGAGAGGTTTTAGTCAACGGGTCTGAACCTTTCAGATCCGTGTGTACTTCGCAATTCTCTATGTCATATTGTAAATATTGCTTCCATGCTCCACTTGGAGCAATTCCAAATGGTTGCTCCACTATACGTATCCGTTTTGCTACTCAGAGTCATCCGGATAGGTGTTAAAGCTTGCATCGACGTAACCCTTTACATCGAACTCTTTATTACCTCCATAATCGAGAAACATGTCCTTATTTACTCCAAGGACAATTATTGATCATTGTCAAATGATCCATTCCTGGATCATTCTTGTACCCCTTGATCGACTCATGGCAAGGCACACTTCCGATGCGGTACACAAAGATAGCATACCGTAGAGCCTACGTCTATAGCATAGGGGACGACCTTCGTCCTTTCTCTCTTTCTGCCGTGGTCGAGCTTTAACTCTTAACTTCATACCTTACAACTCGTGCAAGAACTCCTTCTTTGATCGATCCATCTTGAACACCTTCAAGATCATGTCAAGGTATGTGCTCATTTGAAAGTATTTATTAAGCATTTTGATCTATCCTTATAGATCTCGATGCTCAATGTTCAAGTAGCTTAATCCAGGTTTTCTATTGAAAAACATCTTTCAAATAACCCTGTATGCTTTCCGAAAATTCTACATCATTTACGATCATCAATATGTCAACAACATATACTCATCGTAAATTCTACAAAGGTTCTCCCACTCACTTGTTTGGAAATACAAGTCTCTCATAAACTTTGTATAAACCCAAAATCTTTGATCATCTCATCAAAGCGCACATTCCAACTCCGAGATGCTTACTCCGGTCCTTAGAAGGATCATTGGAGCCAAGATAACTTTCAAAGCATCCTTAGGATCGACAAAACTTTCTGATTTGTATCACATACAACCTTTCCTTACAAAACTGGTAAGGAAACTCGTTTTGACATCCATCTGCCAGATTTCATAAATGCAGCTAATGCTAACATGATTCCGACGGACTTAAGCATCGCTACGGATGAGAAAATCTCATCGTAGTCAACTCCTTGAACTTGTGAAAAACTCTTCGCCACAAGTCGAGCTTCATAGACGGTGACATTACCGTCCACGTCCGCCTTCTTCTTAAAGATCCATTTATTTCAATGGCTTGCCGATCATCGGGCAAGTCCACCAAAGTCCATGCTTTGTTATGATACATGGATCCTATTTCGGATTTCATGGCTTCTAACCATTTGTCGGAATTTGGGCCCACCATTGCTTCTCCATAGCTCGTAGGTTCATTGTTGTCTAGCAACATGACCTTCAAGACAGGATTGCCGTACCACTCCGAAGCAGTACGCGTCCTTGTCGTCCTACGAGGTTCGGTAGTGACTTGATCTGAAGTTTCATGATCACTATCATAAGCTTCTACTTCAATTGGTGTAGGTGCCACAGGAACAACTTCCTGTGCCCTGCTACACACTAGTTGAAGTGACGGCTCAATAACCTCATCAAGTCTCCACCACCCTCCCACTCAACTTTTCGAGACGAACTTTTCCTCGAGAAAGGACCCGATTCAAGAAACAATCCCTATTGCTTTCGGATCTGAATTAGGAGGTATACCCAACTGTTTTGGGTGTCCTATGAAGATGCATTTTGTCCGCTTTGGGTTCGAGCTTATCAACCTGAAACCTTTCCACATAAGCGTCGCAACCCCAAACTTTTAAGAAACGACAACTTAGGTTTCTCCAAACGGTGTCGTCTCAACGGAATCACGTGGTGCCCCATTAAAGTGAGTGCGGTTGTCTCTAATGCCTAACCCATGAACGATAGTGGTAATTCGATAAGAGATATCATGGTACGCACCATATCCAATAGAGTGCAACTATGATGTTCGGACACACCATCACACTATGGTGTTCCAGCGGTATTAATTGTGAAACAATTTGCACAATGTCTTAATTGTGTGCCAAAACTCAGTAACTCAGATATTCATTTCTATGATCATATCACGTACATTCTATCCTCTTGTCACGAAGATCTTAAACTTCACTCTGAAATTACTTGAACCATTCAATAATTCAGACTTGTGTTTCATCAAGTAAATATACTCAACATATACTCGAATCATCTGTGGAAGTCGTAACATAATGATATTCCAACGCATGCCTCAAAGACTCATTGGACTGCACAGATCAAAATGTGTTACTTCCAACAGGTTGCTACCTTGTTCCATCTTATCAAACCGAGGCTTTTCAAATCATCTTGCCCATGTGGCTTGATTTTGCATATCTCAAGTGATTCAAAATCAAGTGAGTCCAAACGGTCCATCTGCATGGAGTTTCTTCATGCGTATACACCAATAGACATGGTTCACATGTCTCAAACTTTTCAAAAACGAGTGAGTCCAAAGATCCATCAACATGGAACTTCTTCATGCGTTTTATACCAATATGACTCACATGGCGATTGCCACAAGTAAGTGGTACTATCATTGCTATCTTATATCTTTTGGCATGAAAATGTGTATCACTACGATCGAGATTCAATAAACCATTTATTTAGGTGCAAGACCATCAAGGTATTATTCAAATAAATAGAGCAACCATTATTCTCCTTAAATGAATAATCAGATTATGTATAGACATAATCCAATCATGCCTATGCTCAACGCAAACACCAAATCATAATGATTCTGGTTTAATACTAATCTTGATGGTAGAGGGAGCGTGCGATGTTTGATCACATCAAAATTGGAAACACTTCCAACACATATCGTCAGCTCTCCTTTAGCTAGTCTCCGATTATTCCGTAGTCTTTTATTTCGAGTTACTAACACTTAGCAACCGAACCGGTATCTAATACCCTGGTGCTACTAGGAGTACTAGTAAAGTACACATTAACATAATGTATATCCAATATACTTCTATCAACCTTGCCAGCCTTCTTATCTACCAAGCATCTAGGGTAATTCCGCTTTAGTGACTATTCCCTTATTACGTAGCACTTAGTCTCGGGTTTGGGTTCAACCTTGGGTTTCTTCACTCGAGCAAGAATCGATTTGCCGTTTCATGGAGTGTCCCTTCTTGCCCTTGCCCTTCTTGAAACTAGTGGTTTCACCAACCATCAACAATTGATGCTCCTTCTTGATTTCTACTTTCGCGATGTCAAACAACCGAATACCTCAAGGATCATCATATCTATCCCTGATATGTTATAGTTCATCACGAAGCTCTAGCAGCTTGGTGGCAATGACTTTGGAGAAACATCACTATCTCATCTGGAAGATTAACTCCCACTCGATTCAAGTGATTGTTGTACTCAGACAATCTGAGCACAATCTCAACGATTGAGCTTTTCTCCGTTAGTTTGCAGGCTAAGAAAATTGTCAGAAGTCTTGTACCTCTTGACGTGGACACGAGCCTGAAATCCCAATTTCAGCCCTCGAAACATCTCATATGTTCCGTGACATTTCAAAAAAACGTCTTTCGTGCCTCAATTCTAAACCGTTTAACTGAACTATCACGTAGTTATCAAAATGTGTATGTACGATGTTCGTAACATCCACAAATGACGTTTGGGGTTCAAAGACACCTTTGAGCGGTGCATTAAGGACATAAGCTTTCTACTATCCGCATAATCGCTACTTTCAACTTTCAACTATATTTTCTCTAGGAACATATCTAAACAAAGTGGAACTAAAGTGCGAGCTTACGACATAATTTGCAAAAGGTCTTTTGACTATGTTCAAGATAATCAAGTTCATCTTATGAACTCCCACTCGAATAGACATCCCTCCGGTCATCTAAGTGATTACATGATCCGAGTAAAACTAGGCCGTGTCCGATCATCACGTGAGACGGACTAGTCATCATCGGTGAACATCTTCATGTTGATCGTATCTACCATACGACTCATGCTCGACCTTTCGGTCTCCGTGTTCCGAGGCCATGTCTGTACATGCTAGGCTCGTCAAGTTAACCCTAAGTGTATTGCGTGTGTAAATCTGTCTTACACCCGCTGTATGTGAACGTAAGAATCCATCACACCGATCAACACGTGGTGCTTAGAAGCTTAACGAACTGTAGCAACGGTGCACGCTTAGGGGAGAACACTTCTTGAAATTGTTGTAAGGGATCATCTTATTTACTACCGTCGTTCTAAGTAAACAAGATGCATAAACATAATAAACATCACATGCAATTATATATTAGTGACATGATATGGCCAATATCGTATAGCTCCATTGATCTCCATCTTCGGGGCTCCATGATCATCATCGTCACCGGCATGACACCATGATCTCCATCATCATGATCTCCATCATCGTGTCTTCATGAAGTTGTCTCGCCAACTATTACTTCTACTACTATGGCTACCGGTTAGCAATAAAGTAAAGTAATTACATGGCGTTGTTTAATGACACGCAGGTCATACAATAAATAAAGACAACTCCTATGGCTCCTGCCGTTGTCATACTCATCGACATGCAAGTCGTGATTCCTATTACAAGAACATGATCTCATACATCACATATATCATTCATCATTCATCACAACTTTGGCCATATCATATCACAAAACACTTGCTGCAAAAACAAGTTAGACGCCCTCTAATTGTTGTTGCAAGTTTTACGTGGCTGCAATAGGGTTCTAGCAAGAACGCTTTCTTACCTACGCAAAACCACAACGTGATATGCCAATTGCTATTTACCCTTCATAAGGACCCTCTTCATCGAACTGCTCCGACTAAAGTGGAGAGACCGGCACCCGCTAGCCACCTTATGCACCAAGTGCATGTCGGTCGGTGGAACACATCTCACGTAAGAGCACGTGTAAGGTCGGTCCGGGCCGCTTCATCCCACAATACCGTCGAAACAAGATTGTACTAGTAACGGCAAGCATATTGAACAACATCAACGCCCACAACTACTTTGTGTTCTACTCGTGCAAAGAATCTACGCAATAGACCTAGCTCATGATGCCATCATTGGGGAACGAGCAGAAATTCAAAATTTTCCCACGTGTCACCAAGATCTATCTATCGAGAAACCAGCAACGAGGGGAAGGAGAGTGCATCTACATACCCTTGTAGATCGCTAAGCGGAAGCGTTCAAGAGAACGGGGTTGAAGGAGTCGTACTCATCGTGATCCAAATCACCGGAGATCCTAGTGCCGAACGGACGGCACCTCCGCTGTTCAACACACGCAGCAGCCCGTGACGCCTCCCATGCCTTGATCCAGCAAGGAGAGAGGGAGAGGTTGAGGAAGACTCCATCCAACAGCAGCACAACGGCGTGGTGGTGGTGGAGGAGCATAGCAATCCCGCAGGCTTCGCCAAGCACCTACGGGAGAGGAGGAGGTGTCACGGGGAGGAGGGGGCGCCCGGGGGGCTCAGGTGCGGCTGCCCTCCCTCCCTCCACTATATATAGGGGTAAGGGAGAGGGGGAGGCGCAGCCTTGCCCTTCCTCCAAGGAAGGGGTGCGGCCAAGGAGGGGAGGAGTCCATCCTCCCCAAGGCACCCCTGAGGTGCCTTCCCTTTGAGGACTCTTCCTTTTTCTTATATCTTGGCGCATGGGCCTCTTGGGGCTGGTGCCCTTGGCCCATATAAGCCAAGGCGCACCCCCTACAGCCCATGTGGCCCCCCAGGGCAGGTGGACCCCCTCCGGTGGACCCCCGGACCCCTTTCGGCACTCCCGGTACAATATCGATAACGCGCGAAACTTTTCCGGCGACCAAAATAAGACTTCCTATATATAAATATTTACCTCCGGACCATTCCGGAACTCCTCGTGACGTCCGGGATCTCATCCGGGACTCGAACAACATTCGCAACCACATACAAACTTCCTTTATAACCCTAGCGCCACCGAACCTTAAGTGTAGACCCCTACGGTTCGAGACATCTGCGCACATGACCGAGACGTTCTCCGGTCAATAACCAACAGCGGATCTGGATACCCATGTTGGCTCCCACATGTTCCACGATGATCTCATCGGATGAACCACGATGTCAAGGACTCAATCGATCCCGTATACAATTCCCTTTGTCTAGCGGTATTGTACTTGCCCGAGATTCGATCGTCGGTATGCCGATACCTTGTTCAGCCTCGTTACATCGGCAAGTCTCTTTACTCGTTCCGTAACACATCATCCCGTGATCAACCCCTTGGTCACATTGTGCACATTATGATGATGTCCTACCGAGTGGGCCCAGAGATACCTCTCCGCTTACACGGAGTGACAAATCTCAGCCTCGATTCGTGCCAACCCAATGTACACTTTCGGAGATACCTGTAATGCACCTTTATAGCCACCCGATTACGTTGTGACGCTTTGGTACACCCAAAGCATTCCTACGGTATCCGGAGTTGCACAATCTCATGGTCTAAGGAAAAGATACTTGACATTAGAAAAGCTTTAGCATACGAACTACACGATCTTTGTGCTAGGCTTAGGATTGGGTTCTTGTCCATCACATCATTCTCCTAATGATGTGATCCCGTTATCAATGACATCCAATGTCCATGGTCAGAAACCGTAACCATCTATTGATCAACGAGCTAGTCAACTAGAGGCTTACTAGGGACATGGTGTTGTCTATGTATCCACACATGTATTGCGGTTTCCGGTCGATACAATTATAGCATGAATAATAAACGATTATCATGAACAAGGAAATATAATAATAACTAATTTATTATTGCCTCTAGGGCATATTTCCAACATCATTTTCGTCACACAAGATGCTCTCATCTTGCACAACCCCGATGACAAGCCAAGCAATTGTTTCATACTTTAGTAATCTCAAACTTTTTTCAACTTTCGTACAATACATGAGCGTGAGCCATGGATATAGCACTATGGGTGGAATAGAATATAATGATGGGGGTTGTGTGGAGAAGACAAAAAAGGAGAAAATCTCACATTGACGCGGCTAATCAATGGGCTAGGGATATGCCCATCAATTGATGTCAATGCAAGGAGTAGGGACTGCCATGCAACAGATGCACTAAAGCTATAAATGTATGAAATCTCAACAAAATATACTAAGTGGGTGCGTCCAACTTGCTTGCTCATGAATACCTAGGGCATTTGAGGAAGCCCATCGTTGGAATATACAAGCCAAGTTCTATAATGAAAAATTCCCACTAGTATATGAAAGTGACAAAACAAGAGACTCTCTATCATAAAGATCATGGTGCTACTTTGAAGCACAAGTGTGGAAAAAGGATAGTAGCATTGTCCCTTTTTATTTCCTTTTTTTGGGGCCTTTCTTTTTTTTCTTTTTTTATTTGGCCTTTCTCTTTTTTTGGGACAATGCTCTATTAATGATGAAAATCACACTTCTATTTATTTACAACTCGATGATTACAACTCGATACTAGAACAAAGTATGAATCTATATAAATGCCTCCGGCGGTGTACCGGGAAGGGCAATGAATTAAGAGTGACATGTATGAAATAATATGCATGGTGGCTTTGCCACAAATACGATGTCAACTACATGATCATGCAAGGCAATATGACAATGATGAAGCGTGTCATAATAAACGGAACGGTGGAAAGTTTGCATGGCAATATATCTCGGAATGGCTATGGAAATGCCATAATAGGTAGGTATGGTGGCTGTTTTGAGGAAGATATAAGGAGGTTTATGTGTGACAGAGCGTATCGTATCACGGGGTTTGGATGCACCGGCGAAGTTTGCACCAACTATCAAGGTGAGAAAGGGCAATGCATGGTACCAAAGAGGCTAGCAATGATGGAACGTTGATAGTGTGTATAATCCATGGACTCAACATTAGTCAAAAAGAACTCACATACTTATTGCAAAAATCTGCAAGTCATCAAAAACCAAGCACTACGCACATGCTCCTAGGGGGATAGGTTGGTAGGAAAAGACCATCGCTCCTCCCCGACCGCCACTCATAAGGATGACAATCAAAGAACACCTCATGTTTCAAATTTTTCACACAATGTTTACCATACGTGCATGCTACGGGACTTGCAAACTTCAACCCAAGTATTTCTCAAATTCACAACTACTCAACTAGCACAACTTTAATATTACCACCTTTATATCTCAAAACAACTATCAAGTATCAAACTTCTCTTAGTATTCAATGCACTTTAAAGTTTTTATCTTGGATGTCTATCATATTAGGACTAATCTTATAACCAAAGCAAATTACCATGTTGTTCTAAAGGACCCTCAAAATAATAAGTCAAGCATGAGAGATCAATAATTTCTATAAAATAAAACCACCACCGTGCTCTAAAAGATATAAGTGAAGCACTAGAGCAAAATTGTTTAGCTCAAAAGATATAAGTGAAGCACATAGAGTATTCTAATAAATTCCGAATAATGTGTGTCTCTCTCAAAAGGTGTGTACAGCAAGGATGATTGTGGTGAACTAAAAAGCAAAGACTCAAATCATACAAGACGCTCCAAGCAAACACGTATCATGTGGTGAATAAAAATATAGCTCCAAGTAAAGTTACCGATGGACGAAGACAAAAGAGGGGATGCCTTCCGGGGCATCCCCAAGCTTAGGCTTTTGGGTTGTTCTTAGATTTTACCTTGGGGTTCCTTGGGCATCCCCAATCTTAGGCTCTTGCCACTCCTTGTTCCATAATCCATCAAATCTTTACCCAAAACTTGAAAACTTCACAACACAAAACTTAATGTAAAAATCTCGTGAGCTCCGTTAGCGAAAGAAAACAAAACACCACTTCAAGGTACTGTAATGAACTCATTCTTTATTTATATTGTTGTTAAACCTACTGTATTCCAACTTCTCTATGGTTCATAACCTCCGATTGTCGGTGTACAAAAAGAGGGGCACGCCTTTGTACCCCTTTACCTGTGCACGGGCAGTCAGAGCCGCGCCCACGACCACATCAAGAAAAGCAGGGAAGGTGAGCCAAGGTAAGACCGAAGCCCAAGATAATCAAGGCAACGCCAAGGCCAAGACCACAAAGAGAAGAGAGACGAAGCAGGTTCCCCCGACAAGACCCTTGCCGGGCGGCCTCAACGGCCCCGGCAAGACCCTTGCCGGGACAGCTCGCCCCACACCAATAGAGCGAGCCACCCTTGAGCCCACGGCCGCCAACACCGTCATCAACGTGGGGCCAGGGCTCGAAGGCACCTCATGGTGGCATGCAGATCTTTGTGAAGACATATTCAAGATCAGATGAGGATTAGAAGACGACGATCCTCGGCAAGACCCTTGCCGAGGAAGGCTACCAGACCCCCGGCAGGATCCTTGCCGGGGACGACAACGCGCCACAGCAAGGCCCTTGCCGGGCCACACGGCAAGACCCTTGACGGGCCACCCGGCAAGGCCCTCACCAAGGACGCCGGCGGGACCACCGCCAGGCCCGCGACAACCAAGCTTCCACCGCCGTTCCCATACAGATGCCAGCCCAACTAGCTGGGCGGGCACCTGCGTGGCAACATGCAGCTCCCAGGCCAACTCATCGGGCGCCTGCATGGCGGCATGCGGATCTTCGTGAAGGCTCCACCACCGCGCCACCTCAGCTGCCTGCCTGCCTACATGGCACCGCACGCATCGCTAGCCAAGGTGCGTGTCGAAGCAAGGAAGAGCGGCGACGGACAGGACGAGCCTCGCCCCCGTCCCCAATAAAGCGAGGACACCTAAGCGATGCATTAAATGCATCTTGTCCTGTCTGAGGGATAACCTCGCAACACTGTACACCTTTCCACCTCCTGTGTGCCACTGTGACAACCCCTTCTCCCTATAAAAGGAGGCCCGAGGTGACCAGGAGGAGGATTCGGCTCTTTCAAACCACGCACTGACCACAGCTAGTTCGAGAGCTCAAGAACTCTCAAAAATACACCCACCAAAGCAGGACTAGGGTTTTACGCATCCTCGCGGCCCGAACCTGGGTAAACGATCCTTGTGCTGTCTACTAGCCCTGCTCTCCTCGCAACCCTGCGCCCCAGCAACCGTAGTAGGGATTCTTGTGGTCCCATAGGTGTCGTTCCACACCGACACCGATACTAGCCATAGATTCATCAAAATAAGCAAACAACACACGAAAAACAGAATCTGTCAAAAACAGAACAGTCTGTAGTAATCTGTACCTAACGCAAACTTCTGGAACTCCAAAAATTCTAAAATAAATTTCTGGACGTGAGGAATTTGTCTATTAATCATCTGCAAAAATAATCAACTAAATATCACTCTCCAGTAAAAAGTTGTAGCTAATCTCGAGAGCGCTAAAGTTTCTGTTTTTTACAGCAAGATCAAAAATACTTCACCCAAGTCTTCCCAAAGGTTCTACTTGGCACAAACACAAAATAAAACACAAAAACACATCTAACCAGGAGCTATATGGATTATTTATTCCTAAACAGAACCAAAAATCAAGAAACAAAAATAAAATTGGGTTGCCTCCCAAAAGCGCTATCGTTTAACGCCCCTAGCTAGGCTTAAAGGCAAGGATAGATCTAGGTATTGTCATCTTTGGCATGCAATCCATAAGTGGCTCTCATAATAGATTTATAAGGTAATTTAATTTTCTTTCTAGGAAAGTGTTCCATGCCTTTCCTTAACGGAAATTGGAATCTAATATTCCCTTCCTTCATATCAATAATTGCACCAATCGTTCTAAGGAAAGGTCTACCAAATAATAGGACATGAAGGATTGCAATCTATATCAAGAACAATGAAATCTACGGGCACATAATTCCTATTTGAAACAATAAGAACATCATTAATTCTTCCCATAGGTTTCTTAACGGTGGAATCCGCAAGCATTAATTTCATCCTCTCCCAAGCTTGTGCAACATGTTCATGATCAAGTTGCTTAAAATTCATAATATCGTTTCTAAGAGAGATGATCTTAGCGGGAGGAAGAACTTAGAGATAAAAGCATCTTTGCACTTATTCCAAGAATCAATACTATTTTAGGCAAAGACAAAAACAAAGTTTTAGCACGATCTCTAAGCGAAAAAGGAAATAGCTTCAATTTAACAATATCATTGTCCACATCTTTCTTCTTTTGCATATCACACAAATAAACAAAGCTATTTAGATGGGCAGCAGCATTTTCACTAGGAAAGCCGGCGAATTGATCTTTCATGACAATATTCAGCAAAGCAACATTAATTTCACAAGATTCAGCATCGGTAAGAGGAGCAATTGGAGTGCTAAGAAAATCATTGTTGTTGGTATTGGCAAAGTCACACAATTTAGTATTATCTTGAGCCATCATGACAAGCAAGCAATCCAACACACAAGAAAACGATAAGCAAGCGAAAAGAGGCAAACGGAAAAAGAGGGCGAATAAAACGGCAAGGGTGAAGTGGGGGAGAGGAAAACGAGAGGCAAATGGCAAATAATGTAATGAGAGGGATAAGAGTTTGTGATGGGTATTTGGTATGTCTTGACTTGTGCGTAGATCTCAAGAACGGGCGCCAGAAATCGCGACGTTGGCGGAGTCAAATCTTAACTTGACTTGGTGTACGCCTTCCAAGAACGGCGCCGTAAATCCTTCTTGCTACCTCTTGAGCATGCGTTGGTTTTTCCTTGAAGAGGAAAGGGTGATGCAGCAAAGTAGCGTAAGTGTTCCCCTCAGTTTTTGAGAACCAAGGTATCAATCCAGTAGGAGGCCACACGCAAGTCCCTCGTACCTACACAAACAAATAAGAACCTTGCAACCAACACGATAAAGGGGTTGTCAATCCCTTCACGGCCACTTGCAAAAGTGAGATCTGATAGAGATGATAAGATAATATTTTTGGTATTTTTATGATAAAGATTAAAAGTAAAGATTGCAAAATAAACGGCGACAGAAATAGCTAGTTGACAGGAGATTAATATGATGGAAAATAGACCCGGGGGCCATAGGTTTCACTAGTGGCTTCTCTCAAAATAGCATAAGTATTACGGTGGGTGAACAAATTACTGTCGAGCAATTGATAGAAAAGTGCATAATTATGAGAATATCTAGGCATGATCATGTATATAGGCATCACGTCCGCAACAAGTAGACCGACTCCTGCCTCGCATCTACTACTATTACTCCACACATCGACCGCTATCCAAAGATGCATCTAGAGTATTAAGTTCATAAGAACAGAGTAACGCATTAGGTAAGATGACATGATGTAGAGGGATAAACTCAAGAAATATGATATAAACCCCATCTTTTTATCCTCGATGGCAACAATACAATACGTGCCTTGTTGCCCCTGCTGTCACTGGGAAAGGACACCGCAAGATTGAACCCAAAGCTAAGCACTGCTAAGCACTTCCACATCAAAAATTCTGTTTTTATCATTTACCTACCCGAGGACGAGCAGGAATTAAGCTTGGGGATGCTGATACGTCTCCAACGTATCTATGATTTTTTTATTGTTCCATATTGTTATATTATCATTCTTGGACGTCTATATTCATTTTATAGTCATTTTATATCATTTTCTGGTACTAACCTATTGACATAGTGCCAAGTGCCAGTCGCTGTTTTTTGCATGTTTTTTACATCGCAGGAAATCAATACCGAACGGAGTCCAAATGCAACGAAACTTTTTGTGGATTTTTTATGGACCAGAAGACATCCAGTGGGCCGGAGAAGCACCTGGGGGTGATAACCCACAAGTATAGGGGATCACAACAGTTTTAGAGGATAGAGTATTCAACCCAAATTTATAGATTGGCACAAGGGGAGCCAAAGGATATTTCAAGGTATTAGCAGCTGAGATGTCAATTCAACCACACCTGGAGATTAATTATCTGCAGCAACGTGATCAGTAGCAAAGTAATATGATAGTTTTGATAGTAGTGATAGCAGCAATAGTAACGGTAACAGTAATAGCAGTACCTTGTAGCAAGTGCAACACTAACGATAGCAGTAGTAACTTAGCGAGAACAATATAAGGTAAATTCGTAGGCATTGGATCGGTAATTTGTTGAATCATATTCATCATGTGACAGTCATAACCTAGGGCAATACAACACTAGCTCCAGTTCATAAATATAATGTAGGCATGTATTCTGTAAATAGTCATACGTGCTTATGGAAAGAACTTGCATGACATCTTTTGTCCTACCCTCCCGTGACAGCGGGGTCCAATTGGAAACTAAGGGATATTAAGGACTCCTTTTAATAGAGAACCGGAACAAAGCATTAACACACGGTGTAAGTGCATCTAGTGCCACCCCTAGTTGGTTTTGGAGTATTGACGACAAATGTGGTTGAGGGACTAATGCGTTTGTGAGAATTGCAGGATAACGCAGGTAGTGTGCCTCATTGATTCGGTTTACCTACCGGAGTCGACCCTAAAAATGTATGAAGACATTGACGACAATGGTGGTATGTGAAGATATTCACATGGAAGACTATGACATGAGAAGACATCGAGTGAAGACTATGGAGCCTTGAAGACTGTGGTCGCTTCGTTGTTTCCTTTTCTTCTTTGTTGAGTCGTAGGAACCTTTGTCTTTGTTAAGTGGGGTCCAAGTGATCATAGTCGTAATGATCAAGTGATGCTCAACCCAAATCCTATGTCTTCGAGCGAAGACAATGAGAGCAAAACTTATCCAGAGTGGATGAGGCAGCTTTGCTTGTAGCCCAAGTAAAGTTGCCGTGTGTGTTTGAAATCGACCGTTGGAACACGTGTCGGTTCCTTAGTGACCCGGGGTCATTTTGGACATATCAGGTCGGGTTGCCTAGTGGCTATAAATAGCCCACCCCTACACCATAAATTGGTGGCTGCTCGGAGTTAGTGCACGGCTTTTTGTCGCTTGAGAGCAACCCACCTCGAAGCCTTTGAGAGAGAGAAATCCTTGCGAGGACAAAGCCCAAACACCCGTGAGCCAAAGAGTGTTAGGCATCATCAAGTCTTTCTGTCTGTGTGACCTGAAGACTTATTACACTTGAGGACTGTGAATCCTCCAGCCGGTTAGGCGTCGCGTTCTGAGCATCCAAGAGTCATTGTGGATCGCCGGTGAACACAGTCTGTGAAGGTTCGGGAGTCTACCTTGAAGACTTACCAGAGTGATTGGGCGAGGACTGTGTGTCCTTAGCTCAAGGGGAATAAGGTGAAGACGCGGTCTTCTAAGTTGAATCTCAGCCTCCCTAACTGTATGTACAGCTTGTCACAAAGAATCGAACTGGTCCAACAAATCATGTGTCTTCAACAAGTGACTGGTTCTATCCTTCCCTTCTTTACTTTGAGTTAGTCTTCGTGAAGTCATTGCTTACATGCCTTATCTGCTTGACTTCATTGCATGACTACTATCGTTGTTTGGCTTCATACTATCTTCCATCTTGATCCTACTACCAAGCTGCTATTAGTCTTGTTCTTTCACGTTATTGCATACTCGACTATGGTTTGCTTGTTGTAGTTCATCTTCCGCTGCATATCAATTAGGTCATTTCTATTGTTTGTCTTCGAAACGTCCGTATTTTGAAGACCTTGTTAAAATCGCCTATTCACCCCCCCTCTAGTCGATAACTAGCACTTTCACACGGTGAATACATGAGCTCCTCAAACTACGGTCATCACCGGGAGTGATCCCGGCTATTGTCACTCCGGGGTTGCCGGATCATAACATGTAGTAGGTGACTATAACTTGCAAGATCAGATCTATAACATGGATATAATGGTGATAACATAAACGGTTCAGATATGAAATCATGGCACGCGGGCCCAAAGTGACAAGCATTAAGCATGGCAAAGTCATAGCAACATCAATCTCAGAACATAGTGGATACTAGGGATCAGGCCCTAACAAAACTAACTCGATTACATGATGAATCTCATCCAACTCCTCACTTACCAGCGAGCCTACAAAGGAATTACTCACTCCCGGTGGGGAGCATCATGGAATTGGTGATGGGGAAGGGTTGGTGATGACGAAGAACGAAGATCCCCCCTCTCTGGAGCCCCAAACGGACTCCAGATCTGGCCTCCCGATGAAGAACAGGAGGTGGCAGCGGCTCCGTCTCGTGGACCGTGATAATTCTTTTTTCTCTGATTTTTTCTGAAAAAATAGGATTTTATAGCGTCGGTTTCAGGGTCTGCGGGGCCACCAGGTGGGGACAGCCCACCTGGGCACGCCCAGGTGGGTTGTCCCCACCTGTGTGCCCCTCGTGTGACTCTTGGCTCGAAATTCTCTTTATTGATATAAAAATCCTCGCAAAGTTTCGTTCCATTCGAGAACTTTTATTTCTGCACAAAACAACACCATGGTAGTTCTCAATAAAACAGCATCACTCGGGGTTAGTTTCATTCAAATCATGCAAATTAGAGTCCAAAACAAGAGGAAAAGCGTTAGGTAAAGTAGATACGTTGGAGACGATCAACTCCCCCAAGCTTAAACCTTTACTTGTCCTCGTGCAATTCAGTTGATAAACGAAAGTGAAAAAGAAAAACTTTTACAAACTCTTTTGCTCTTGTTTGCATAAATAAGCTTAAACAACACCCAGGTTTTCAGCCAATATTATAACTAACCATGCCGACAATAACTCTTAAAAATTATATTAACTCATATCAATAACATAATCTAGCGAGCAATAATAAGATCTCAAACAGCAACACGTTATCAAAACAACCATGATATAATATGACAATAGTGGTACCTCGCTAGCCCTTTCTGAGACTGCAAAACATAAATGCAGAGCACCTCCAAAGTCCAAGCAGCGACTAAACTAACATTGTAATTCATGGTAGAAAAGATCCAGTCGATGCAGCCAAGATTAGCTATACACAATGCATAAGCATGTCAAGATTGCTCTCGAGTTCAGCGCTTATTTTAGAAGGTGATGACACAACATAAAAGTAAATAGATAGTCCCTTCGCAGAGGGAAGCGGTGATTTGCAGAGGTGCCGTGAGCTCAAAATTTTAAAACTAAGGTAAATGATATTTTGAGAAATGCACCCTTCTTGTTTACTTCACGACCATCAGTTATCAATATCTTCCATGCTAAGCACGCTAATGGCGATTCCCAAGCGATAAAAGTAAAGGTTTACTCCCCCTCCACCAACAATCACACTCCATAGCTTGTCCGAAACAACGGGTGCCGTCCATACCAACAACAGTCCCGGGGGAGTTTTGTTTAATTATTTGCATTTTTTAGTTCGGGACTGGGAATCCCTATTACCGCCCTTTTCTCGTGCGATGGTGAGTGAATAAACATTCAACCTGAGAATAACCCACTTAGCATGGAAGATACCGACCACCTCTTGTCATTCCATGAATGATCCAGGAACACAAAAAATGATATTTATTTGAAGTTTTTAGAGGTGGCACATGCAAATTTACTTAGGATGGCAGGGTAATACCGCGTATAGGTAGGTATGGTGGACTCATCTGGAATAACTTGGGTTCAAGGTTTTCGATGTACAAGCAGAATTCCCACTTAGTATAGGCGAAGGATAGCAATTAGGTTGAGAAGCGGCCAGCTAGAGAGCAACAACGGTCATGAACATGCATTATGCATAAGTAACATTGGACACTAGCATGAGTAGGATATGAACACATGAACATAAATATCATAGAGGCTATGTTGGTTTTGATTCAACTACATGCATGAACATGTGCCAAGTCAAGCCACTCGAACATTCAGAGGAGGATACCATATCATCATACTACATCACAATCATTTTAACGCAATGTTGATATCCAAGATAAATCATTATCCGGGTCCTAGCTACTTATGCATGGCATGAGAAACTATAATCTCTAATTGTCATTGCAACACGTTTAATCATAATGGGCTAAATCATGGATGCTAGGTTAAACATATTTACAAAAACAGAACAAGTCGAGTTCATACCCGTTTCTCTCTGCCACGACCAGTTCATCGAATATCATCATTATTGCCTTTCACTTGCACGACCGAACGATGTGAAAATAATAATAGTGCAAGAGTGCGGTGGACTAAGCTGGAATCTGCAGACATTTTATTCAATGGGAGAAGACAAGGTAATATGGGCTCTTTGTTAGATCAACAATTATGCATATGAGAGCCACTCAACATATTCATCGTGGTCTTCTCCTCGGTACGGCTCGAATAAAAAGAAAAGAAATTCGGAGAAACACACTGAAATATTTTTGGAGTTTTTGGTTTTCTTGAACAAGCAAATTAAAGGGAAAAGCAAAAACAAGAAAAACTATTTACACGGTAAAGCTCCTGTTGGGGATATAACTACTGAGTGTAAACCGCCCAGGAGGGGCCGGTTCACCCTCAACTATATTTAAGCCCACGAAGACTCAGAAGATGGCGCTTTACTATGAAGCTTAGAGGCCCGGAGCCCAAAGGCGGGTTAGGGCCCATAGTGGTAAACCGCCATAGTCATGTAACTTGTATTGTAAGATAAGGAAAGGAGAGACCGAGCCGAATACTTGTATGAGTCGGCCTCGGGACTCAGAACCGCCAAGCGTCAACCCGTGTATATAAGGGGACGACGGCGGCGTTCAGTGGACAACAAACAACAACTCGATAGCCGTGCATAGCTTGTTTAGCTCCTCGTTAGCGAGACCCCAATAATCCCATCACAACTAGACGTAGGCTTTTACCTTCATCGAAGGGGCCGAACTAGTATAAAAACCCTCGTGTCCTTTGTCCGGTTTAACCCCTTTAAGCTAACCCGTAGCGATGGCTCCATGACTAAGTCCTTCTATGAGGACGTCTGACGTGATATTTCCACGACAGTTGGCGCCCACCGTGGGGCTATCGCACGATGGTTTCGAGTTCTTGAAGGGCAGCTTTGAAGGACTCAAAGGATACGCAGTGGGCCGGATGACCAAGAGTCGTCGCGGCAAACTCTACATTGACAACGCAGGCTGGGGCCCCGAGGCCGGCTCAATCGAGCACGGGTACCGGGCCCCTTCGGCGGAATTCACGTCTTCATCGGCAAGATCGCGAACCGGGCCCCTGAGCCGTACATCTGCACCGACCTCGCCGAAGCGGCTCAGCGTGCAAGTCCCGCCGGATTCAGCCTGCCATGAAGCATGCGTTTGTGGGATGTGTCCACGAGATCGGATCTGAACCAGTGTCTGAAGATGAGACGGTCGCGTATTCTGACGGCGAATCATCCGCTGGTGAAATCGAATCCCTGTACCAAGTTCAGGATGGCGTGTTTGAAGGGTATTCCGATGGCACCAGTATTCCGGAATTCCCTGAACCGCCGAAGCATGTTGGAATTTTTATGGCCGGAACACAGCCAACCTTGCAAAACTCTACTGCGGCGGCATCTGGACCGTAGCGAGGCGGGGAGGCTCGCTGCTACCGGCCGCTCAAGTTCTCTCCGGTTTGATGGATGCTCGGGCGACCTTGTTGACCATGGCAAGAATAACCGGCGCAACCACAGATCAGCACAATGCAGATGTGGCAAAAGTCTGAAGGATCGATAACACAAGCCAAGGAGGACTTAGCGGCTAAGGAAACCAGGATGGCCGAGGAACGGCCGCTTTAGATGCCCAGCGCAGCGATTCAAGCCGAGAATTATCGACTTTTGATGGATCAGAACGCTTCAAATCAAGTATTCAGGAGGAGACATCAATCTCGCTTGCCGGCGGATTACAATGCGATGAATCTCTTTGAAACGCCAGGAGCAGGAACTAGCAGCCCGGCAACAGTAAACCGGAATACTGAGCCAAGAACCGGAGCGCCGGAGCAGCCTTAGGTGATGGGTCCACCTCGGCGCACAGATAACCCGCCGCGGTACACCACACCCCCGCCGGGTCACTTCTCTACCCCTTTGGATAATATGATAGCAGCCGCGTCCCGGTTGGCAGCTATTCCGATAGAGGGTGAATCGCCGGCGGCGGTCGAGACACGGCGGGCCAGGGATCTTCTTCAAACAGCTCTGACACAGCAGCAAGCTTACTCGTATAGTCGAGACAGGGTTCACTCCACTCCACGTCCGAGCAAAAGCTATAGCAGGCATATAGATGAACCGGAAGTGTCCAGCAGTGCGCGGCGCCGCATTGTCCCTCAAGGGCCTAATCCGGCGCGTGGTGATGTGAACGCTCAGGACGTGGTGGATAATGGCAGAGCACGAAGGGAGGCCGCTTTAGCGACAAAGATACGGGTCGTTATCAACCCGCCCGGTTCAGCCAGCAGCGTCGATGAGACCGGGGCATCGGGCTTGCTTTCAGTTCTTGGGGAGTGCCGTGTCTTATTCCGGCTCTCCGTAATGTCGCCTGCCTAAGGACTTCAAGGGCCCACGTAAAGTACCAAATTACACCGCTGATCAGCCACCCGAGGCATGGGTGGAAAGTTATGAGATGTCTATGGAGATGCTGGACGTGGACGAAGCGGCTTGTTCAAAGTACTTCACGATGATGTTGGAGGGAACAACCCGTACATGGTTGAAGAATCTGCCAGCTAACTCTGTCGAGTCATGGGACCAGTTGAAGGCCCGGTTTATAGCCAATTTTAAGGACACATGTAAACAGCCTATGTCCATTGTGGATCTTGACGCTTGTGTTCAAGGGGAGAACGAGTCAACAACTCATTGGGTGCGCCGGGTTTCAAAAGTTTTACATTCTTCAGACCGGATTAACGCTGGCCAAGCAATCATCACGCTGGAACGTAATTGCCGCTTAAGTCACCAAGATGAAGTTGGGACGGCTCAAGCGCCCTTTACGCAATGACATGGGCACCCTTATGGCCGCCTTTGGTCAAGTATGCCGATTCTGATAATACCAAGGATCCCGGTTACGATGAGGAGAAACCGGAGAAGGGAAAGAAGAACGGCGGTGCAAAGGGACAAAGAGCACAATCAAGGAGGCCATGGGAATAACGGTAAGCGTAAAGCAGATTCAGATTTTGTAGCTAACGCTAGTGTGCAGCGTCGTAAGGGTAAACCGCCCCAGCGCGGCGGCGGCATGAATCTGGAGCGTTTGTTGAATCAGCCCTGCCCAAAGCATGGGACCAAGGAGGTTCCTGCAACGCATCTCTGGAAAGATTGTCACATTATGAAGGAGTTCAAAAACTACGATCTTTTCCGGTATGATCGTGGTCCGTCGGCGGTTCAGTCCGTGTTTTCACGGTGGCGGAAGTTCAAACTCTGGATATCGTAATAATCGAGGCAACCGTAACAACCAAGGTGGTAATAACCAGCAGAATAATCAAGGAAATCAGCAGCAGTCGGGTTACCAGAGTCACCCAAAGCAGTTGAATGGTGGGCAGTATCATGTGTTCACCACTAGTTTGTGTAAGCGTGACCAGAAGCTTCACAAGAGGGCTATTAATGCTGTTGAACCGGCAGTACCACGTTACCTGCGGTGGTCCGAGCAACCTATTGTGTGGAGCAGAGAGGATCATCCGCCCCGGGTTGACAATCCGGGTCACCTGGCTTGGGTGGTGGCACCTCAGGTGGGAGGTTATAAGTTCACCAAAGTACTCATGGATGGAGGGAGCAGTATCAATATTCTGTATTATGAGACTTTCCGTCGCATGGGGTTGACAGACAAGAGTCTTAAACCGTCCAACACTGTTTTCCATGGTGTGGTACCAGGTAAATCGGCGTATCCTGTTGGTAAGATCGCTTTGGAGGTTGTGTTTGGTGATGAACATGACTCGATGCGAAACATTGATCTTTGAAGTCGTGAGGATTGAGCCCGTACCACGCCTTTGTTTGGGCGACCGCTTATGCAAAGTTCATGGCGAGGCCTTGTTATATTTACTTGCAGCTCAAGATGCCGGGTCATAAAGGGACCATTACGGTTCACGGAAGTCGTAAAATCGCTTTGGATTGCAAGGAAGGTGACGCGGCCTATGCTGAGTCGGTTTGTGCTACAAAGGAGTTGAAGTTCTATAAAGATAATGTTGATCCGACAGATATGACCCTCTGAAGAAGCCCACAACTGAGCATGACCGGAGCCTGACGTTCAAACCGGCTGATGAGACTAAACTAGTTGACTTTGTTCCTGGCGATTCGTCCAAGCGGTTTAGCATCGGCCTACAATCTGGATCCGAAATAGGAAAGCGGCGCTCATCGAAGTTCATCCGTGAAAATCGACATTTTGCATGGAAGCCTTCTGACATGCCAGGTGTACCGAGGGAACTCGCTGAGCACACTCTTAATATTGATCCCAAGTTTAAACAGGTCAAGCAATTTCTTAGTCGCTTTAACGAGGAGACACGCAAGGCAATTGGTGAAGAGGTAGCCTGGCTGCTGGGTTTATCGTTGAAGTGTTTCACCCTGAGTGGTTGGCTAATCCGGTGCTTGTTCTTAAGAAAAACGGCACTTGGCGCATGTGTGTGGATTACACGGATTTGAACAAAGCTTGTCAGGCCGATCCTTTTGCTCTCCCGCGTATTGATCAGATCATTGATGCAACGGCGGGTTGTGAGCGTTTGAGTTTCTTGGATGCTTATTCAGGTTATCATCATATCAAAATGGCAGTTAAGGACCAGGAGAAGACCGCCTTCATCACTCCCTTTGGAGCCTTCGCTATGTTTCTATGCCCTTTGGGCTCAAGAGTGCCGAGCAACTTATCGTCACGTGTGCGTAATTGTCTTCACACTCGATTGGGCGCAATGTTCATGCCTATGTTGATGACATTGTGGTAAAGTCCAAGAAGAAGGAGACATTGATAAATGATCTCAAGGAGACCTTTGACAATCTGCGAGTTTACAAGATGATGCTCAATCCGGACAAGTGCGTTTTTGGTGTTCCGGCAGGCAAGCTTCTAGGCTTTCTGGTGTCCAACAGAGGCATTGAGGCTAATCCGGAGAAGATCAAAGCGATTACATCTTTGGCTAAACCGGCGTGCATCAATGATGTTCAGCGTCTAGCCGGTCGAATTGCAGCCCTAAGCCGGTTTCATTAGCCGTTTGGGAGAGAAGGCGATCCCTCTATATCAGATGTTGAAGAAAACAGACACCTTTGTCTAGAGTGATGCGGCTAATGCGGCGTTTGAAGACTTGAAGCGGCGGTCGAATTTGGCCATCCTTCTTGCTCCGGTTGACAAGGAGCCCTTGTTGTTGTACATGGCTGCTAATGCCCGTGCTGTCAGTGTGGAAATTTTGGTGGAGCGTAAGGAGGCTGGTAAGGATTATCCGGTTCAACGGCCGGTTTACTATATCAGTGAGGTACTTATCGAGTCAAAGCAGCGATATTCGCATTGGCAGAAGCTGGTATATGGGGTTTTTATGGCAAGTCGGAAGCTCAAACAATATTTTCAAGGCCATCCCATTACAGTGGTCAGTTCAGCTCCTTTGGGTGATATAATTCAGAACAGGGAAGCAACTGGCCGGGTTGCAAAATGGGCAATTGAACTTGGTCCACATGGTTTGAAGTATGTGCCTCGAACAGCCATAAAATCTCAGGCACTTGTGGATTTCATCAATGACTGGACCGAATTACAAGCACCAGAGGACAAACTGGATAATACATATTGGACTATTCATTTTGATGGATCCAGGCAATTGGAGGGCTCGGGGGCTGGAGTTGTCCTCACTTCCCCTCGAGGTGATAAAATTCGTTATGTCCTCCGTTTAATGTTCCCCTGTACTAACAATGCAGCTGAGTACGAGGCTCTGCTCCATGGGCCCGAGTGGCCAAGGAGATGAATTTAAGCCGGGTGCGATGCTTTGGAGACTCGATCCGTGGCTCGGCAAGTTTTTCCGCACTTGGGATTCTAAGGATCCACTCATGGCGGCTTACAGACGTGAGGTGGATATTGTATGGAGTCACTTCAAAGGGTATCAGGTTGAGCATATCGATCGGCGCAAAAACGAAGCAGCAGACGCTTTAAGCCGGCTTGGATCTCAGCGTAAACCGGTACCTCCCAATACCTTTTTAGATATCTTGCATAACCCGTCTGTTAAGTTGCCTACAGAGGAGGATTTGGCTGTTCCTGATCCGGAGGCTCAATTGGTGGCCGCTTTACACGTTGTGCCGGATTGGACGGTTCCATATCCGCGATATGAACCGGGCGAGTTACCGATGATGAAGTCCTGGCCCGGCAGATAGTCCGCGATCCAAGTCCATGGTTATTCACAATGGCGAAGTTACACCCATTTGTAAGCGTTTGCGTATTTTAGCGTTGTGTTTCTCCGAAGAAGGCCAAGAGATCCTACGAGAAATTCATGAAGGGATTGTGGTCATCATGCCGGGTTCAAAGTCCCTGATGTAAAGCTTTTCGTAATGGGTTCTACTGGTTGACAGCTCATGCAGATGCGGAGGATCTGGTAAAGCGATGTGATGCTTGTCAAAAGTTTTCACGCAGAGCTCATGTTCTGGCTCAAGAATTAAGGCTGATTCCCATCACTTGGTCGTTTGCCACTTGGGGGCTTGACATGGTGGGACCCTTTAAGCGCTCAAGGATAAGAAGACCCACCTGCGGTGGCGGTTGACAAGTTCACCAAGTGGGTTGAAGCGGAGCTGTCGGCCAAGTGTGATCTTGACTATGGTGGTTCAATTTCTCAAAAGATTATCTTCCGCTTTGGCTTTCCACACAACATCATCACGGATAATGGCACAAACCTTTCTAAAGGTGAGATGGAAGATTTCACAGAGAGAGCACATCCAAATTTTGACTTAGTATCCGTGGTACACCCCTGCACCAATGGTCAAGCGGAGAGAGCTAATCAAGAAATCTTGAAGGGTATTAAACCCCGACTTATGGTTCCTTTAAAGCGGACGCCGGGTTGTTGGGTGGAAGAATTGCCCTCTGTGTTGTGGAGCATCAACACCACCCCCAACAGGTCGATGGGTTACACACCTTTCTTTATGGTGTACGGGGCAGAGGCGGTCCTCCCAAGTGATATTCGTCATGATTCGCCCCGGGTTTCTAATTATGTTGAAGCAGCAATGAGCAAGCACGCCAGGAGGCGTTGGACCTGTTAGATGAAAAACGGGATATGGCTTTAGCCCGTTCGTGATTTATCGGCAAGACCTGCGGCGTTATCACACGATCGCTGGTTAGGACAAGAACCTTTCAAGAAGGCGACTTGGTGCTCCGGCTCATCCGAGGATCGGACAAACACGCAAAAGTTATCCCCACCTTGGGAAGGGCCCTTTGTGGTCAGCAAAAATCTGCACAACGGATCATACTACCTCATTGACGTTCGAGACAACTCACGCAACTCTGAGGAGGAGACCCGACGGCCGTGGAACATAGCTCTCATACGGCCTTACTACACTTGAGCCATAGGCTTTTCTTATGTACATATTTCGACAATGTATATATTATGATCAATAAAATATACCAGCATCCTTGCTATAAGCAGGGCCTCTGCTGTTTTTCCTCAAATATCCTTTGAGTTACATGGGGGCTTCAGGTGACAAAGCGAATCTTGCTGTTAAACCGGCTATCATGCCACAATACAACTTGGGAGCTTCACACCCAAGGGGCCAAAGAGAGTCTGGATGCTATGCACAGCTCAAACACAGGCACCCAATGAGCACAGCTCATCACGTTACTTGGGGGTTCTTTGTGTAAAGTAGCAAAGAGTTTGAAAGGACCCTTGTAGCTGGGTATCGACCCACGGCTTGGAAGCCTGGTATATTTACCTAAAACCCCGGGTTAACCTGCCTTCATCAAGTAAGCCACTCCTATCCAGGTAATCCTGGCATGACCCTCCAAACGTTTGACAGTTACTCTCATTGAGACCCTGAACTTGTCAAAGTTAAAACGGTGATTGGTTAGTTGGAGGCCCATCTTAAAAGGCTTTGTCAAATGGTTTAACTCAGCGGCCTGGCAGCCCATGAAAAGCCTCGAATTTGGGCCTGGCAGCCCTCGAAAAGCCTCGACTACACGGTTTTATTTGCGTTTGTCACTATTTTCATTTGACGAATTCTATGTTAAACTGGTATATTTGATTTGGTATGGCTTTTTCAGTCATCTTATTAGCTCGGTGTTTCTTAAACCGGCTTGGTTTTCAACTTCAAGTTGACAGACCTTATTATCAAACCGGAGTTTGTTAACCGGCCTGGCTTTGACTACTTGTCGCCAGTTTTGGTCATCTGGTGTTCATCGTAACCCGGCGTGACTTATTATGCGCCATCAGTACACACTACAAAAAAAATACACTTCCGTGATGATACGTGTTTGTCACAGTAGGTCGCGTTTTTTGTCATGCATGTACATCCATGACAAATTTATGATGTAATCAATATAGTCATACATGTGCCGTCAGAGAAGTGTTCCATCACATTACCAAAATTATCATCACGGAAGTGTCAACTTCCATGACGATAAATAAATCGTGTCACAGAAGTGCTATCGTCAAGGGTGACCGACACGTGGCATCCACCGTAACGGAACGTCGTTAAGCTATCGGGTCGGGTTTTGGATCCGATAACCCGTTAACAGCCCCGACCAATGGGGATTTTCCACGTGTAAAATCATCATTGGTTGGAGGAAACACGTGTCCGCTCACCGCTGGGACAGATGTCATCCACACATTGGACAGAAGGCGCCTATGCTACGTCGACACGTGGCACGGCCCAACAGAGGCCCATTCCTGTGAAAAGGCCGGCCCAGTAAAAATTAGCAGGCCAGCCCATATAAGGCCTACTTGTGTCAGGTCCATTTAAGCCCACGGCCCATACGAGATGAGCCAATTTGGCCCGTCAACGGCCCGTTAAAGATTTGACACCATTGCAGCCCATCGACAGTTCGAGCCGTTAACGCCCCGCTATATATCCGGGCTCAATATCGGCCGATGAGATTTCGACTGTTAACGGCCCGTTTAATGGATGGGCCAATTTTCGTGTTGTACATCTTTCGCCTTTTAGCGACCCATTTAAATGTTGGGCTAGTTTCCGTCCCGATGTGTCTTTCACTGTTGACGGCCCATAAATCTGATGGGCCATTTGTTGTCGGACCTGAGTTTCGCCTTTTAGCGGCCCATTTAAGTGTTGGGCCAATTTTACGCCCGGTGTCACTTTTCACTGTTGACGGCCCATAAATCAGTTAGGCCATTTTAGTCGGACCTGAGTTTTGGCCTTTTAGCGACCCATTTAAATGTTGGGCCAATAATTCGACCCATGTGACTTTCGGCTGTTAACGGACCATAAATCAGTTGGGCCATTTGTAGTAGGACCTTAGTTTTGGCCCTTTAACGGCCCATGCCCTTCATGGTCCAATACCAGCCCGGTTTCTCTTCGGCTGCTAAAGGCCCACAACCTGATTGGGCCATTTACAATCTGACCGACTTTTCGGCCTCTTAGCGGCCCATGGTCTTCATGGTCCGATACAAGCCCATTGTCTCTTTCTCGGCTGCTAAAGGCCTCTGATATAGTTGGGCCATATGTAGCCCAAACTTAGTAACGACACATTAACGGCCCGTGAAATAAACTGGGGCCACCTGCTGCCAGCTTGATGTCGGCTTGTTAACGACCCGGAGGTAAGAGGGCTGACCATTAACTTTCGGCCTAGTAACGGCCCATTAACTTAATGGGCCCACTAAAGTTCAGACATGTCTTTAGGCCAAATTAGATAATTTGAGCCCATTACGACGAGCAATTATGCAGGACCAAAACCGATCACGCAAAGGTACGGCATACAGGAATAACGTTGCACATCCGGCATATATTACAGGAAAATACATCCACTTTGGGCAATCAAAGATTGATGCGGTGCAAATAAATGAGCGTAACCTAACCATCTACAATGTCACAATCTGCAATCTCGGCACGTATGACGCCCATAAGCATGTGGGCAAGTTCTTTCTGCTTTGCTACCTTGTCTCTGAAAACATTGATCGGTTGTTGTGTCGCACGACTGCACCTCCGATTCATCCACCATTTCCATCATTGCTTGACCATTAATTGGTTCACAAATATACATTTATTCCGTTGCATTCGAGAGGCGGAGGATCTTTGAGCAGTTCAGGATGGCGATTTTGGCGGGCTTGTATTATTGATGGTGGAGAGTGTCTCGACCATCGCTGCGTCATAACATAAATTAGGGCGGGAACCAAAAAGATTAATCATGAGTTATTGCCATATTACGGCCTAGATTTCAGGAAAGAAACAATGGGGTTGCCTTCTTTGTTTTGAGTTTGTCTTCTTATCTTGACCTTTGCACAAAATTAACACACTAGCATTGCTATCATTGGCCAAGTCGGATAATAGGAAAGCAACATTGACACAACGAGCGTTTGGGCAAGTAGCCTACACCAAATTAACACAATATGGCACAGCTATCATCAGCCGAGTAAGGTAGTCACGAAAGCAACATTGACACAATGAATGAATGGGCAACCGGAGAAGCACTACAATTCAAGAATGTGCGTGATATGAGATAGTACATTCATGCATTTCAAGATGCAAAACTACCGTGCAGTTTTCCTTACAAAAATCAACATTGGCGCCTTTAACATTTTGCTACAACTAATTTTAGATCAGATAAAGGTTAGATTCACGCCGATTAACAAAATACATGTTGATGTAAAAATATAGTGATATACAATGTGTACTTACATCGACATTGGAGCACGAGAATTTCCCATAAGATATTTTCCTCGAATCTGATCCCAATGGAGGAAGTCTTCTATCGTTTAACCTTATTTTCTAAAAGAGAGATGGGTAAGAAACATGTAGAAAATATGATCAGAATGCTATAAAATTTCATGATGCGAGGATACGCACACGGTTCTTAGAATGGAGTTGACATTCTTTTCTTGGATCGAGCTGACTAGTTCTTTGGCCACTGGAATCTGCTTATTATCGATTAGAGTTGGGTTTCTCTGTCTTTGGAAGCGGTATCTATGAAAAATGGAGTTGGTTTATTATCTCCTGGCGTTTGGATCTTTTGCAAAGACCTGGTTTGTAACCCTTGATTCTAACAGAGCCGTCTTTCCCTTGCATGCCTTATATAGAAGAATGGTGATTCAGTTATAAAACATGCTCTGGCAGAGATGGAATAGGTCTTGAAGCATAGAAAGGCATGACATATTGACATGTATTCCTCCATCCGGAAATAAATGGGACGGGTCTAGGCGTCTTTCAGTTCTAGATATATCGATTTTATCCATTTACATGACATTTAATCCTGACGGAGGGAGTATGATGTAAGAGCTAGGGATACGACGAGGACAACACAAGAAAAAAAAACACTGAAAAACCCACTGCAGAACAAAACTATTCAAACCCAGCGATATGAGATAGTACACTCATGCATTTCGGGATGCAAACTACCGGGCAATTTTCCTTACAAAAATCAACATTGTGGCCTTTAATCATACATTTTGCTACAACTAAATTTAGATCAGATAAAGGTTGGATTCACGCCATTAACAAAATACATGCTGATGTAAAAATATAGTGATATACAACAGTACTTACATCTACATTGGAGCACGTAGAATTCCTGCAAGAATCTTTCCTCATAAACGATACCATTGCGTAAATTCTTCTATCTGATAAGCTTATTTTCTAAAAGAGAGATGGGTAAGAAACATGTAGAAAATATGATCAAAGATGCTATAAAATTTCATGATGCAAGGATACGCTACGCTTCTTAGAATTGAGTTGACATATTTTTTGCTTTCATTGGGCGGACTAGTTCTTTAGCCAACTTTGGAATCTGCTTATTATCGAGGGAGTTGGGTTTCTCTATCTTTGGGCGGTATCTATAAAAAGCTGGAGTTGGTTTATTATCTCCTGGCGTTTGGATCTTTTGCAAAGGCCTTGTTTGTAACCCTTGATTCTAACATAGTCGTCTTCCCCTTGCATGCCTTGTATAGAAGAATGATGCTTTAATTATAAAACATGCGGCGAGAGAGATGGAATAGGTACTGAAGAATAGAAAGGCATGACATATTGACATGTATTCCCTCCATCCGGAAAAAAATGGATGGGTCTAGGCATATTTCAGTTCTAGATACATCCTTTTTTATCCATTTCGGCAACATGTAGTCCGAACGGAGGGAGTATGGTGTAAGAGCTAGGGATACGACAGGACAACACAAAGAAAAAAACCGGTTGAATGTAAAACTATATGCTAGCGGAATAAATGCAGAAATAACAAAGGCAACATACACGTGTATGATTGGGAAAATAAGATGGCATTGCAACAGAGCACTAGAACAGCACTTCAATGTAAAAACATGGTATGGCGGAGCGGATGAAGTACATCTTGATGAATAACAATGCATAAGATATTCAAGCATGATGTCCAAATTAAGCGAGATGGCATTGCGATAGAGTAGAATGACAAGATTTGAATTTGAAAACATGTTATCATGAATGGAATAGGTCTTTGAAAAAATGGAAGGCATGACATATTTACATGCATGATCAGCATGCTAAGCACATGGCATTGCAACGGAGTAGATACACTCCAGGACATTATATGCATGTTGTACCCATATCACACGGGCCAAGTTAGAGCAAGGACCTTGTGGGGTGAAGAGGATTCATCATCTTTACGCAAGTCTTCTCAAGAAGCGCCTTTACATGTTCCATCATATTGGGTATCATTGACATCAAGTTTATTGGCCTTTACATTTGCTCCGTGAGGTTCTTGTGTGTGTGTGTGTGTGTGTGTGTGTGTCTATATATATATATATATATATATATATATATATATATATATATATATATATATATATCAGTGTGTGCAATTATATCCGACATGCATGGAAGACAACTAGTAGTTAGATTTATGTAAATGAGTGCCCTGTAGGAGACAACATAAATAGTAGGGTAGGGGTTAACTAAGCGACAACGGTCTCATAAACTAAAGGGAGAAAAGCAGATGAAAGCTACAGAATATGTATCGTTTGTACTCGAGATTAACTAGATGGCACACAAAAGTATTAAAGCACAACATAGGTAATACTACAAGTGGTATAATACTATAATCACCAGCACAATGGGATAGCATTGGGCGATGGATGATAACTATGGAACAGCGTTACCTAAAGAACAAGTATCTTAGCTGAACTATGGAACAGCGTGAACTCTGAACAAGACCCGTAAGAGATCGGCATGAATATACAAAGTGAAATGTGATGATCTATTTTCCGTGCTTAGATGAATAACAAAGCCATAAATGTTGCACACAAGTAAGATGAGGGTACAACCTATCCGGCTGCCATCCATAGGAGTGAGCATCATGTCTTTGACTTGTCGATGGCCCTGCAGCTTGTTGTGGCTGTCCATGTCGAACACGCGCATTACGATGCGAGGAACTATTGAGTGGGGACCGTGGCTCCCTTCAGGTGTATGCTTCTCTTGTTGGAGCAGCTGCGGTGAGAAGGAAGACGGTGTGTCCGAAGATGCACATAACGCATAAAGTTAAGAACGACATATCTCTTTGATCCGAAGAAATACACTAAGAGATCAACAGCAAGGTACGAGAGTGGTCACACGTCCAGATTGACTCAAGACTAAATTGGGGTCACACGATTTTATTTTATTTTAGGCCCTGTCCGATCTCGCCGGATGGCTTGACGGCCGTCTTGTGCCTCCGGTGACACTATTCGGAATCTTCCCGAGGAGCCAGCGACCAACGGCAGAGCAGCTCGCCTCCGCCGTCCGTGGCCCCGTCAAAACCCCGCTCTCGCCCCACCGCCTTTGTCGTGGTTGCGCCGCCCGGGCCAATCCACAAAGACTCCCGTCATCGAGATCCGTGGCGGCGGTACCTTCAACCCACGCAACTCTAAAAGATAGCCATCTAAGCGCTGCTTCCGTGGCGAACTTGCGGCCCAGCGCCCTTACGTTAGACACCAGCCAACCGGCAGCCTAGGAGCTCCGCCGCCTCGAGGGGTGCTGCTTCCCATTGGGAATCGATTGGCCTAGAATAAAAATTCGGACAACCGATGCCTAAATAAAGTGATTTCGGATGAGGGTGCGACCTATCTGGCGGCATGGTGAAGTAGGCAGGTCCAAATTTGCCGAGTCGGTGAGGCCGGGCGATTCTGCGATGGTGACCGGCGAGGAAAGAGCGATGTCGCTGACGGTCCGACTCTGTGAAGCAGCCCGGGACTCTGCGGATCTGAAGTTGGAGCCGCTCCGGCGCTGTGAACAACGGCGGGGGTGAATCGGCTCCGGTACGGTTCAAGCGGCCGTCGTCGAGGCAGCACCAGCAGCACGGAGTAAGAGGCACACGGCCCAGTGCATGATGGCAATTGGACAGCGTCTCCGGCATTAGGGAGGAGGGCGGCTGTGATATTGGTGCGGTGGGGGCGCCATGGAGGTGGGGCTGAGGTTTCGCGGCTCGGGAGAAGTGAGCTTCCGGGGAGAAGGTGATTTAGGCGCCCACAAGGTATGAATGGGGGGCGGGGGGGCAATTAGGAGGAGTTGAGGAGTCCGGATTAGGGGTGTCCGGATAGCCGGACTATGACCTTTGGCCGGACTCCTGGACTATGAAGATACAAGATTGAAGACTTCGTCCCGTGTCCGGATGGAACTTTCCTTGGCGTGGAGGGCAAGCTTGGCGATGCGGATATGTAGATCTCCTACCATTGTAACCGACTCTGTGTAACCCTAACCCTCTCCGGTGTCTATATAAACCGGAGGGTTTTACTCAAATGGGACGAACAACAATCATACCATAGGCTAGCTTCTAGGGTTTAGCCTCTACGATCTCGTGGTAGATCTACTCTTGTACTACCCATATCATCAATATTAATCAAGCGGAGTAGGGTTTTACCTCCATCGAGAGGGCCCGAACACAGGTAAAAACATCGTGTCCCTTGTCTCATGTTACCATCCGCCTAGGCAGCGCGATTCGGGACCCCCTACCCGAGATCCCCGGTTTGACACCGACATTGGTGCTTTCATTGAGAGTTCCTGCGTCGCCGTCATCTTTAGGCCCGATGGCTCCTCCGATCATCAACAACGATGGGCTCGGTGAGACTTTTCTCCCGGACAGATCTTCGTATTTGGCGGCTTTACTGCTGCGGGCGATTAAGCTTGGCCATCTGGAGCAGATTGAAAGCTCGCCCTGGCCATCCGGTCAGATTTGGAAGTTTGAACTACACGGCCGGCGTCGCGGAGACTTGATCTTGACGGAGTTCGAGCCCGACCAAGCAGCGCCCGCCTTTATTACGATGGGCATGATCTAGCTCTGCCGCTGAGCGGTGTCACGGAGGCGGCGCCGATGTCCGCTCCGACCCTTAGCTCGGGCCGACATTGCGAATATCGAGGGCGGGTGGTGGACACCGCCTCGGGGGCTACCTGTCGATCGGCCATCGAGCGAACACCATACCTGTCCTTTGCGAAGCTTCGTGACTCAGAGGTGCGGACTCCTTTCCGGACTCTGAACCTTCCAGCGCCCCACCTTGTCCAGATCTGATTGGGCGCGGTAATGGAGTTCACCGCCCGGCGGACATCTTTCGGCGCTCTCCTTTCGGCGACATTACGAATACACTAAAGTCTCTCTCTTTATCGGAGAGCCTCGGCGAACTACGGTCGGGAAGGTTGGGATCTGAGACGGCGAAGAAATTCAATGCCCACCCACCACCCACTTTATAGCCACTTGTCGATGATTCAAGCAGACATGCTCGACTTCGACTCAAGACATCGGCGGTATGGACTGGCGATGTAGGGAGAACATGAACCAGCACCTATAGGGCCTTTGGAGAACCACCTCATCTCACGATGTATACATGGTGGACACACCTAAAGGAAGTGACGACGAGGAAAAACGGGACACTACGAAGGATCATTCCCTCGAAAAGCAGTCAAAACGGCGGCGTAAGCGCCACTTAAAGTCCCGCCTCGACAAAGACAATAGCCATCCGGACCCAGCCATAGAGCGAAGCGAACCGGGACGGCGAACATGCTATTGAGCAACCGTCCGAACAGGACAACCGGATAAACAACCCGTCGGCGAAGATAACGGTCCGGGACGATCTCACGCGGACAAGTTCTTTGGGCGAGAAAGACCTCCACAAAAGGCTGCGTCGCCCTTTGCGCGTAGCCTGAAAAGCGAAGCGGAAGCTCAAAACAGGGAAGATGCACTCGAGAATCGGATGGAGCAAAGTACTCAACACCGCGAGACAAATCTGGCGTGATCGCCCGAACAAAGTGCTACCCAAAGCGAAAACTACTGCCCGAATTTGGCGAGAGGCCATAGAGCCCGGGGATCAAAAAACAAAGGAGGCCACCCGGTGGATGGGCGACCCCATGGCAAACAGAGAGGCGGCAAGCGGCGTTGCACACAAGCCGCACGCGATCCGCTGAGATTCGCATCAAAAGGAGGGCCGGCCAGATCTATCTATGGGCCCGGAAAGCAAGCTACAGTAAGCAATGCAACACATCAAATATCCGAACATCACGGCACACCCGGATATAGGGGTGCCGCACACTATGTTTCACCGATGAGGTCTTTGGATCATGAATTTCCAGCGAGTTCAAGCCCGTAAACATAGAGGCATCTGACGGAACAACGGACCACGGAGTGCGGATTGAGGATTACATCCTCCATATACATATGGCTAGAGGAGATGATCTCCACGCCATAAAATACCTACCCCTCAAGCTCAAAGGGCCAGCCGCCATTGGCTTAAAAGCCTTCCGAAAACACCATTGGAAGTTGGGAAGAGCTCGGCGATGCTTTTCGGGCAAATTTTTCAAGGGACATATGTCCGACCTCCGGATCTTGAGACAATTTAAGTCACATAACTCAACAACACGGAGAGTCAGCCCGGAAGTGCAGAGCAGATTCCTTACTAAAAAGAATCAAATAGTCGATTGTCCGGACGCTTGAAGCCTTAGCAGCTTTCAAACACAACGTCAGAGACGAATGGCTCGCCGGACACCTCGTACAAGAAAAGCCAAGAACAATGGCGGCATTAACAAAGCCTCATGACCCGCTTTTGCGCGGAGAGGATAGCTGGCTGGCAAGATCACGATGCAGCTGACCCAAATACATTCGAAGTTAGGGATGGAAGCGAAACCACGGCGCAGCAAGGACCAGCGTCGGACCAAGGGAAACAGCCGAAGAGCCTGGCAGATCAACGCCGGATTCAAAAGCTCTCGGCGAGAATCATAAAAAGCTGCCCCTTAAGGATAACAGGACGAGCTATCCAACTTAAACAAAATCTTGGACAAGATATGCCAAATCCACAGTACTCCGGGAAGCACGCAAACCATACCCACAGAGATTATTGGGTCTTCAAGTAGTCCGCAAACTCAGCGCCCGAACACAAGGGGCTCGACACACCAGCGAAGATGATGTGAACCCCACAAGCGAACACCGAGAAAACAAAAGAATTTCCCACGAAATCAAAGCAGTAAACTCACTTTCTACGTGACAAAGGGAAAAATAGAGCGGCGCCCATAGAGCCGCAGCGCCATACGGCCTATCCCGGAGGAGACCCGCCATGTGGTCGTTAAAACCAATCACCTTCGACCATCAGGATTACTCTAGAAGTATACGGAATGCAGGTCGGACTGCCTTGATATTAGATCCGATAATTGGCGGACTCCAATTTACTCAGGTCCTAATGGACGGCGGCAGTGATCTAAACCTGCTATATCAGGACACAATCCGCATAATGGGGATAGACCCAACCAAATTTTGCCACAGCAACACTTCCTTTCAAGGGGTAATGCCAGGCCTATATGCCCATTGTACGGGCTCTCTACGGCTAGAAGTTGTGTTCGGCTCACCCGATAACTTCCGCCGCGAAAAGTTAACCATCCACCTCGCCCCATTTACAAGTAGCTATCAAGCACTATTGGGACGCGAAGCTTTCACCTGCTTTAACTTAATACCGCATTATGCATCTCTTACACTTAAAATGCCCGGTCCACGTGGCATCATCTCGTGAAAGGGAAACATCGAGGGTTCCTCGAGTCCGGAAATTTGTGCGGTTGCCTTGACAACCACACAATAAACCGGCTTCACCAATACAAGCACTTAGACAGGTCGCCCAGACCACGGACACGGCTGGGCCGAGTCCGGCGGTAAATCTGTGAAGTGCTTACTAGAAGCATACCCCCGTACAAGGGGCTCCGCGCATGCACAACAAGAGACAATAAAGCTCAATTTTATTCATTTTTGAATTGTACTTCATTTATTTAATATAATGTACATTTTTGCACGACCTTTTTCCACTAAGTTCCTCTCTTTTACAGATGAACACCGTGCTGTTGGGGAACGTAGCAGAAATTCAAAATTTTCCTACGTGTCACCAAGATCTATCTATGGAGAAACCAGCAACGAGGGGGAAGGAGAGTGCATCTACATACCCTTGTAGATTGCTAAGCGGAAGCGTTCAAGAGAACGGGGTTGAAGGAGTCGTACTCGCCGTGATCCAAATCACCGGAGATCCTAGTGCCGAACGGACGGCACCTCCGCGTTCAACACACGTACAGCCCGGTGGCGTCTCCCATGCCTTGATCCAACAAGGGAGAGGGAGAGGTTGAGGAAGACTCAGATCCCAGCAGCAGCACAACGGGCGTGGTGGTGATGGAGGCGTGGCAATCCTGCAGGGCCGCCAAGCACCGAGGAGAGAGAGAAGGAGAGAGGAAGGGCTGCGCCAAGAGGGAGAGAAACTTCGTGTGTTGGGCAGCCCCTAGACCTCAACTATTTATAGGGGAAGGGGAGGGTGCGACCCCTCTAGGGGTTTCCACCCAAAGTGCGGCTTCCCCAATCCCATCTAGGGTGGCGGCGGAGGGGAAGAGAGGGAGGCGCGCAGGGTGGGCCTTAGGGCCCATCTCTGCCCTAGGGTTTGCCCCCTCCACTCTTCCCTTGCGCCTTGGGCCTTGTGGGGGGGCGGGCGCACCAGCCCACCTGGGGCTGGTCCCCTCCCACACTTAGCTCATGCAGCCCTCCGGGGATGGTGGCCCCACTTGGTGGACCCTCGGGACCCTCCCAGAGTGGTCCCGATGCGTTCTGGAAATAAAACCCGAAACTTTCCAGGTGACCAAAACAGGACTTCCCATATATAAATCTTTACCTCCGGACCATTCGGAACTCCTCGTGGCGTCCGGGATCTCATCAGGACTCCAGAAAAACGTTCGGTAACCACATACAAACTTCCTTTATAACCCTAAGCGTCGCCAGACCTTAAGTGTGTAGACCCTACGGGTTCGGGAATCATCTTGAACATGACCGAGGCGTTCTCCGGTCAATAACCAACAATGGGATCTGGATACCCATGTTGGCTCCCACATGTTCCACGATGATCTCATCGGATGAACCACGATGTCAAGGACTCAATCACTCCGTATACAATTCCCTTTGTCTAAGCGGTATCGTACTTGCCCGAGATTCGATCGTCGGTATCCCGATACCTTGTTCAATCTCATTACCGGCAAGTCTCTTTACTCGTTCCGTAACACATCATCCCGTGATCAACCCCTTAGTCACATTGTGCACATTATGATGATGTCCTACCGAGTGGGCCGAGAGATACCTCTCCGTCGGCGGAGTGACAAATCCGATCTCGATTCGTGCCAACCCAATGACACTTTCGGAAATACCTTAATGCACCTTTATAGCCACCCGATTCGTTGTGGCGTTTGGTACACCCAAAGCATTCCTACGGTATCCGGGAGTTGCACAATCTCATGGTCTAAGGAAATGATACTTGACATTAGAAAAGCTTTAGCATCTGAACTACGATCTTTGTGCTAGGCTCGGGATTGGGTCTTGTCCATCACATCATTCTCCTAATGATGTGATCCCGTTATCAACGACATCCAATGTCCATGGTCGGAAACCGTAACCATCTATTGATCAGCGAGCTAGTCAACTAGAGGCTTACTAGGGACATGGTGTTGTCTATGTACCCACACATGTATCGAGTTTCCTTTCAATACAATTATAGCATGGATAATAAGCGATTATCATGAACAAGGAAATATGATAATAACTAATTTATTATTGCCTCTAGGGCATATTTCCAACAGTCTCCCACTTGCACTAGAGTCAATAATCTAGTTCACATCGCCATGTGATTAACAGCGATAGGTCACATCGCCATGTGACCAACATCCAAAGAGTTTACTAGTGTCGATAAACTAGTTCACATCATCATGTGATTAAGACTCAATGAGTTACGAGGTTTGATCATGTTTTGCTTGTGAGAGAGGTTTTAGTCAATGGTCTGAACCTTTCAGATCCGTGTGTGCTTGCAAATTTCTAGGTCATATTATAACGCTGCTTCCACGCTCCACTTGGAGCTATTCCAAATGGTTGCTCCACTATCGTATCCGGTTTGCTACTCGAGTCACTCGGATAGGTGTTAAAGCTTGCATCGGCGTAACCCTTTACGCCGAACTCTTTATCACCTCCATAATCGAGAAACATGTCATATTTACTCCAAGGACAATTTTGACACGCTGTCAATGATCCATTCTGGATCATTCTTGTACTATGGACTGACTCATGGCAAGGCACACTTCCGGTGCGGTACCACGGCATAGCATCTTTGTAGAGCCTACGTCTAAGGCATAGGGGCGACCTTCGTCCTTTCTCTCTTTTCTGCCGTGGTGAGATTTAACTCTTAACTTCATACCTTACAACTCGAGCAAGAACTTCTTCTTTGGTGATCCATCTTGAACACCTTCAAGATCATGTCAAGGTATGTGCTCATTTGAAAGTACCATTTAAGCGTTTTGATCTATCCTCATAGATCTTGATGCCCAATGTTCAAGCGGCTTAATCCGGGTTTTCCATTGAAAAACACTTTTCATATAACCCTATATGCTTTCGGAAATTCTACATCATTTACGATCAACAATATGTCAACAACATATACTCATCAGAAATTCTATAGTGCTCCCACTCACTTCTTTGGAAATACAAGTTTCTCATAAACTTCATATAAACCCAAAATCTTTGATCATCTCATCAAGCGTACATTCCAACTCCGAGATGCTTACTCAAGTCCTTAGAAGGATTGTTGGAGCTTTGCATACCTGTTAGCGTCTTTCAGGATTGTCAAAACCTTCTGGTTGTATCACATACAACCTTTCCTCAAGAATAACGTCGAGGAAACAATGTTTTGACATCCTATCGCTGAATTTCATAAATGCAGCTAATACTAACATGATTCCGGCGGACTTAAGCATCGCTACGGATGAGAAAATCTCATCGTAGTCAACTCCTTGAACTTGTGAAAACTCTTACGCCACAAGTCGAGCTTCACAGACGGTGACATTACCGTTCACGTCCATCTTCTTCTTAAAGATCCATTTATCTCAATGGCTTGCCGATCAATGGGCAATTCCACCAAAGTCCATGCTTTGTTCCGATACATGGATCTGTCTCTCGGATTTCATGGCTTCTAACCATTTGTTGGAATATGGGCCCACCATTGCTTCTCCATAGCTCGTAGGTTCATTGTTGTCTAGCAACATGACCTCCAAGACAGGATTATCGTACCACTCCGAAGCAGTACGCGTCCTTGTCGTCCCTCACGAGGTTGGTAGTGACTTGATCCAAGTTTCATGATCACTATCATAGCTTCTACTTCAATTGGTGTAGGTGCCACGGGAACAACTTCACATGCCCTGCTACACACTAGTTGAAGTGATGGTTCAATAACCTTATCAAGTCTCCACCATCCTCCCACTCAATTCTTTCGAGAGAAACTTTTCCTCGAGAAAGGACCGTTCTAGAAACAATCCCTATTGCTTCCGGATCTGAATTAGGAGGTATACCCAGCGGTTTTGGGTATCCTATGAAGATGCATTTTATCCGCTTTGGGTTCGAGCTTATCAACTTTGAAACCTTTTTCACATAAGCGTCGCAGCCCCCAAAATTTTAAGAAAGCGACAACAGGTTTCTCCAAACCATAGTTCAAGCGGTGTCGTCTCAGCGGAATTACGTGGTGCCCTATTAAAGTGAGTGCGGTTGTCTCTAATGCCTAACCCATGAGCGATAGTAGTATTCGACAAGAGACATCATAGTACGCACCATATTCAATAGGGTGCAACTATGATGTCCGGACACACCATCACACTATGGTGTTCCGGTGATATTTATTGTGAAACAATTTCCACAATGTCTTAATTGCGTGCCAAAGCTCGTAACTCGAGATACTCATCTCTATGATCATATCATAGACATTTTATCCTCTTGTCACGATGATCTTTAACTTCACTCTGAAATTACTTGAACCATTCAATAATTCACATTTGTGTTTCATCAAGTAAATATACTCAACATCTACTCGAATCATCACGTGAAGTAAGAGCATAACGATATTCCTTTGCATGCCTCGGCACTCATTGGACTGCACACATCAAAATGTATTACTTCCAACAAGTTGCTTTCTTGTTCCATCTTCTTTGAAATCGAGGCTTTTAGGTCATCTTGCCCATGTGGTATGATTTGCATGTCTCAAGTGATTCAACATCAAGTGAGTCCAAAGCGATCCATCTGCATGGAGTTTCTTCAAGCGTATATACCAATAGACATGGTTCACATGTCTCAATCTTTTCAAAAGCAGGTGAGTCCAAAGATCCATCAACATGGAGCTTCTTCATGCGTTTACACCAATATGACTTACATGGCGGTGCCACAAGTAAGTGGTACTATCATTACTATCTTATATCTTTTGGCATGAAAATGTGTATCACTACGATCGAGATTCAATAAACCATTCTTTTAGGTGTAAGACCATTGAAGGTATTATTCAAATAATTAGAGTAACCATTATTCTCCTTAAATGAATAAGCGCATTGCAATAGACATAATCCAATCATGTCTATGCTCAGCATAAACACCAAATAACAATATTCAAGTTTAGCACCAATCTCGATGGTAGAGGGCGTCGCGATGCTTGATCACATCAACCTTGGAAACACTTCCAACACATATCGACGACTCACCTTTAGCTAGTCTCCGTTTATTCCGTAGCTGTTATTTCGAGTTACTAACACTTAGCAACCGAACGGTATCTAATACCACAGTGCTACTAGAATTACTAGTAAAGTACACATTAACATAATGTATATCCAATATACTTCTATCGACCTTGCTTGCCTTCTCATCGCCAAGTATCCGAGGTGGTTACGCTTGATGTCCGTTCCTCTCATTACGAAACACTTAGTCTCGGGTTTGGGTTCAACCACAGGTTTCTTCAACTTTGGGCAGCAACTGATTTGCCGTTTCATGAAGTACCCCTTCTTGCCCTTGCCCTTCTTGAAACTAAGTGGTTTTACTAACCATCAACAATTGATGCTCCTTCTTGATTTCTACATTCAGCGGTGTCGAACATTGCGAATACCTCAAGGATCATCATATCTATCCCTGATATGTTATAGTTCATCCGCGAAGCTCTAGCAGCTTGGTGGCAATGACTTTGGAGAAACATCACTATCTCATGCGGAAGAGCAACTCCCACTCGATTCAAGTGATTGTTGTACTCGAGACAATCTGAGCACAAGCTCAACGATTGAGCTTTTCTCCCTTAGTTTGCGAGCTAAGAAAATTGTCGGAGGTCTTATATCTCTTGACATGAGCACGAGCACGAAATCCCAATTTCAGCCCTCGAAACATCTCATATGTTCATGACGTTTGAAAGCGTCTTTGGTGCCTCAACTCTAAACCGTTTAAGCCCGAACTATCACGTAGTTATCAAAATGTGTTTGTCCGATGTTACAACATCCACGGGCAGCGTTTGGGGTTCAAAGCACCTTTGGCGGTGCATTAAGGACATAAGCTTTCTCTTGTCCGCATAATCGCTCTTGTCAACTTTCAACTATATTTTCTCTAGGAACATATCTAAGCAGTAGAACTAAAAGCGCGAGCTATGACATAATTTGCAAAGGGTTTTGACTATGTTCGGGATAATTAAGTTCATCTAATGAACTCCCACTCGAATAGACATCCTGTTGGGGAGCGTGGCGAGAAATTCAAAATTTTTTAAATGCGTGTCACCAAGATCTATCTATGGAGAAACCAGGAGCGAGGGAAGGAGAGTGCATCTACATACCCTTGTAGATTGCTAAGCGAGGCGTTCAAGAGAAGCAGGGTTGAAGGAGTCGTACTCGTCATGATCCAAATCACGGAGATCCTAGTGCCGAGCAGACGGCACCTCGCGTTCAACACACGCCACAGCCGGTGAGGTCTCCCATGCCTTGATCCAGCAAGGAGAGAGGGAGAGGTTGAGGAAGACTCCATCCAGCGGCAGCACAAGCGGTGTGGTGATGGTGGAGAGGCGTGGCAATCCTGCGGGGCTTAGCCGTAAGCACTGCGGGGAGAGGAGGAGGTGTCACGGGGAGGAGGGAGGCGCCCGAGGGACTCAGGTGTGGCTTCCCTCCTCCCTCCACTATATAGGGGCAAGGGAGAGGGAGGGGGCGCAGCCTTGGCCCTTCCTCCAAGGAAGGGTGCGGCCAGGGAGGAGTCCATCCTCCCTAAGGCACCTAGGAGGTGCCTTCCCCCTTTAGGACTCTCCCTTTCCCTTATCTCTTGGCGCATGGGCCTCTTGGGGCTGGTGCCCTTGGCCCATATAGGCCAAGGCGCACACCCCTACAGCCCATGTGGCCCCCCGGGGCTGGTGGACCCCTGGTGGACCCCCGGACCCCTTTCAGCACTCCCGGTACAATACCGATAATCTGTGAAACTTTCCGGCTGACCAAAACAAGACTTCCTATATATAAATCTTTACCTCGGGACCATTCCGAACTCCTCATGACGTCCGGGATCTCATCGGGACTACGAACAACATTCGGTAACCACATACAAACTTCCTTTTAAACCCTAAGCGTCGCCAGACCTTAAGTGTGTAGACCCTACGGGTTCGGGAACCATCTTGAGACATGACCGAGGGCGTTCTCCGGTCAATAACCAACAACAGGATACGGATACCCATGTTGGCTCCCACATGTTCCACGATGATCTCATCGGATGAACCACGATGTCAAGGACTCAATCAATCCGTATACAATTCCCTTTGTCTAAGCGGTATTGTACTTGCCGAGATCGATCGTCGGTATCCCGATACCTTGTTCAATCTCGTTACAGGCAGAGTCTCTTTACTCGTTCCGTAACACATCATCCGTGATCAACCCCTTGGTCACATTGTGCACATTATGGCGATGTCCTCTGCAGGTGGGCCGAAGATACCTCTCCGTTTACCGCGAGTGACAAATCCGATCTCGATTCGTGCCAACCCAATGAGACACTTCGGAGATACCTGTAATGCACCTTTATAGCCACCCGGTTACATTGTCACGTTTGGTACACCCAAAGCATTCCCTACGGTATCAGGAGTTGCACAATCTCATGGTCTAAGGAAAAGATACTTGACATTAGAAAAGCTTTTAGCATCTGAACTACTACGATCTTTGTGCTGGGCTTATGATTGGGTCTTGTCCATCACATCATTCTGCCAATGATGTGATCCCGTTATCAATGACATCCAATGTCCATGGTCGTGAAACCGTAACCATCTATTGATCAACGAGCTAGTTAACTAGAGGCTTACTAGGGACATGGTGTTGTCTATGTACCCACACATGTATCTGAGTTTCCTATCAATACAATTATAGCATGGATAATAAGCGATTATCATGAACAAGGAAATATAATAATAACTAATTTTTATTGCCTCTAGGGCATATTTCCAATAGTCTCCCACTTGCACTAGAGTCAATAATCTAGTTCACATCGCCATGTGATTAACAACGATAGGTCACATCGCCATGTGACCAACATCAAAAGTTTACTAGTGTCGCTAAACTAGTTCACATCACCATGTGATTAAGACTCAATGAGTTACGGGGTTTGATCATGTTTTCCTTGTGAGAGAAGTTTTAGTCAGCGGTGCTGCGATATTCAGATCCGTATGTACTTGCAATTCTCTATGTCATATTGTAAATCTGCTTCCACGCTCCACTTGAAGCTATTCCAAATGGTTGCTCCACTATCACGTATCCGGTTTGCTACTCGAGTCACTTTCGGATAGGTGTTAAAGCTTACATCGATGTAACCCTTTCGCGAACTCTTTATCACCTCCATAATCGAGAAACATGTCCTTATTTACTCCAAGGACAATTTTGACCGCTGTCCAATGATCCCCATTCCTGGATCATTCTTGTACCTTATGGTGACTCATGGCAAGGCACACTTCGATGCGGTACCTGACCATAGCATACTATAGAGCCTACGTCTAAAACATAGGGGGCGACCTTCGTCCGTTCTCTCTCTTCTGCCGTGGTCGAGCTTTAAGTCTTAACTTCATACCTTACATCTCAGGCAAGAACTCCTTCTTTGACTGATCCATCTTGAACTCCTTCAAGATCATGTCAAGGTATATGCTCATTTGAAAGTACCATTAAGCGGTTTTGATCTATCCTCATATATCTTGATGCTCAATGTTTATGTAGCTTAATCCAGGTTTTCACTTGAAAAACACCTTTCAAATAACCCTATATGCTTTACAAAAAATTCTACATCATTTCTGATCTTCAATATGTCAACGACATATACTCATCAGAAATTCTATAGTGCTCCCACCCACTTCTTTGGAAATACAAGTTTCTCACAAACTTTGTATAAACCCAAAATCTTTGATCATTTCATCAAAGCGTATATTCCGACTCCGAGATGCTTACTCCAGTCCTTAGAAGGATCATTTGGAGCCAAAGCATACCTTTTAGCATCCTTAGGATCGACAAAACTTTACGATTGTATCACATACAACCTTTCCTTACGAAAAGCTGGTAAGGAAACTCGTTTTGACATCCATCTGCGATTTCATAAATGCAGCTAGTGCTAACATGATTCCGACGGACTTAAGCATCGCTACGGATGAGAAAATCTCGCCGTAGTCAACTCCTTGAACTTGTGGAAAAACTCTTTGCCACAAGTCGAGCTTCATAAACGGTGACATTACCGTCCACGTCCGTCTTCTTCTTAAAGATCCATTTATCTCAATGGCTTGCCGATCAGCGGGCAAGTCCACCAAAGTCCATGCTTTGTTACGATACATGGATCCTATCTCGGATTTCATGGCTTCTAACCATTTGTTGGAATATGGGCCCACCATTGCTTCTCCATAGCTCGTGGGTTCATTGTTGTCTAGCAACATGACATTCAAGACAGGATCACTGTACCACTCCGAGCGATCTGGCGTCCTTGTAGATCCCTACGAGGTTCGGTAGTGACTTGATCTGAAGCTTCATGATCACTATCATAAGCTTCTACTTCAATTGATGTAGGTGCCACGAGAACTTCACGTGCCCTGCTACCTGCTTGGTTGAAGTGATGGTTCAATATCCTCATCAAGTCTCCTCCATCCTCCCACTCAATTCTTTCGAGAGTAACTTTTCCTCGAGAAAGGACCCGTTTCTAGAAACAATCCCTATTGCTTTCGGATCTGAATTAAGAGGTATACCCAACCGTTTTGGGTGTCCTATGAAGATGCATTTTATCCGCTTTGGGTTCGAGCTTATCAACCTGAAACTTTTTCACATAAGCGTCGCAGCCCCAAACCTTTAAGAAAGCGACAACTTAGGTTTCTCCAAACCATAGTTCAAGCGGTGTCGTCTCAACGAAATTACGTGGTGCCCTATTAAAGTGAGTGTGATTGTCTCTAATGCCTAACCCATGAGCGATAGTGGTAATTCGATAAGAGACATCATGGTACGCACCATATCCAATAGGGTGCAACTATGATGTTCGGACACACCATCACACTATGGTGTTCGAGCGGTATTAATTGTGAAACAATTTCCACAGTGTCTTAATTGCGTGCCAAAGCTCGTAACTCAGATACTCATCTCTATGATCATATCATAGACATTTTATCCTTTTGTCACAATGATCTTTAACTTCACTCTGAAATTACTTGAACCATTCAATAATTCAGACTTGTGTTTCATCAAGTAAATATACTCAACATCTACTCGAATCATCAGTGAACTTCGAACATAACGATATTCACTTTGCATGCCTCGGCACTCATTGGACTGCACACATCAAAATGTGTTACTTCCAACAAGGTTGCTACCTTGTTCCATCTTCTTGAAAGCAGAGGCTTTTGGTCATCTTGCCCATGTGGTATGATTTGCATATCTCAAGTGATTCAAAATCAAGTGAGTCCAAGCGATCCATCTGCATGGAGTTTCTTCATGCGTATACACCAATAGACATGGTTAGCATGTCTCAAACTTTTCAAAAGCGAGTGAGTCCAAAGATCCATCAACATGGAGCTTCTTCATGCGTTTTACACCAATATGACTTACATGGCGATTGCCACAAGTAAGTGGTACTATCATTACTATCTTATATCTTTTGGCATGAAAATGTGTATCACTACAATCGAGATTCAATAAACCATTCTTTTAGGTGCAAGACCATTGAAGGTATTTATTCAAATAAATAGAGAAACCATTATTCTCCTTAAATGAATAACCGTATTGCGATAGACATAATCCAATCATGTCTATGCTCAACGCAAACACCAAATAAAAATTATAGGATTAACTCCAATCTCGATGGTAGAGGGAGGCGTGCAATGCTTGATCACATCAACCTTGGAAACACTTCCAACACATATAAATCGGCTCACCTTTAGCTAGTCTCCGTTTATTCCGTAGCTTTTATTTGAAGTTACTAACACTTAGCAACCGAACCGGTATCTAATACCACAATGGTGCTACTAGGAGTACTAGTAAAGTACACATTAACATAATGTATATCCAATATACTTCTATCGACCTTGCCGGCCTGCTCATCTACCAAGTATCTAGGGTGGTTCCGCTTGATTGTTCGTTCCTCTCATTCTGAAGCACTTAGTCTCGGGTTTGGGTTCAACCTTGGGTTTCTTCACTAGAGCGACAAGCTGTTTTGCCGTTTCATGAAGTATCCCTTGTTTCCCTTGCCCTTCTTGAAACTAGTGGTTTTACCAACCATCAACAATTGATGCTCCTACTTGACTTCTACTTTCGCGGTGTCAAACATCGCGAACACTTCAAGGATCATCATATCTATCCACGATATGTTATAGTTCATCCACGAAGCTCTAGTAGCTTGGTGGCAATGTCTTTGGAGAAACATCACTATCTCATCCGGAAGATTAACTCCACTCGATTCAAGTGATTGTTGTACCCGGACAATCTGAGTACAAGCTCAACGATTGAGATCTTCTCCCTTAGTTTGTAGGCTAGAAAACTCGTCGGAGGTCTCATACCTCTTGGCGGGGCGAGCCTGAAATCCCAATTTCAGCTCTCAGAACATCTCATATGTTCCGCGACATTTCAAAAAACGTCTTTGGTGATTCAACTCTAAACCGTTTAACTGAACTATCACGTAGTTATCAAAACGTGTATGCCCGATGTTCGTAACATCCACAAACGACGTTTGGGGTTCAGCACACTGAGCGGTGCATTAAGGACATAAGCTTTCTATTGTCCGCATAATCGCTCTGTCAACTTTCAACTATATTTTTCTAGGAACATATCTAAGCGGTGGAACTAAAGCGCGAGCTTACGACATAATTTGCAAAGATCTTTTGACTATGTTCAGGATAATTAAGTTCGTCTCATGAACTCCCACTCGAGATAGACATCCCTCTAGTCATCTAAGTGATTACATGATCCGAGTCAACTAGGCCGTGTCCAGATCATCACGTGAGACGGACTAGTCATCATCGGTGAACATCTTCATGTTGATCGTATCTACCATACGACTCATGCTCGACCTTTCGGTCTCTTGTGTTCCGAGGCCATGTCTGTACATGCTAGGCTCGTCAAGTTAACCCAAGTGTTACTGCGTGTGTAAATCTGGCTTACACCCATTGTATGTGAACGTAAGAATCTATCACACCCGATCATCACGTGGTGCTTGAAGCGACGAACTTTACATAGCGGTGCACGATTAGGGGGAACACTTTCTTGAAATTTTAATGAGGGATCATCTTATTTACTACCGTAGTTCTAAGCAAATAAGATGCATAAACATGATAAACATCACATGCAATCAAATAGTGACATGATATAGCCAATATCATTTTGCTCCTTTGATCTCCATCTTGAGGCTCCATGATCATCATCGTCACGGCATGACACCATGATCTCCATCATCATGATCTCTATCGCCGTGTATTCATGAAGTTGTCTGCGCCAACTATTACTTCTACTACTATGGCTGCGGTTAGCAATAAAGTAAAAGTAATTACATGGCGTTAATATAATGACACACGCAGGTCATACAATAAATAAAGACAACTCCTATGGCTCCTGCGGTTGTCATACTCATCGACATGCAAGAAATTCGTGATTCCTATTACAAGAACATGATCAATCTCATACATCACATATATTCATCACATTCTTCTTGGCCATATCACATCACATAGCATACCACTGCAAAAACAAGTTAGGCGTCCTCTAATTGTTGTTTGCATGTTTTCTGATGGCTGCTATGGGTTTCTAGCAAACGTTTCTTACCTACATAAAACCACAGCGTGATATGCCAATTGCTATTTACCCTTCATAAGGACCCTTTTCATCAAATCCGTTCCGACTAAAGTGTGAGAGGCGGCACCCGCTAGCCACCTTATGCACCAAGTGCATGTCGATTCAGTGGAACCTGTCTCATGTAAGAATGCGTGTAAGGTCGGTCCGGGCGCTTCATCCCACAATACCCGTCGAAACAAGATTGGACTAGTAGCAGTAAGCATATTGAACAAAATCAACGCCCACAACTACTTTGTGTTCTACTCGTGCAAAAGAATCTACGCAATAGACCTAGCTCATGATGCCCTTGTTGGGGAGCGTGGCAGAAATTCAAAATTTTCCTACGTGTCACCAAGATCTATCTATGGAGAAACCAGCAAGCGAGGGAAGGAGAGTGCATCTACATACCCTTGTAGATCGCTAAGCGAAGCGTTCAAGAGAGCGGGGTTGAAGGAGTCGTACTCGTCGTGATACAAATCACACGGAGATCCTAGTGCCGAGCAGACGGCACCTCCGCGTTCAACACACGTATAGCCGGTGGCGTCTCCCATGCCTTGATCCAGAAAGGAGAGAGGAGAGGTTGAGGAAGACTCCATCCAGCAGTAGCACAACAGGCGTGGTGATGGTGGAGGAGCGTGGCAATCCTGCGAGGCTTCGCCAAGCACTGCGGGAGAGGAGGTGGTGTCACGGGAGGAGGAGGCGCCCGGGGACTCAGGTGTGGCTTCCTCCCTCCCTCCACTATATATAGGGGCAAGGGAGAGGCGCAGCCTTGGCCCTTCCTCCAAGTATGGGTGCGGCCAGGGAGGAGTCCATCCTCCCTAAGGCACCTAGGAGGTGCCTTCCCCCTTTAGGGCTCTCCCTTTCCCTTATCTCTTGGCGCATGGGCCTCTTGGGGCTGGTGCCCTTGGCCCATATAGGCCAGGGTGCACACCCTACATCCCATGTGGCCCCGAGCTGGTGGACCCCTGGTGGACCCCGGACCTTTCGGCACTCCGTTACAATACCGATAATCTGTGAAACTTTTCCGTGACCAAAACAAGACTTCCTATATATAAATATTTACCTCCGGACCATTCCAGAACTCCTCGTGACGTCCAGGATCTCATCCGGGACTCCGAACAACATTCGGTAACCACATACAAACTTCCTTTTAAACCCTAGCATCATCGAACCTTAAGTGTGTAGACCCTACGGGTTCGGGAACCATCTGAGACATGACCGAGGCGTTCTCCGGTCAATAACCAACAGCGGGATCTGGATACCCATGTTGGCTCCCACATGTTCCACGATGATCTCATCGGATGAACCACGATGTCAAGGACTCAATCAATCCCGTAGACAATTCCCTTTGTCTAGCGGTATTGTACTTGCCCGAGATTCGATCGTCGGTATCCCGATACCTTGTTCAATCTCGTTACCGGCAAGTCTCTTTACTCGTTCCGTAACACATCATCCGTGATCAACCCCTTGGTCACATTGTGCACATTATGATGATGTCCTACCGAGTGGGCCGAGAGATACCTCTCCGTTTACGGGTGACAAATCCAGTCTCGATTCGTGCCAACCCAACAGACACTTTTCGAGAGATACCGTAATGCACCTTTATAGCCACCCGATTACATTGTGGCGTTTGGTACACCCAAAGCATTCCCTACGGTGTCCGGGAGTTGCACAATCTCATGGTCTAAGGAAAAGATACTTGACATTAGAAAAGCTTTTAGCATACTGAACTACACGATCTTTGTGCTAGGCTTATGATTGGGTCTTGTCCATCACATCATTCTGCCAATGATGTGATCCCTTTATCAACGACATCCAATGTCCATGGTCAGGAAATCGTAACCATCTATTGATCAACGAGCTAGTTAACTAGAGGCTTACTAGGGACATGGTGTTGTCTATGTACCCACACATGTATCTGAGTTTCCTATCAATACAATTATAGCATGGATAATAAACGATTATCATGAACAAGGAAATATAATAATAACTAATTTATTATTGCCTCTAGGGCATATTTCCAACACATCCCTCTAGTCATCTAAGTGATTACATGATCCGAGTCAACTAGGTCGTGTCCGATCGTCACGTGAAACGGACTAGTCATCATCGGTGAACATCTTCATGTTGATCGTATCTACCATACGACTCATGCTCGACCTTTTCGGTCTCTTGTGTTCGAGGCCATGTCTGTACATGCTAGGCTTGTCAAGTCAACCTAAAGTGTATTGCGTGTGTATATCTGGCTTACACCCGTTGTATGTGAGCGTAAGAATCTATCACACCCGATCATCACGTGGTGCTTCTTGAAGCGACGAACTTTACATAGCGGTGCACAGTTAGGGAACACTTTCTTGAAATTTTAATGAGGGATCATCTTATTTACTACCGTCGTTCTAAGCAAATAAGATGCATAAACATGATAAACATCACATGCAATCAAATAGTGACATGATATGGCCAATATCATTTTGCTCCTTTGATCTCCATCTTGAGGCTCCATGATCATCATCGTCACCGGCATGACACCATGATCTCCATCATCATGATCTCCATCATCGTGTCTTCATGAAGTTGTCTCGCCAACTATTACTTCTACTACTACTATGGCTACGGTTAGCAATAAAGTAAAGTAATTACATGGCGTTGTTTAATGACACACGCAGGTCATACAATAAATTAAGACAACTCCTATGGCTCTGCCGGTTGTCATACTCATCGACATGCAAGTCGTGATTCCTATTACAAGAACATGATCAATCTCATACATCACATATCATTCATCACATTCTTTTGACCATATCACATCACATAGTATACCTGCAAAAACAAGTTAGACGTCCTCTAATTGTTGTTTGCATGTTTCTGATAGCTGCTATGGGTTTCTAGCAAGAACGTTTCTTACCTCGCAAAACCACAATGTGATATGCCAATTGCTATTTACCCTTCATAAGGACCCTTTCGCCGAATCCGTTCCGACTAAAGTGGGAGAGCGGCACCCCGGCCACATGCACCAAGTGCATGTCGATCGATGGAACCTGTCTCACGTAAGTGTATGTGTAAGGTCGGTCCGGCCGCTTCATCCCACAATACTGTCAAACAAGATTGGACTAATAACGGTAAGCATATTGAACAAAATCAACGCCCACAACTACTTTGTGTTCTACTCGTGCAAAGAATCTACGCAATAGACCTAGCTCACGATGCCCTTTGTTGGGGAGCGTGGCGAGAAATTCAAAATTTTCCTCGTGTCACCAAGATCTATCTATGGAGAAACCAGCAGCGAGGGAAGGAGAGTGCATCTACATACCCTTGTAGATCGCTAAGCGGAAGCGTTCAAGAGAACGGGGTTGAAGGAGTCGTACTCGTCGTGATCCAAATCACCGGAGATCCTAGTGCCGAACGAATGGCACCTCCGCGTTCAACACACGTACAGCCCGGTGACGTCTCCCATGCCTTGATCCAGCAAGGGGAGAGGGAGAGGTTGAGGAAGACTCCGTCCAGCAGTAGCACAATGGCGTGGTGGTGATGGAGGAGCGTGGCAATCCTACAGGGCTTCGCCAAGCACCATGAGGAGAGGAGAAGGAGAGAGGTAGGGCTGCGCCAAGAGGAGAGGAACTCGTGTGTTGGGCAGCCCCTAGACCTCAACTATTTATAGGGAAGGGGAGGGTGCGCCCCTCTAGGGTTCCACCCCAAAGGGGTGCGGCTGCCCCCAATCCCATCTAGGGTGGCGGCGGAGGGGAAGAGAGTGGGCGCACCCGGGGGTGGGCCTTGGGGCCCATCTGCCCTAGGGTTTGCCCTCCCACTCTTCCTTGCGCCTTGGGCCTTGTGGGGGGTGCACCAGCCCACACAGGGCTGGTCCCTCCCACACTTAGCCCATGCAGCCCTCCGGGGATGGTGGCCCCACTTGGTGGACCCCCAGGACCTTCCCGGTGGTCCCGGTACGTTACCGATAAAACCCGAAACTTTTCCGGTGACCAAAACAGGACTTCCCATATATAAATCTTTACCTCCGGACCATTACGGAACTCCTCGTGACGTCCGGGATCTCATCCGGGACTCGAACAACGTTACTGTAACCACATACAAACTTCCTTTATAACCCTAGCGTCATCGAACATTAAGTGTATGTAGACCCTACGGGTTCGGGAATCATCTTGAGACATGACCGAGGCGTTCTCCGGTCAATAACCAACAGCGGGATCTGGATACCCATGTTGGCTCCCACATGTTCCACGATGATCTCATCGGATGAACCCACGATGTCAAGGACTCAATCAATCCCGTATACAATTCCCTTTGTCTAGCGGTATCGTACTTGCCCGAGATTCGATCGTCGGTATCCCGATACCTTGTTCAATCTCGTTACCGGCAAGTCTCTTTACTCGTTCCGTAACACATCATCCCGTGATCAACCCCTTGGTCACATTTTGCACATTATGATGATGTCCTACCGAGTGGGCCCAGAGATACCTATCCGTCAACCGGAGTGACAAATCCGATCTCGATTCGTGCCAACCAGCGGACACTTTAGGAAATACACGTAATGCACCTTTATAGCCACCCGATTACGTTGTGACGTTTGGTACACCCAAAGCATTCCCTACGGTATCCGGGAGTTGCACAATCTCATGGTCTAAGGAACTGATACTTGACATTAGAAAAGCTTTAGCATACGAACTACTAATGATGTGCTAGGCTCAAGATTGGGTCTTGTCCATCACATCATTCTCCTAATGATGTGATCCCGTTATCAACGACATCCAATGTCCATGGTCAGGAAACCGTAACCATCTATTGATCAACGAGCTAGTCAACTAGAGGCTTACTAGGGACATGGTGTTGTCTATGTACCCACACATGTATCTGTTTCTTTTCAATACAATTATAGCATGGATAATAAACGATTATCATGAACAAGGAAATATGATAATAACTAATTTATTATTGCCTCTAGGGCATATTTCCAACAGTCTTCCACACTTGCACTAGAGACAATAATCTAGTTCACATCGCCATGTGATTAACAACGATAGGTCACATCGCCATGTGACCAACATCCAAAGAGTTTACTAGTGTCGGTAAACTAGTTCACATCATCATGTGATTAAGACTCAATGAGTTACGAGGTTTGATCATGTTTTGCTTGTGAGAGAGGTTTTAGTCAATGATCTGAACCTTTCAGATCCGTGTGTGCTTTGCAAATTTCTAGGTCATATTATAGCGCTGCTTCCACGCTCCACTTGGAGCTATTCCAAATGGTTGCTCCACTATACGTATCCGGTTTGCTACTCGAGTCACTTTCGGATAGGTGTTAAAGCTTGCATCGGCGTAACCCTTTACGCCGAACTCTTTATCACCTCCATAATCGAGAAACATGTCCTTATTTACTCCAAGGACAATTTTGATCGCTGTCCAATGATCCATTCCTGGATCATTCTTGTACCCTTGATCGACTCATGGCAAGGCACACTTCCTATGCGGTACCTGACATAGCATACTTTGTAGAGCCTACGTCTAAGGCATAGGGGGCGACCTTCGTCCTTTCTCTCTTTTCTGCCGTGGTCGAGATTTAACTCTTAACTTCATACCTTACAACTCGTGCAAGAACTTCTTCTTTGGTCGATCCATCTTGAACACCTTCAAGATCATGTCAAGGTATGTGCTCATTTGAAAGTACCATTTAGCGTTTTGATCTATCCTCATAGATCTTGATGCTCAATGTTCAAGCAACAATCCAGGTTTTCCATTGAAAAACACTTTTCATATAACCCTATATGCTTTCGAAATTCTACATCATTTACGATCAACAATATGTCAACAACATATACTCATCGAGAAATTCTATAGTGCTCCCACTCACTTCTTTGGAAATACAAGTTTCTCATAAACTTCGTATAAATCCAACATCTTTGATCATCTCATCAAAGCGTACATTCCAACTCCGAGATGCTTACTCCAGTCCTTAGAAGGATTGCTGGAGCTTTGCATACTTGTTAGCGTCTTTCAGGATTGTCAAAACCTTCTGGTTGTATCACATACAACCTTTCCTCAAGAATAACGTCGAGGAAACAATGTTTTGACATCCTATCTGCAAGATTTCATAAATGCAGCTAATACTAACATGATTCCGACGGACTTAAGCATCGCTACGGATGAGAAAATCTCATCGTAGTCAACTCCTTGAACTTGTGAAAACTCTTACATACAAGTCGAGCTTCACAGACGGTGACATTACCGTTCACGCCCATCTTCTTCTTAAAGATCCATTTATCTCAATGGCTTGCCGATCAGCGGGCAAGTCCACCCAGAATCCATGCTTTGTTCCGATACATGGATCCCATCTCGGATTTCATGGCTTCTAACCATTTGTTGGAATATGGGCCCACCATTGCTTCTCCATAGCTCGTAGGTTCATTGTTATCTAGCAACATGACCTCCAAGACGAGGATTATCGCATTTCACTCAAGCGATCGTGTCCTTGTCGCCTCACGAGGTTCGGTAGTGACTTGATCCGAAGTTTCATGATCACTATCATAAGCTTCTACTTCAATTGGTGTAGGTGCCACAAGAACAACTTCACGTGCCTGCTACACACTAGTTGAAGTGATGGTTCAATAACCTTATCAAGTCTCCACCATCCTCCCACTCAATTCTTTCGAGAGTAACTTTTCCTCGAGAAAGGACCGTTCTAGAAACAATCCCTATTGCTTTCGGATCTGAATTAGGAGGTATACCCAGCGGTTTTGGGTATCCTATGAAGATGCATTTTATCCGCTTTGGGTTCGAGCTTATCAACCTGAAACCTTTTTCACATAAAGCGTCGCAGCCCCAAACTTTAAGAAAGCGACAACAGGTTTCTCCAAACCATAGTTCAAGCGGTGTCGTCTCAACGGAATTACGTGGTGCCCTATTAAAGTGAGTGCGGTTGTCTCTAATGCCTAACCCATGAACGATAGTGGTAATTCGACAAGAGACATCATGGTACGCACCATATTCAATAGGGTGCAACAATGATGTTCGGACACACCATCACACTATGGTGTTCCAGGCGGTATTTATTGTGAAACAGTTTCCACAATGTCTTAATTGCGTGCCAAAGCTCGTAACTCAGATACTCATCTCCGTGATCATATCATAGACATTTTATCCTCTTGTCACGATGATCTTTAACTTCACTCTGAAATTACTTGAACCATTCAATAATTCAGAGGCGGTCCTCTTCTCCCCTTGGATGGAGGGATTCTCGATCCCTCCTTTCTTGATAACCTCCTTCGCGGAGGCAGTAGCTTCCTTGTTCCCCCCTTTGCCTTCTTCCAAAGGTGCAGCCTCCAAAGATCTGGTTAACACGGGATCCGTGGTCTCGGGGAGGGGGCCGGACACTGATCAGTTTTGCTTTCGCTATCCAACTCTGTTTAAGGGACAGCTCTTCTAAGGGCAAGTTTATGACAAATATCACGGATAGTGTGTAATAGATGCAGGACTACCTACTTGAGTATCCGGCGATTGCAGCTCGGACCTGCGTCCTGGTCAAATCCGGACACATTGCTTGTGATCCAAGAAGAGCAGTTGTACATCTCCACAGGCGTTGCACCCATAAAATGTTGGAGAGCTTCGTGGTCCCTCGGATTGAACTCCCACGGTGAGGCGACATTTGCGAGGCGGTGATCACGGCGAATCAGCATGACATGCGCTACTACGACCAGATTGATCTCTCTCCCTCTAGGAGGTCTCGAATACTGACCTGCAACAAGGGCACGTCCTTTGACGGCCCCCAGTCAAGCCCTTTATTGACCCATGACGCCAACCGCGGTGGAGGACCCGAGCGAAAGGCAGGTGGCGCCACCCATTTGGTGCCCCTGGGAGCGGTGATATAAAACCACTCTTGTTGCCATAGGCCGAGCTCCTCTTGAAAAGGGCCCTCGGGCCACGAAGCGTCGGCATTCTTGCTTATAACAGCCCCTCCGCACTCTGCCTGTTGCCCCTTGATCATCTTCGGCTCCACCTTGAAGGTCTTGATCCACAACCCGAAGTGAGGGTGTCACGGAGGAAGGCTTCATATCTGACGATGAGCGATGAGATGTGGAGGATGGACTCCGGATCCAAGTCGTGAAATTCCAGCCCGTAATAAAACATGAGCCCCTCACGAAAGGGGTCCGTCCGGAAGCCTAGCCCCGAAGGAAGTGAGACGTGAACACCATGCTTTCACGGGTTTGGGAGTGGGAATAACACCTGCCCTTAGGCAGGCAGCCTATAAGATTTATTTGGTTAGATACCGGCATCTCTTAGCTTTAGGGCGTCTTCTTCCGTGACGGAGGAAGGCATCCACCGGCCTTGAAGGTCGGAGCGGACATCATCAAAGGTCCAAGCGCCTGAATCGAGCTTTGGGTGTTGGAACTCGGCGAGGGGCGAATTTGATTGAGATTGAAGAAAAGGGCGGGGCCTTGGTCTCTTTATAAAGAGGTTGAATACCGAGAGCCCTCCCGTGACCGTTCGGGACTCGCCGATAGAGGAGGCGTGCTAGCGAACGGCACTGGGTTACCTACGCCCGTATTGATGAGAATCCGGAATAAGGGGACACGATCTCTGCTTTGACAAGAGGCGTGCCAAAAGGAAACCGCCTCGCTAAACGCTACCGAGGTGGTACAGTGAAAACGATTCGAATAAAGACTTGGCCATGGCGTGATGGCACGCTACGGAATACATCAGTAGATTGATTTTGTGTAAATATTATTCTCTCTACGGTGTTATGTGGAAATTATTTTGTAGAGCCGGACATTGTCCTTGTGTTCAAGATCTTCTATGAAGTATTCGGAGGAGGAACCCGCCTTGCAATGCGAAGACAATATGCGCGCTGGACTCATCGTCATTGAAGCCTGGTTCGGGGAGCTCTTGAAGGAGTCCGGATTAGGGTGTCCGGATAGCCGGACTATGACCTTTGGCGGACTCACGGACTATGAAGATACAAGATTGAAGACTTCGTCCCGTGTCCGGATGGGACTTACCTTGGCGTGGAGGGCAAGCTTGGCGATCGCGGATATGTAGATCTCCTACCATTGTAACCGACTACATGTAACCCTAACCCTCTCCGGTGTCTATATAAACCGGAGGGTTTTAGTCCGTGGGACGAACAACAATCATACCATAGGCTAGCTTCTAGGGTTTAGCCTCTCTCGATCTCGTGGTAGATCTACTCTTGTACTACCCATATCATCAATATTAATCAAGCGGGGTAGGGTTTTACCTCCATCGAGAGGGCCGAACACAGGTAAAAACATCGTGTCCCTTGTCTCTGTACCATCCGCCTAGACGCATGATTCGGGACCCCCTACCGAGATCTGCCGGTTTGACACCGGCGAGTGGAACCATGTCTTACAGACGCATTTGTCCGAAATGTGAGGGGAGTTACAGTTCTACCCTTGCCTATAGACTTCTCGGCTTGGAGTGCGTGTCTTTGAGGGTCGGGGATAGTAGAGTAACTGCTTCTCCCCAAATAGTGGGCGGGAGCGATTTGAGCGAGGAGGGCGTGTTTTGAACTATAGTGGGCGCGAGCGAATTCGAGGCGAGGCGTGTTTTGAAATAGTGGGCGCGAGCTATTTCGGGCGAGGAGAGCGTGTTTTGCCGACCATGGTTTACGAATTATTCGGCAAGGTCATTTTGGCCGAGGAGAAGGCGCGCTTGGATGAAGTTACAAACCTATCCTCGATGTACAGCGGGCCAATTGATGCGTGTCCCACATAGGAAGGTAATTTCGCGTCTCCCATTTATTTGCTCGGGCCGAATTCCACCGGCAGAGAGGATGTTTAACGATTCGTTCAAATTTTGGAAGAACGAGCATCCACGTCTACCTTACCAAGTCGATTCGAATCAAATTTTTGAAATATTAGCTTGCCACTTCTTTTTAGATGGAGAGATGATGCTCGGGAGTAATGTGTTTTACATGCTCATTGCTAGCGATTTACTATATGACAAATAGTTGACCCACTCAAAAAACGCGAATCAAACCCAAAATAAAATATCTCGATTCAATGAACTAGCTCGTTCAGTAGGTCAAAATAGTGAATTAAATCCAAAATTGAACACCTCAATCGAGTAGCATGCTGTACAGTGTTATAGTACTCCATGAACATGTTGAAAGTCAAATTAATGAACTTGTTTGATATATTCATATATCCGTTCATGTGTGGATTGCAGACAACATGTTCTCCAATTTAAATATTTGAATGCAAGTTTATATCAGTCTTTGATGCATAAAGCGCGACCTCCCCCTCTCCCGGACTCTGTTCTCTCTCTCTCTCTCTCACTCTCTCATGACAATCTTCAATTCTACATGCGCATCCGGCACAAAAACCTTGTTGGTCCCTCTCCTCTCTCTCTCTCTCTCTCTCTCTCTCTCTCTCTCTCTGTGTGTGTGTGTGTGTGTGGGGGGTCTTTCTAGTCCGCATTCATATATACACCATCTATAGGTCTCTCTACACACTATGTATGATACTCTAGCTAGTCCAAGCTAGATATCTTGGGTGCACTCATCGTCTTACACAAATTCCTTGGCTATTTGCACATTACTCTCTCACGCACCACTATGTCGTCTCGGAGCTCTTCCCCCCCTCTCTCAAACTCTCCATCCACACAGGTCACACATACACATGCATATCTCACTGCACTTTTCGATAGGCCCATCTAAAACTCTATCTCTCTCCCTCGTTCTCTCTCCATCTCACACGCACACACACACACAATCTCATGCCCGGCTAGCCAAGTATGATGGTCTCTCACTCAATTGTAGGCACACGCAGTCCCCCCCTATATGTATATGACTAGCTAATCTTAGTCTCCATCACAAACATGTGCATGGTCTATCTCGATTTCTCTTGGGGCATCTTTCTATCGGCGCCACGCACTCCTCGATCTCCCACCCATATAGTCCCCTCACGATCTCGAGGAGATCTCTCTATCACAAACACACCCTCTCCCCCTCCCCATGCGTCCATGCCATCCATGTGTCCCTCTCGACCTTTTTTCCTTGTTGGCCAGACCTCTATTGGACATGCGCTATAGGGGTGTCTCTCTCCGTTGCAAACAATCACACACTAGCTATCTTCGTGTACCTCCTCGCCTTGCTTTTCCATCTCGAAGATGCTTGCGTGATATGTTCGCATAAGAAACGAAAAAACACACTCTCTCTCTAATTTATCGTTTGTTGTCACTTTCTCTTTCACACACATACTCTTTTTGCACACTTACTCATTCTCCTTCACACGCACTTGATCTGTCTCGTGACCGAGGCACTCACCTCCGTCCATAGCACATGGATTTATTGAAAAGTCAAACATCACAAAGTTTGACCATGTATGTGGAGAAAAAGAATTACATCTAGTACGGCAAACATATACCATTAGATTCACTATGAGATGTAGTTTTGTATGATGTATCTTTGGTATTGTAGATATAAATAACATTTGCGTAAACCTGATCAAAGTTTCCAAAGTTTGACTTCTAAAAATTTACATGCCTTTGCATTATCGGCGGATGGAATATCTCTTTCCCCTCTCGCCTATCTCGGCGCACCACTCAGCCTTATCGGGGCTCCTCAATCTCTCTCAAACTTTATTGGTCGGTTTGGTTCGTGACTGACCCTCATGCCTTGATGGTCAGTCTTTGCACTGGTGTGGGCGTGAGATGTAAAATATTTACTGCTGGCCAAGCTTGTGTGGTCTTTGAAGTGTTTGGTTCATGCACAGGCGAACAAAGCATAACCATCCCATCAATCAATCCATGCATCAATTATTTAATGCTAATATCCATCCATGTTGTTGTTAGCCTCGTGGCCGCACGACCGAGCACGCGGCGAGCGTTAATCGATTAAGCTTGTGCCGGGCTACTTGCGATGTCTGAGTTCAGCCGAGCTAATTAAAGTGCAAAGGAACCCAACCCGAGCGGGCTTTCTTTTTCACAGGGTAGCAACCAAACAAGCGTGCATGAAATCCAGCCACAACCCGAGCCACGCATAAAAGATGCTCACGACGCAAGCCAAAGCGGGCCTTATATCTCCTGGTTCACACATACACATGTCTCGCTCAGCTATACATATAGACCCATCCAACACTCTCCGCACTTGTTCTCTCTCCATGTGACACGCACCCCCTCAGTACCATAATCCGTCACACCATCATAGGCTCTGTTTGGATCCATGGGTTAGAGTTAGTTTGGGTTAGTTTGGAGTCACCAACCCAAAAGATCCAAACAGGAGGGTTAGTTTAGGTTAGATGCATCTAACCCATCCAAAAAAACTAACCCATCCAAGAGGTGCTTATTTGGGTTAGTTCTTCTCAGGACCACTAATAAACACTTTTTTCTCTCTCTCTCTCTCTCTCCCCGCAGCAGATCCCTCCCCACTTCCTCGAAGCTTCTCGTCCTCTCCCTCCCTCCCTCTCGCACTTGTAGTGAAGGTGCCTCGCCCGTATCCGCGCTCCATCTAACCCGGCCATCCAAACACCTCTTTACTTAGAGTTAGTTAAGGTTTATAATCTAACTCTAACCTCTAACTGAGTTAGAGTATCCAAACAGGGCCATAGGCGCAAGCACTCCCCCCGCTCCTAAGTATGATTATCTCTTACTAGCCATCAGGAACACACGTATTGTCTCCTTCCATCCATACGTCTATCTCGATATCTCTCGGGGCATCTTCTATCGCGCACACACCTTGTCACTCGATCTCCCACCCATGTAGTCCCATCCACGATCTCGGGGATCTCTCTATGACAAACATACACTCTCTCCTCCCCATGTCTGCATTTTCTCTGTCGTCTCTCTCGACCTCTCTCCCTTGTTTGTCGGGCCCCTCTTGGCCACGTGCTAGGGTCTTCCTCTCTCAGTTCCAAACAACCACACACTATCTCCTCACCTTGCCTCCGTTGTCGAAGATGCATGTGTGATATGTTTGCATAAGACACGCACGCTTTTTCTCCACTTTTATCGTGTGTTGTCCATGTCTCTTGCACACACGCACACACACTTTTTTCACTCTCTCTCTCTCTCTCTCTCTCTCTCGTCAGGGACTCTGTCACGTCCATAAGCATATGGATGTTTTGAAAAGTCAAACCTCAGAAAAGTTTGACTAGGTATATGTGGAGAAAAACATTTACATCTGGAACGATCATTAGATTCATCACAACATGTACTTACTTCATACTATCATTTATCTTTGGTATTGCCGATATAAGTAATTTCTTTATAAACTTGGTCAAAGTTTCAAAAGTTTGACTTTAAAAAATGTTGTAACTACATTATCGAGCGGAGGAGTAGCTCTTTCTCTCTCTCTGCTATCTCTCACGGGCCTCCCCTCTCACTCGAACTCTCTATACCCGACGGATTATCGCTCACCGTGTCGGTATTATAGCTCTGTATGTTGTTTAGTTGACGGTCAACCAATCCACATGCTGCGTTGTCATTTCGTGTTACTGTATCTTGGTGTCTTTGGCCCATGTGGCGGTGGGTGAAAATAAGTAAACTAGAGGCCCATCGACCTGCCGGTGAAGGAAACAAAGTTGAAACCACTGGGGTAGCACCCCGCACGCTAGTAAATTGAGGCGCGTGAGGACAAACTTCTTGCGCGAAGGGCCTTTTCGCGCACAATTCACCCTGCTAGCGGCGGCATGCACGAAGGGCCTTTTCGCGCACACCCAGCACACAACACACACGTGCACGTGCGCAACTTACCCGGTTCATCATTGATTACCTAAACTCGCCAGGAAGCTTGAGGAAGATGGAGGTGAACGTTCATACCTGGCCTAGTTCAACGTTAATTACTTGAACTCTCTAGGAAGCTCGGAGAATACGAGAGTGCACATGAGGAACTAACCTGATCAGGTTCATCATTAATTAACTGCATCATCGGGAAGCTCAGGTAAGATGATGCACGTGCACACCTTACCCGGTTCATCATTAATACTTAAACTCACGAGGAATCTTGAGGAAGATGAAGGTGAACGTGCATTATGACCTAGTTCAATATTAATTACCTGAACTCGCTAAGGGGCTCGACGAAGACGAGGGTGCTCGTGCGGATCTGACCTGACCTGGTTCATCATTAATTACTTCCACCACCGGGAAGCTCGGGGAAGATAGTGTACCTGGTTCATCGTTAACTACCCAAACTCGACATGAAGCTTGAGAAAGATGGAGGTGAGCGTGCGTAACTGGCATAGTTCAACATTAATTACTTGGACTCACTCGTAAGCTTGGGGAAGGCGAGGGTGCGTCGAGATCTTACCTAACGATTCATCATTAATTACTTCCACCTCCGGAAGCTCGGGGTGGCGGTGGTGCTGCGTCGCACCTTAACTGGTTCGTCATTAATTACCTAAACTCACTAGGAAGCTCGATGAAGTTGGAGGTGAACGTGTGTACCTTGTCTAGTTCAACATTAATTACTTGAACTCGCTAGGAAGCTCGGGGAAGAAGAGGGTGCACGTGCGGATCTAACCTGGCATGGTTCATCATTAATTACTTCAACCGTGAGAAGTTCAAGTAAAGGCAGTGGTACGTGCGCACCTTATCCGGTTCATCATTAATTATATAAACTTCATGAGGAAGCTCGAGGAACATAGAGGTGAACATGCATACAAGACCTAGTTCAACATTAATTATTTGGACTCGCTAGGAGCCTCGGGAAGATGAGGTGCGCGTGGATCTGGCATGACACAGTTCATCATTAATTACTTCCACCGTCAGGAAGCTCAGATAAGAAAGTGGTGCACGTGTGCACCTTACCTAGTTCATTAGTAATTACCTAAACTCACTAGGAAGCTCGAGGAAGATGGAGGTGAATGTGTGTGTCTGACCTAGTTCAATGTTAATTACTTGAACTCGCTAGGAAGCTCGGGGAAGACAATGATGCACGTGTGGATCTAACCTGACCTGGTTCATCATTAATTACTTCCACCGCAGGGAAGCTCGGGGAAGACAGTGCGGTGTTCGTGCGCACCTTACCTGGTTCATCATTAATTACCTAAACTTACGAGGAAGCTCTAGGAAGATGGAGGTGAACATGCGTACCTGACCTAGTTCAACATTAGTTTCCTAAACTCACTAGGAAGCTTGGGGAAGACAATGATCCATGTGCGGATCTAGCCTGGCCTGGTTCATCATTAATTACTTCCACCGCAGGGAAGCTCAGGGAAGACAGTGCGGTGCATGTGCGCACCTTACATGGTTCATCATTAATTACCTAAACTCACGAGGAAGCTCGAGGAAGATGGAGGTGAAAGTGCGTACCTGACCTAGTTCAACATTAATTTCCTGAACTCAGTAGGAAGCTCGGGGAATACAATGATGCACGTGTGGATCTAGCCTGACCTGGTTCATCATTAATTATTTCCACCGCAGGGAAGCTCAGGGAAGACAGTGCGGTGCACGTGCGCACCTTACCTGGTTCATCATTAATTACCTAAACTCACGAGGAAGCTCGAGGAAGATGGAGGTGAACGTGCGTAACTGACCTAGTTCAACATTAATTTCCTGAACTCGGTAGGAAGCTCGGGGAAGACAATGATGCACGTGCGGATCTAGCCTGACCTTGTTCATCATTAATTACTTCCACCGCAGGGAAGCTCGGGGAAAACAATGAGGTGCACGTGCGCACCTTACCTGGTTCATCATTAATTACCTAAACTCACGAGGGAGCTCGGGAAGATGGAGGTGAACGTGCGTACCTGACCTAGTTCAACGTTAATTTCCTGAACTCGCTAGGAGGCTCGGGGAAGACGAGGTGCATGTGTGGATCTGACCAGACTTGGTTCATCATTAATTACTTCCACCGCCGGGAAGCTCGGGGAAGATATCTTTGCGGTGCTGCGTGCGCTGGTTCATCATTAATTACCTAAACTCACGAGGAAGGTCGAGGTAGATGGAGGTGAATATGCGTACTTGACCTAGTTCAACGTTAATTTCCTGAACTCGCTATGAGGCTCGGGGAAGACGAGGTGCACGTGCGGATCTGGCCTGACCTGGTTCATTATTAATTACTTCCAACACCGGGAAGCTCGGGGAAGACAGTGATGCACGTGCACATCTTATCTGGTTCATCGTTAGTTACCTAAACTTACCAGTAAGATGGAGGTGAACGTGTATACCTGGCCTAGTTTATTATTAATTACTTAAACTCGCTAGAAAGCACATGCTGGTCTAACCCGGCTTGGTTCATCATTAATTATTTTCACCGGTGGGAAGCTCAAGACAGTGCACGTGCGCACCTCGGAGGTGCTCATAATATGGGTAGGATGTGTGTGTGTTCATAGGGTAAGTGTATGTATGTATGTATGTATGTATGTATGTATGTATGTATGAATGTCTATGTTTATATTGTGTTTAAGAAAAATCAAGTCGGATGACGAAGTTGGATGTGTAAATTAAATAGAGACCACATTTGAGAGGTCAAAAGTGGGGATTTTCGGTTTTTGTCCGGTTTTTTGTAAATTAACTGGACAAATTCTCTTTTGCTTAATTAATTGATGAGTCAAATCTTTTGTCTCTGTTTCAGAAGAAAAAAAATTGGGGGTCTCTTCCGAGGACCCGTTTTTCTCAGGCCGTCCTTTTCGGCGCTTTCCGGGCTCATTTAAACTGCTTTGACAGTCGACGGTACCGAAAGGACGTGTATGTCGGGAGACCGGAATAGAGCGACTAAGGTGGGTGGACGACCTTCGAACAACCTGTTCTACACTCATTGTGAGCGTGTGGTTCTACAAAACAATACGTTCTGGCAACAACAAAAAACTTTGTGACATTCTCAAAACAAAACAAAAACTTGTGATCTTGTGACTCTTTTAAAATAGAATAAAAGAACCTTCAAAAGAGAGGCAAACATAAGAGGTTTCGACTTGACCATCCGTAGCTGCAACACAAGGCTAACTAGCAAATGCAAATGCCTACCAATGTCTAGCGATGCCTTGCTTGGGTGTGATTAATCAAGGAAAAGCCAGGTAGAGAGAAATACTAGTTCCGCATTTCATCACCATTGGAAAAAGATTGAGTAGCAAATCTCATCTTGCTCTCATTTTTCTGTCTGTACAAAAAAAGCACCTGCAAAAGCAGAACCAGCCTGCCTGCCTACCTGCATGATCTGTAAAACGAAAATGTTGCCAAACTCTTGATCTCTTTGGCACACTTGTACAACATTCAAGGTCTAAAACTCAACCCTGTTTGCATCATCAGGTGTCTAGTAGGTTAGAATGTCACTTTAGTATCCCCTCCCTTCCCTTCTCTTCTCCTCTTTCTAGGGTAAACTACTGCCGACCACTGGTTAGTGGAATGTCATATCTATTATGCTCTAATTTTTTTGTAAATTTCTTCATGGGATTCTTGCGGCACGTTAGCAGGCAAAGGAACATAGTCTTCTCCAGGATGTAGCATAGCCGCCTAGGTAGACCGGGACAGGAAAAACTCATAATCTGGATGGTGGTTATGAGACGACTCCTCGGATCCCCTAGGAATGACAGCCCTTGCCATCATGAATGCACCTCGCTTCAGTGTCCTCAGCCTCTCCTCCACAACTTCAGCGCAACTGGGCTTCGAGGAATCTCGACATCTCAGCTCAAACCATTGCTCACCCTACAAAATGGACCTTGCTGTTAGACCGGGGAGTCTGTCATGTACTGACTCAATAACTCAAAACAAACCAAGCACTAGAAACAAACTTTGGCCAGGCAGCAAGTTCAGCTTGCACCTTACATTCTGGAATTTTCACTTCGTTTAGAGCTACATGCTGGATACACTTAGTACTGAAAAAAATCGCTACCCTCATAGGGAAAAAAAGTTAGAATGGTACCTTGTCATTGTAACTCTGCAGACCAACAGCCGGGCAAACTATTCGGGTGTCCTGACCACCACTAGAATCTGGGGAGCATATTTGTGGAACCAGTTTACCCAGTGAATGGTATGTCAAGAATGATGCACGGAAGTTCCCATGAGGTACGCGATAAACAGGATACCAAGCAACACAGTACCTAGAAATAAAAACTGCCACGATCAACAAGTGTCCAATAACAAAACAAACAGAAGTTCAGAAAGCACTGGGGAGTAAAAAATATCTAGGATTGGGAACAAACCAAGAAGCCGGATGCAGCTCACGCAATTTCACATTTTGTAGCTTTTCAGAGTCACCAGATACATTTAGGCAGCTAAGCTCCTTGATTCTGCATTTGGTTGTACCAATATTAGTACAAAAAAACATGGAGAAAAAAAGACGTTGCAAGAAAATAATAATTAATTTCCACACAAGTTTCTCATTTTTTTTTTTAAATTGACACAGGCAAGATAATGCTCACATGAGAAAGACTGCATCAAATGAAGATATGATGCATGTCAGCAACATATTTATGATTGATTTGTTAGCAACCTATAAATCATATCTCTAAGCTACTCACTTGGGCACAAATAACTTGCATTGGTTTTGGTCAGAATCATCCCTTAACTATTTGCATCAGCAAAACATGTCGACCATATTTCACAGGAAAAACGGTCTCTTGCACCCTTCATCATTGCCATGAGCGCCATTGTTCACAAACTCAATATTAATTTATATGTTACACTGGTCATAACAGAAGTATTAAGCTTCCTTGCCCGCACTACACTGTTCATAATAAGAACTGTCAAGCGTCATTGCCTGTGTCTACGAAGTAATAGATGGGAATCCGTTGCACTCATAAAACCATATAAGCATCTATGAGACACACAGGACAGATTGAGGAGACATGAATACTTTACAAGAACTGACAGCACCAGGAACTTCAGGATAAAAGTAACAACAAAGCGGTTCAAATCAGACAATTTCAATAGCCATGCTTAGAATCAGTGAACACAACGAAAGACTCAAGACAACTTACTTTTCAAACAACGGAGGTCGAAAAAGAAGGCTGCTCTGTTTCGAAGTATTCAAAAATGAGTTCTCCATGAGCATGCGCGGAAGAAGATGATTCTGAAAAGGATGTGTTACTTTGCTCAAATGGTTTATGCAGTTTCGCAGGCACAGGTTGAGAACTCAAAACGCTTGTGGTATTCGATGCCCCCAACAAATGTCCCTCTTGTACATCAAAACCATTATCCATATTCTTCGTAGACCACCCAAACAACTGAATAGCAGACAGGTAAGGTACAAAATATGCACAGAACTCTGAACTCTTGTGGTGTGATGTCAAGGAACTGAGATCATTGAGATCTCTTACTTCCAACCCATAGCACCCTGGCTCTTCATACCATTCCCATATATTCCTTAGGTTAATATTAGACATGTACTGCTGATAAGCTGAGTTCCTGACAACTTGATCCTGTAGACAGTTTCTGTTTTTCACACAAGGAACATGACCAATGACTGGAGTTGCAGAGTATATAAATGTCTCGAGATCAGTAATCGGATAACCAGCAGACATGTAGGCATCTGCAGCAACTTGCACCTCATAGGCATCATTAACAACCTTGATCATCTCAATTAGATGCATTTCAGAACTGCAAAACTTTCCTAATCTGTGATTCCCTTCAACAAAAGGAGTTACACCGCATCCAATCACTAAGTCAGTCTGAGTGGACTTAGGATCTGCAAAATGATCGTGTTGCATGTTAGAAAGTCTGTTTAGTGTAGTATGTTAAATCTTATCATAAGATCTGGACATTAGAAAGAAAAGAAAAAAAGCATGCAAAAGAACTGCAGATTCAGCCATACCAGGTGATGGTGGTCCAGAACCTGTCACATCATTGGCTTGGAATGAACCTTGTAATCCTGTTTTCTGCATGGGAAAATCTCCTACAATATGATCTGTTGATTCACCAGATTCTGAAGTACAGTTGTCCTGCGCAGACTCGGAAGCTGAATTTGATAACATCTCACAAGAACTTGACTCACTGCAGTACACAGCATTGGGTAGCCTTTTGTTTAAATCAATGTTCTGCTCTTTGTCAAAATCACCATTTGATTTGCTATTGATGTTTTCTTTTGGACTTGTAAAATGATTGTGACTTGCTCCTGATTCAAAGTCCTGAAGTGGAACTTCGTTACTCCTCCTATGGATGAAATTCTTGATGGAGGCGTTTCAACGCAACCCCATGCTGAGGCTGTATGCTACCAACATGATCTGGTCTATGTGACCACTCCTTAGTGTTGAGTTCCTTAATCATCTGCCTAGAAGAGCGGCCAGTATATTTTTCATTTGGGCCATGCGTAACAGTAGATGCATGCTCCCCATTAAAGCTCTTCCACATTGACATTTTCCTCTCTTTTCTGGCTCTCTTTCTCGAAATTACTAGATGAAAATCACTGCCTCTGCTGCCATTTTCAGAACAAAAGCTACTACTGCAGTTGGAATTCTCAAGCAAACTATCATCAACTCCATCACTAGAGCTGCAAAATTCTGCTGTTTCGCATGGATCATGTACACAATCATTTCTGAACAGTGCCTTGGTCATATCACTACAGTTCCCACTCCTGCTAGCATAATGAAGCTCTTGAGATGAATCCATCAGGTCACAATTTGGAGTATCATCCAAGCATCTGCAGTCACTGCTGTTACATTGTCCAAACAATTCCAGGCCTGATGTAGTTGGTCTAGACAGTTCTGTCTCATCAGAGTAAGACGCACTTGAAACAGAAGCAACTGAACAGCCATTGTACTCATTATCATTTTTCACTGTCAGGAGCCTTTTCAGAGGCTTCTTTCACCGAAGAACTAGGAGAAAGGTTTCCTCAAACAGTATATCACCAACATGCTTAGGTGAAAGTGTCGAACCTTCACAAGAATCAACCATATCGACTGAAGGGGTAGAGCCGTTGCTCTCTGCGCATGTAATTTCAGATCCATCAGCTGACTTTCTGAAGTGTTTCTTCTGCTTCTTGTTTTTCTTTTTGCTCTTCCTTCTTGTAGTATGCCTTGCATCCACCCTTGTCTTGGTAGAGGTATTGTCTGAGAAACCTGAATTGGACATACTATTGGATGATGTGGATCGCTCTGCCAGCAGCCTTTGATTAGATGAATATTTTCTGAGAGGTTCATCTGCCACACTAAAATGCAAGAAAATAATTGATGGCGAGGAGGATGACGGGCCAAGGCTATCTTCTGGAGATGTAGGTTCAGATGAGGTGTGGAAGAACTCAATCGGTAAGATAAATCGTGAAGATACACCGCCTGACAAAGCAGTAAAGAATTACGACAAGCAACATTCAATAACTCTTTTCTGGTAGCAGTTCAGAAGGACAAAATTCTTGCAAAAAGGTGCCACTGTAATTGAACTTGTAAAAGAGCGATATTAAAAAGGAAGATATTTTGCCAATTCAGAAAGGAGAAATATATGGACACAGAAAGAAAAATAACTATACCTGGGTTGCTGCTGCTGTCTAGATTCAAGGCGAGCTACATGGCGCTCCTGAAAACGTGTAGGAAGGAAAACATTATACGGTATACAAAGAAAAAGATGTTACTGCTCTAAGAAAGAGAAAAGGGGAAATAATTTGCATATATATATTTGTACGCATTACAAATTGGAAATTGGTGGGGTTCTTCCTCTCTGATGAGTTAAAAAGGCGCTTAATCTTCCTGTTGGCAGTGCCATCATTAGTACCATTGGCAAATCCATGTACAGTTACCATTTTGCATCAGTCCTGCTAGATGTAGGAGAAACACATCAGAACCTCAAAAGGATGTGCAGTGATCCGGAAGAGAAAAGGCCCTCGTTTTTATACCCGAAAAATACCATCCAACCATACATAAGTCAAACAGCATGTTTTGTGGACAATTTATTATACATACATAGTCGAAACGGCAAAAATACCATCCAGCCATAAATAAGTCAAACAGCATGTTTCGTGGACTATTTATTATACATACATAGTCGAAACGGCAAAAATACCATCCAGACATACACAAGTCAAACAGCATGTTTTGTGGACTATTTATTATACATACATAGTCGAAACGGCAATTACAAGTGTGACCCGACGACTACAAGCATGCGCTAATGTGTCAAACCATTTGACTGGACTTGTGGCAAAGCTAGACGATGTTTTGATAGGGACGGCAAAAAGTAGAAGAGAAGGCAATGCAGAAGACGAGTGATGTTGCATATACATCAGGCATGATTTCACACAGTGTGAAGCAGAACAAACGGCACCACATATTGTAATTCCAGGTGACGGTAGCATGTTGACCATTGAGGTTCAGTAGATGTTTGACCAAACAGCAACTTGCAGCCCAAGATTTATTCATCCAGTCAAGGAGTGCTAGTTTGATCCTAACTCCCAATATTAAAACCCTAACCGGACTTTAAAAACGCTTCCGAGAGGATGAAGGCATAATGGATTCGTTGATACAAACAATAATAAACAAACAGAAGAAGAAGTTTGCAGGTGAAGCTGAGAAAGTAAAGCTAGTAGGCAGCAGCAGCAAATCCAATCCAGCACCTGCCTGTCAGTGATGCGGCAAGCAAAAGCAGCACGCCGCGTGAATCACGAGAAGCAAGCAAATCAATCAATCAACCAAGCAAGCAAGCATTAAATCCGTGCGGCCGGAAGTGGAGAAGGCAAGCACGGAAAGTAAATTCGTAGATGGCAGCCCTAACCAATCAATAACGAGGGAATTAAGAAGCCGGAGCAAGGCGATCCAGGACGGGGCACGAAATGCTGCCGGAGCAGGCGGCCCTCGCAGATCAAAAAAAAATCGGCGTGCCTAACAAGGAACGAGATACGGATCGCAGCACCCATCGCACTCATCGAAGGTAGTGGGGGGATTCGGATCGATTGCGAAGCGCAAAACCTAGCGTGGAGATTTAGAGCTGGCGCCGGAATCCGCAGGATCGGCCGCGCACGCGCACGCAGCGTCCGTAGCAAAGCGAAGCGAAGCAGAACAATCCCCGAAGCAGGCGGAAAATTAATCGGAGCGTGGGAGGGGAAAGCGAGGGAGGAGGGAGAGGGATGGAGTAGCACGCACGGTGGCCGCCGCGGCAGGGGAGGGCGGAGCTGCCGCTCCGATCCCACTCTCGGCGGATGGGTGGATCGATCGACGGAGGCCGCGGGCGGAATTGGGAGGAGCCCTCTCTCTGTCTGTCTGTCCGTCTCTGTGTGCGTCTCGCTCTCTGCGTGGGCGTCTGTCAAATACAATCGGAAGGGAAGGTGGGGAGAGAGAGGGAATGGGGGGGGGGGGGGGGGTGACGGGGAATTCCGGGTGACGGGGAGAGAGAGGGAGGAGGAGCTGGTAGGTGAGAGGAAACGCAAAGGAATATACCGGACCCAACCGGACCGACTGCTGCTGTTGCTACGGTGCTGGACTGCTGCTGATTTTCTCCTCTCTCTTTTTTTTGCTATCCTATTTTTTAAATCATTTTATTTCTCTATCTATCTACATACAAGAAAAGGTATGCGTATTGATAACATACTTTATATATGTTTTCTTATAACGGCAAGATAAGAAAAGGTGTGCTTGTTGATATCATACTCTATCTCTATCTCTTGCCTCCTGGTATAGAGAACTCTACCTTTTTATGAAAGAAAAAGCAATCTCTTCTTTTCTTCTCTCTGCAAGACAAGCATGCGTATTAATATCGTATACTCTATCTATTTCTTCGTATAGAAAACTTTCTTAACAAAATGTGTATAGGCGTGCGATTGCCTTGCTTGTTAATGGTATCTGCCCAAAATAGGTAAGGGTCCCTAATCATTGGGACGGATGGCTCGGCTTTGTGATATCTGCGGCAGCAGCCAAGAACACGCCTGCCTGATCTGCCTGGCATGAATGCGGCCGTCCCACCCGAATCCTAAATGGGATTTGGTTGACACAGAGCATGCATTCAACACAAGATTACCTTGGAAAGCACTAATTCTCACCCACAAAAAAAAGGAAAGCACTAATTCTACTACGTACCCCTCACAGCGCAGCATGTAGATAGATTATTCAGGCTTGATCTGAATGCCCCTTCCATTCGCTATTTAACTACCCAGATGAAGATGCAGATGCAGCAGCTAGTGCTCTACAGTCACTGTCCCCATCCCAACAACAACAAACACTTCACTGAATATACATACACCTCCACACATCCTGCTTACAATAACCACCAGGGCAATATATATTTCTCATACCCTAACCGAATCGACACGGCTACTGTCCAACGGAACATCATCCCCACACAGTTACTGATGATACTAATAGCAACCTGCTGTGCGGTGCATGCCACCCTTTTCCACAAAGATGAACCATCACAGGAAAACTTGAGCTACGCCACCCTTTCCACCCCAGGTTTGGACTCATCATCACAACATTTCTTTCTTCCATTTTGTCCAACAAAACAATGAAGCAACATCTATCATACCTAGCTTGTGCCAAGGGACTACCCCTACGCATAACAACATATACATCAACTTCCCTTTTAAAAGTTTTGCCCAAAAAGCTGTACATTGAGTATCTCTTTTGTACAATTCTTCATTGAGGCTTACCTCTCTACAAACTAAGCACTCAACATCCATCCCCTCAGGTAAAAAGAAAACACTCGACTCACCACATGAGCTCCCCTCAACTCCACCAACAGGTAACAGCCATCGCAACCACATCATAACGCATACGCCGCCCGACTTGTATAGTTTCCAGACCTGCCATATCAACAGAAATTTTTAGTCAGACAGGGTAATTTTTCAGACAATATAGCACATACATGCAAAATCACCCATACCCATAAGCAGTCCAGACATAAAAGGCGTGTGCAATGATCAGCTGGCAGCCGTGCAGCCAACCAAATTTTAAGCTAAATAAACTCTAGTCGACCAGTGATCAATTATGAAACTATATTTCAGGCTGAGAAACTAATTTTCAATTGCTGTAACCCTAAAATCAGCAACTAGTGCAGCCACCGAATTAAAAGAGACCAAACAAAGGACCTTGGATTAATGCCTTAAATATGAATAAGACAGCAACGGACATGTTCACACCATTCATTCCCCAGACTACAGAAATCATACGCACACGAAACCAAAGTACTCTTGAAGCTTCAACTAATCTCACATGGACACATGTAACAAACTTGACCTAAAAAAGAGGATGTATATTTCCTTTTTGCATACATAAAACTGAAAGCAGCAATTCTAGTGTTCAAGAAGTTCAAAGGATCACTCAGAAACAAGTCAGTCAAAACATACTCAAATCAATCGCTCCACAGACTACAGAACTATATTCAACAAATTAATACTCAAAACATAAAATATAAATCACAGTTTAATAATCTTTCTGCGACTTGACATGTTATAATTTGACAAATGAAGAAAAAGAATATCTATTTTTAATTTGCACATATAAACTGGAAGGAGCAACTGTGTACAGAATTTAGACAAATCTGTGTATCACTGGGATAATAGTACCCAGCACCTGCTACCAACTTCAAGCGGAATAAAAATACTATGACAAAGTCAATATACATCATGGAAAAATAGAACAGCACAAAATCAGATCTGAAGCATGAAGACACACACTACAGTTCCTAAATTTTATAACTCCCAGGATTCAGTCAATTTGCTGTCCTTTTTAACTACCCAGTACCAACTACCCACTTCGTACGAATACAAAAATACTTGAAAGTCCACTGGAAAATAACCACAATATTAATTGGAAATAATGCTCATCACAGGAAATTTTCAGCAGGACAAAATCAGAAGATACATGGCAGAATTTCTAAAGTTTCATAATTCCCAGTTTCTCACTGATTTATATACTTCTAAAAGATCAGTTTTCCATGGTTATGAATCACATAAGAACACCAGGAACACATATTGCCACTTCAAAACTAAGAATCTACTCCCTCAGACCCATAATATAAGAAAACATGTTCTTATATTATGGGACGGAAGAGTACCTATATATGCCTATTTTATTTTCATTAAACTACTTCTCTCAATGCAAGTTGTACTGTAAATTTGCACTGTTTACTTAGACTAGATAACTGAAGACCAATTTTGTACAGGAGTTATAACTAAGCGCATCTTTTTAGGAAACAAATACATATTTACTGTCCCTATGGGCACCCACATTCATTTCTTCAAGAGCAAGATGCACTATTTGAAATGTATGCAGTATATATCATACATGCACACAGAATTTGAAGGGCCAATATATCGGAAATATAGACAAGAAAATGAAAAAAAGACAAGCATTGCATGGAAAGGTGCTTATTTAATATTGGTGATAACAAGACCTCCCGCAGTGGGTAGTATCGGAAGTTAGTATCATACATATGATACTACCTCCACAATGCATTGTATCATAGATTAGTATCTTAGATGACCTTATTTATTGCCATGCATGACATATAGTAGCATAGCATTTATTATGATACGGTGTCATGATATGATACTCAATCCTCTCTTTCTTCATTTAATTCTATGCCACCTCACCAAAAATGCTTATTTGGCATGCATGATACTAGCTATGATACTCCCACTGCAGGAGGTCTAAGGTGTGGACAAATCATATCTGTACTATACTGCATGCAATGCATCCATGGAACTATAAATATCAATTGAATGGCTCAAAATTTATCACAAACGCCCAATAGGGCACCAGATAATTTCCAGGAAATGAATACCAGCATACAGCAATATCAACCAATCTATGGAAACTCAAATGATGTCCGCATAAACCCATAGTTTTAGCCTTGTCTGCTAACACATAACTGGATAGGTGGTATATATAATTTTATAATAAAGAGCAAAGTCGCAGTGCATAGAGAACAGGAGTAAGCACAGTACTTTAGCTTTTTTGTTTTCACTTAGATTTGTCTACGTGAAACTTGATATGTGTTGTACAGTAGGCACAACAGCAAACTGCAGAAAGTGCCATAGATACCATCAGTATGCCCTTGTATATATAAGTTCCCAATATTTTACTATAAGAACTGATACTTATGTCTAACACACCGTCTGAGCAAAATACATTAACCGCAGTTTGCACTCCTCAAAGAAACACACCAAAAGCAACATCTAAATGAACAAGAGAGTACTTGTCTCATGTAAAACATGCGCTTACACTAAGAGAGATTAGTCTGTTGGATGCTGCTGCCAAGACTAATTACAATGTAAAATGTCCATTCCAATTACTAACATCAGATCTCATCATTACTCCCCAGGCAAAAGTGCATCCTCATCGCAGAACAGGCTAACATAAGCACCTCTTGTTGAATCCCCAATTAAAATGGCTCCCAACGTCTCCAGTTTCCCATGTCAAAACCTGTATGTGAAGAACTGAGAAGTCAACTCAACTGCAGTACTAGATAGATGGAAGTGTCGTAGACAACTAATCTAAAGATCAGTGAAGATAACAAAGAGACAAATAAGAAAAGTGATACAAAGTATCAACAGAGAGGAGATTACCGCAGAGTTAATTATACAGGTTCATCCAGAAGGCCTCCAGCAATTAAGTGCATGAATATCAGGCTTCGCTGGCAGCATGTGAGGAACAACATGGCCTGTCAAAAAACAAGAATAGAAACAAAAGGATTTAAAAAAAAAAGGAAAGATATAGCTTATATACATGAAATGGTTATTTAACGAAATTCACAAGATTAGCTGGCAAGGAGGCATCACAGCACAATGGGGTACATGGTATCTGGTTATCAATGATCTTACTAAGCTTCATTAAGATTCGTTTGAATGCACAAGCTATCAGAAGGAGAAATTAGTGACAATATGAACTTTAAGAAGCCAAAAACCTGGATGTGGTGCTCCAGACGGCAAATGGTTAAGTACAGCATGTTGATGACTCATTTGATTCATTGAAGATCTGTCAATGTTCGACCTAGGATATCCTATCAGAAAAGTGAATCATCATCATCTCAAGTTTCTCAAATATAAGATACATAAACCAGGTTACAGGCAAACATACCATCCTGCATGAATGACCCATCTGAACAAGATAGTGATCTGCCACCTGGTAACCAAGTATTATGCTGGTCATCTGGACTGAAGTTACCAGATGTCATTCGCCACTGTTCTTCCGATGTATACTGGCTTTGACTATTTGGAAAGGGCTGTACACCATAAGAATTGCATGGAGGTGGTACAGATTGTTGGCCCATGGGGTTCATGTGGGGGTGAACTGGTGGTGTTTGTGCCGACGGGAAAGCACTGAAAGCCCTTGATGAAAAAGATACACCAGGCTGAAACTGGTAATTACCATTAGAAGCTTGCTGTGGCAGAAAGATATTGTTGCTTCCATAATCCGGTGGCAATGATGGGGCATAATTAACTGGAGCTTGTGCATTCACTGGTACAGCAGGCATAAAGTTAGTGATATTTCCAACACCTTGAATTGATGAATTTCCCGTTAGTTGGTTACCCTGCATCCAAAAATCTTTATTATTAAACCAAGAACACAACAGGACCTGCTAAATAAAGTATGTTGAAAAACAATTACATTGGGAGGCCTAAAATATTCTGGAATGGCATGCTGATAACCCAGTGATGATGGAGATGACAGAACAGGTGGCGGGATTGAAGGATGAGGAGGTGGTGGAGCAGGCTGCGGAGGTGGTCCAGATGGCAGGGGTGGCGGTGGAGGTGGTGAAGATGGTGAAAGTGGTGGTGGCGGCGGAGGTGGTGTAGCAGGTGGCGGTGAAGGGGGCAAAGGAGGTGGGGGAGGCGGTGAATCCAATGGAAGAGGTGGAGGGCCCTCAGGTAAAGGCTGGGGAGGTAGTGAATCCAGTGGAAGGGGTGGAGGGCCCTCAGGTAGAGGGGGAAGCTCGTGCTGATTAGTCAATGCCTCCTCTGAACCTGCTTCCTGCTTAGAATCATGCTCAATGAGGGCAGATCCCTCTATCTGTTGAATGTTTCTTGGTAAAACTGAAGCATCTTCCATTACAGCATCACTAGTTGCACTTTCTAGTACCGTCATGTGTTCCTCGACAGAGTTTGGAGCAATAATCTCTTCACTTTCTTGTATCCCTCCTTCCAACTCGCAGTGAAATAACTGGCAGCGACTCCATCAATCCGAGAAATCCTCATCATTTACAAAGACATTTGATGATAATATTCCAGAGAACTCAATAGTTGTATTACTGCACAAACCACAAAAAAACATATAACATATGTCAGCAATGAGTTGAATTAAGATGATACCACACATACGGCCACTAAAATCTCAAGGAACACCACTTCTTAAGTTCCAGCACAGAGGTAGGTGAATAAAATCAGCTGGCGCACTTGGATTATCGGAACAAGATGAAGGTCCCTAGAGTACCTAAGGGCCTTACTGTGGTCAAAGCATGTGGCACTGACATTCTCATAAAATACTACAAATGCGATACAGATATGGTCATACATGATTTTACAGAGCGGCAACAAGGTAACTATAAAAAATATTTCATTGATTTATTTCTTGAGCAGAAAATGTATCTTTCTATGAGACACAGAGACTGCTGAGTTTTCTAGATTTCTTATAAAATGAAAAGTATCAGTGAAAGCAGTTCATGTGTCATGGATCTTGATAGGGATAAGGGTCCAAAGACCAGGGGTAGGGTATTCACCTCATCTAACCATCACAGGGCCTAATCACCATGATGGTAGTGACACTCTGAAGCTTAGTTGACCTGTTGAGTCTTCGTTCAGTAATTAATACACATAGCCTTTATCTAGGCAAGTGACTTGATTCACAAGCCAGATCACAACTAGACTCTTGACCAAACAAATAACTATATCTTCCTAAACTTAACAGACCCAGCCAGGCCCAACACGGATATAACTTGATTTGCTCGACTCTTACTTCCTCTAACATAACCTATCCTATACCTCCCCTCAGATGCCCATACAAGGCCGCGAGCATGCCCACTTGTCAAGCCCACACCACTGCCGCTGTGGCTTGTGGTCTTGCAACACGGCTGTTGCACAGAACTCAAAGCCCATAACATCATGTCAACTGCACCGCCGCCCGCCTCCCCAACGGAGCCACGGCCGACTCTTACTTCCTCTAACATAACCTATCCTATACCTCCCCGTATGCCCATACAAGGCCGCGAGCATGCCCACTTGTCAAGCCCACACCACTGCCGCTGTGGCTTGTGGTCTTGCAACACGGCTGTTGCACAGAACTCAAAGCCCATAACATCATGTCAACTGCACCGCCGCCCGCCTCCCCAACGGAGCCACGGCCGCCCGCACTGCCCCCTCAGTCACCTCTGCTGCACCACCTGCCTCGGTCACCCGCCACCGCCATCTGCCATCCACCACCCGTCTCCAAGCTCAACCATCGTGAGCTCCTGCACGGGCACTGCGGGTGAAAAGTAAAGGAAAAACTATGACCCAATGATGGGTGGGTTCCACTGGCCAATATCTATGTAGACAAGAAAATAGGGTGGAGATATTGGTAGTCCGCTGGTGGAAGAGCACAAACAGTGATCTCGCATTATATAAGGACTCGCTCGCCCTATATTGGATGTAGTCTTCTGGAGATGCTCTGAAGTGGTTCATTAAGTGGTACTCATTATAGATTTAAAATATCTGTTAAGAAACCCATCGTACAAACTTGTAACTTTCAGCCACAAAATAAAACCAGTTATACTGAGTTTTATTAAGCGGAAGATTATACCGTGTTACAAAGCTACTAATACGTACCCCTGCTCTCCGTTCTTTTCTATTTTATGTTTTGACTTGTGTATCCAAAACCAAATGTGGCTTTGACCATTGCCTTTATGTAACTTCCTATTCCTATTAGTATTATATTAAATTAATAGAGCAATAACTTCCGATGACAAAGCTAGTACATAGTTCTGTACCTTCCCTTGAGAGTTTTAACCATATAATGGTGGCCTGGTGGTCAAGTTTAATTGTAACTTGTAAGGAGTCTAAAACATCAAACAAAAAAGGACAAAGGGGAGTATATAAGTTATCAGATCACAAAATACCTGCCATATTCATCAACAAGCATGTCATCCATCTCCCTAATAGGGTCATCAACAGAACGTTCAGCTCGGGGACGGTCGCCTGAGCAGGAAACCAAGCGTGTGTGTTATCATTTTGGCACCTCTATGTCATTCATGTATATTTTAGCAGTACATTTTCTGGCATAATCTTTCTCTCTAGCCACAATCTTAAAACCTACAAAGCAAATGGACAGAAATGAAAATTGTCTGGAAATAACAACTCAAAATTAGTATTAAAGTTGGTACTTTGAGGCACTGGCGTCGGTTTCACGAGCACCAGCTACAGGTGGAGCAGCAGCACTCAAAAGGCGAGGTAATGCAGCTTGAACAGTGGGAACATATGAAGCCCCAGCAACGCCTAAGCATTCAGAAATCAGGTAATTAAATCTTGGGCCTAAGGAAAGCGCATAGTTCTGTGAACTGGTGCAACATAATACAAAAAGAACTTACCTTTCTGAGAGTGAGAACACTGTGTTATGGAGTCTAAAAGAAAAAGGAGATCAACCTTGCGATGTAAATTAGGCTCATTCTCAATTTTCCTTATGAGAAGCTCAACGATCTGATGACAAATAATGAATTAATTAATAAGGGTACTTTGCTTCTGATGAAAAGGCAATGCTGATGGCATGTGGATTAATGAATGTACATGATCGAAAAATGTGTGTGTCTATGAATGCATGTGTGAGTGTGGGTGTGCAGGGGGTACCTCTTCAGCAATGCCATGTTTCGAGCACTCGATTGCATGACGTGTAGCACGACCTATACTATCCTTTGTCCTCGACAGAGTCTCTATCATTCCCTCCAGGGCATCACGTGCAATTGCTGCATCAGTACCACCACCCAGTGAACCGCTGGATTGCTTAGGTTTTGGACTCTTTTCATGTTCATGGTCAGTTTCTGCTGGCTTTTTCAGATCAACTCGATGACCAGGTTCACAGATGGAATCTTGAGATTGCATGATGTCACCCTCTGAAATAGCATTTCTTGATGCAGGCCGGAATGTGAAAGACAGGACTAGGACTTCGTCCAGGCAAGCCATACGCTGCGGAAGCAAGAACAGCATTATCTGCAGAAGAGCCATCAGAATTTCCTTGACCAGAAGCAAGATGGTTTCTCTTCGCTTGAGCAGCTGCAATAAGGCGGCTTAATTGACTTGTCAGAGTCAGCATTAGACTCAGCGAAATCTGCTTTATCAACAAAATTTGATCTGCATAAGAGGAAATTGCAACATCAACAAAGTGTGTAGCTAAACATGTATAAACGTAGACAAAAAAACATAAGAAAGAAATTTAGCAAATTCAAAGCAGTATACCTGTCCTCTTTAGAGTGATCCAGCTTCCCGCTTCGTTCATCTGACAAAGTGGCACTTAACCTATTCTCGGCAGTCATAGCTATCTGTGTGCTGGGCTTAGCTTTAACCTTGGCATTTTCTGATTTAAACAGAAGTACATTCTTTTCTAAGGTAGCATGGCTTTGAGAGTGGGAGTTCCCAGATGTCTGCTGCACTACTTTAGAAGAACTACCTTGCGGTTTCTTCACTTCAGATGATCCTGGATTTTTTAATTGGTCGGAGGATTTGCGATCTGCCGGACTAATCTTGTTACCCAAAGCAGAAGAAGTGTCAACTGAGATAGTGGCCGATTTTCGCCCAGTCATTTTGTGGTCTAGCATGCACTTTACCTTGACTTGGTGAATAAATTGGCTCATGCTTCTGAGGTGACCTCCCAACACTTCTGGGTTTTCTCTTCTCTTGCCAAACCAGATTTTTTGCAGAAACATTGCCAACTTGTGATGAAGGAATCCCCGAATACCTGTCTGATGGGTCTTGTCTGTTGGGGTTACATGAGTGGAGATTGATTTGGCCACAGTTTTATGAGGTGGGAATGCGTTGTTCTTCCTCCTCATCATCGAAGCGACATGCTCTTCTCCTGGGTTGTGCCAATGGTCTACCAACACGTGAGCCATCCTCCCTCATGCTGGAGCCCTTCTTAGCAGTATCAAAACCAGTTAACTTGGTTGCAGAACCAGGTGCCTGTTCCATTCGCTCAGAATGCGGCCTTGGTAGGGGTGATACAACTACACCTGATTTCCGTGTCCTACCATCAGCGGTTACAGTCTCGGGAAATGTGTTGTTTCTGGCTCCCACGGAAGTGGATTTCTCATTTTTCACAGAATTGTCCTTTCCATTATCAGCAGGTAACCTAAGTTCAATCTTTGCCCCTGTCTTAACTGTTTCATTGGCTCTGTCTACTAGTTTTGGCCTCTTTGCCGGACGCATATCAGTGCTGCCCTCCGGCTTGCGCTGACCACTACCAGGTAGAGATTTCTTATTGGAAGACAAGACAACAGGTGATTTTACAGTCAACTGCTTGTTAGGCTTGTCAAGCATTACTTTGTCAGGGCACCTTCTCTGTGATTTGTCCATAAGTGATTGTTTCATCGGTTTCAGCTTTTTAAATCCTCCGCTCTCTTTGTCAGCACTATTGGTTGGTACAGTACCAGGTAGAGCCTCAGGAGTAGTCCTCCCAGAAATACCAGTGCCATCGACATGCTTGTTTTCCTCCCTGTCAGCAGTCTTCAACTGCATCTTGGGTTTTTCTTTCTTTGGCACTTCAAGGGCACAAACTATCTCTACAGTAGGGTCCAAAAGCATACCTTCAGTTGGATGGCCCTCTTTCCTAACTTTCTGGTCTTCAGTCTCTCTTCCTGAGAACAGAGAGGTTGGTGAGCGTGCTTGTTCAAGGTGCATGTTGATAGCTGACTTCGATGTGACAGGCTTCTTTTTCTTGGGATGGTCAGAATTCTTTTCTACATATTTTTTCCTATTAGTAACTGTTGGAAAAGTATCCTTTCTGTCATGACCACCATCTTTCACGTTCTCCTCAGTTCCTGAACCGTGCCTTAAATTATTCAAGTTGTCCACAGAACTATCAACTTCCATTTGTTCAAGGTGCATGTTGGTAGCTGACTTCGATGTGACAGGCTTCTTTTTCTTGGGATGGTCAGAATCCTTTTCTACAGGTTTTTTCCTATTAATAACTGCTGGAACAATATCCTTTCTGTCATGACCACCATCTTTCACATTCTTCTCGGTTCCTGAACCGTGCCTTAAAGTATTCAAGTTGTCCTCAGAACTATCAACTTCCATTTGTTCCACTCTTGGAGTCTCACCATCATCAGGTGGCTTTACAAGGGATTCTGTAGGTTTCTCACTCATATCAAGAGTTCGATCAGATAACACATCATTGGCAGTTTCAGATGATTTTGGCAGCTCGTCATAGGCCTTGCATATCTCCACCAAAGGCTTCTTCAAGACCTTTCGCATGTCTTTTCGAAATCTTTTCTCTCGAGCTTGATTTACCAAGTCATTCTTCACCTCTTCTGTAAATAGCTGGAGATCTTGCAAACCTACAAAAGCACTGTCGGAGATATTCATTCATTAGTAATCAAGTAATTCTTTTACTTTAGCCTTTAAAGAGTTGTCACGATAAGCTCAAAATAGCAAAGAAAACACAGGCATGGAAGACAGCAAGGGTAACAAATCAATATTGTATCTAGACAAAATGGTGACACGGTTTTAAAGCAATTAAAGAAATGCTCCGCGTAGAGAGTACCTTATAAGCTAAAGCAACCGACTTAATCAATCAAGTGGAGTAATTTAGTTGCTCTATTAGCACCAAAGTAATTTAAAGAGGTCTAAAGATCATTACCTACCACAATTTATTGAGAATAACATACTCAACAATATGTAGGTCAGTTTGCTGCACAGGCTCAAGTTACAATAGAATTAATAACACTCTCATTCTTACTATTTGGAAGAAAATGAAAGGCTGTAGGAGAGGTTAAGAGTATTTCTGAATAATGGAAAACTAGAAATAAAGAGTGAGAATTTCATAATAAATCAACTAAAAGTGAAAGTGCTGCTTTCATCTTTCAGACTCAGTCTATGAAGAACTGTACCTCCTAGACTGACCTTGCACAGCAATGTGTAACCTTAGATCATTGGTGGAGACAATAATCACAAGACTTAAACTTTTACACCAAAGGGATTTTTAGTATAGATATAGGAATCTTCTATTCCTAAATAGGTACAACCCACTACCTATTTTTTCCAGCCAGGCAACCATGCCACATAAACAAGTCATGCATGCAAGTCATCTTCTATACTATTCCTAAATAGCTACAACCCACTACCTAATTTGTCACGATATGCAACCATGCCAAATAAGCTAGTCATGTATGCAAGTCATAAATTACAGTTTTTTGCATTACTCTATACATGCAGCGCTATCAGATCAACTCATGCGTGTTAGTCATAATAAGTTAATTCTTTGCATTAGATTTTATGTTGACAATATATGTTTTGGGAAATTGCAGCATACCTATGTAGTTCACCCTTCCCATTTTGTTAAAAACGACATTCTTTTAACTGTAATTTATTTTTATTTTTTATCTGCTTCATATTTTTATTGTTTTTAAGCTTAATTTGCTTCCATTAGTTTTAGATGATTTTGCAGCGACTATTTATGCATTTCTTTTAGCAAGGTTCCCGCAGCAACGTGCGGGGCATCATATAGTATATAGCAATCTACCCACCCAAGCCGAAAATCAGATTAAGTAAAGCTCAGGTAAAATAAAATAGATGATTTTGCAGCGACTATTTATGCATTTCTTTTAGCAAGGTTCCCGCAGCAACACGCGGGGCATCATCTAGTATATAGTAATCTACCCACCCAAGCCGAAAGTCAGATTAAGTAAAGCTCAGGTAAAATAAAATAGGCAGAATTAAAAACTGCAAACTCTGCTGTACAAGCATTTATTTAAATCAGAATCAAATGATCGCTCTGTCCTATTTTTTCCCTAGCACACGTGTAAAATCCATCTTGCCAACAATAAGAAATGTGTTGTCACTATAGGAGACAGAGTAGTAATGCTACCAAAGCAAAAAATACGTAACTACTTACCCACACATGGCATACCTTAATGGATGAACTTAGGAATTTGAGGCAATAAATTGGGTATGAATAACTACAAAAGAGTTTTAGTGTCTCCTGCACATGATCTCGGCTGTGTGATAAATGTAAAGAATACAAACACAAAAAGGCAAGTATGAAGTGGCGCATTCATCAAGAGCGTGGCGACGTGTGGCATTCATGTATCCGATAAATCATCCGCTCTAGAATTGGCAGTTAGAATACCGTTAAACATGGCGACAAAAGGAGCTAGTAACTAACGAGCACGAGGACGGCCTTACATCTGTTATACAATAAGTCATCCACGGTAGAATTGGCAGTTAGAATACCATTAAACATGGCGACAAAAGGAGCTAGTAACTAATGAGCACGAGGGCGGTCTTAAATCTCTTATCCGATAAATCATCCACGGTAGAATTGGCAGTTAGAATACCGTTAAACATGGCGACAAAAAGGAGCTAGTAACTAATGAGCATGAGGATGGTCTTACATCTCTTTGGTGCCAAAGAAGAGGACAAAGAACTTGCGCGGAGTGGGCTCCTGACTCCAATCCTCCGGCCTGCTCACCTGCATAGATAAGAAGCATTAACCTCCAAGACTGAAGCACGCGGTCAGTATCCTAGACATATCAAGATTCAGGCAGGCAGATATGTGGCCAAGAAAGATGCAGAAAGGGAGGAACTGGCTCGCTATGGGGGAAGAAAACCCTAGGTAGCAGGCAGGGGAGGAGTGTAGGCTGGACCTTGGCTGGCCAGAAAGGGTAGCCCTTGACCTTGGCGAGGACGAGGTCCCCGAGCTGCGGCTCTCTGTTCCATTTGGTGCCCTTGGCGCCCCGCTTTGCGGCGGGAGCCATTGGGCGGCGAGGCCTAGGCGCCCTTCTTCCCCAGCGTCCGCCCGCACCCCGTTGAAGAGGAGGGGGCCAACGGGGGAACCCTACCCGGCGAGGGCGAGGGCACGGGCGAGGGCGAGGGCGAGGGGAACCCTAGCAGCTCGCAGTGCGGCACGAAAGGAGACCCTAGTCGAAGGGAAGGGGAGGGTAGCGGCGGCGGCGGCCGTGAGGGGTTCCTACAGCGGTGGGGGAGGCGATGGCGGGGCGGCGGCGATCAGAATCCGTGCGGTGGTGGAGTGGATTACTGGGTTGCAACTGCGATTCGGAATCCTCCTCCCTCCTCGCAATTTTCTCCCTCTGCTCAATGTGATGTGAATAACCAGACGATGTGAATAACCAGGAGGAGGAAAATCTCTCCTTTTCTTCCGCCTGGACCTCGTGGACAGGGAGAGGTGTCACGCTGGCGACCGGCCGCGCGATCTGGATCGGACGGCGCCGATAGGTTGTTGATGCGGCGCCGTTCGGTTTGGAGAACACCTGGGGTTTCCTTGTCACTTCCGGTACTCATTTATGACGCTGGTGATGCAAATACTATCTCTACCAGCTCAGCATTTTGCGTTTCTTTCTGCTTTTGTTTTCTCTTCTTTTCCTTTTGGCTAAGCACATGAACATAGACACTTTTGCCACCAGATGCCAACCTTACCTACTGTCTTGCATCGAAGAAAAAAAAGGGGGGAAAACATGAAGATAAAATTCGCCAACCAAAGTTGCAAATGCTAATCAAAACATATGGTTTTGGATCTAGAACCAAGGTTGCAAGAGTTCGGATTACCTCTATCCCTCGCCAAAGCTGACGTTGATTTTGCTCATGGCCTTCATCTTGCTTTAGCATTCCACGAAGCGCCAGCCATTGACAGGGATGAGCCATAGTATACAAGTAGGAGACGTGGATATTTGGAGAGGTCAGATGCAACAAGAACGACAACTCCAGTAGGGAATACAGATGATGGAGGAGGAGGGGAGAGGCGGTTCAGTGTACCACTAGCTACGCCAGATGAATGATGAGACTGGCTAGTGAGGTTGCGCCCCCAAAGCAGCCGCCGTGGTTGGGACCTAACGAAGAGTGGCTGGTTGCGGGGAGGGGGAGAGAGGGGGATTGGGTTGATTAATATGCGACGACTTTTTTCTCTAGTGGTATCTTAACTTATATAGCCTCATCGGTATATCTCGCTAACGTCCTTTGGACCAAAAGTGAATTGCACCAAAAGCATGATGGCGCACATTGTTTTACGGAATACCCAAGTCCATCTCGATTGGTGGACCCTCTAAATTGTTAAAATGCCATCAAAGATTTTAAATCATCAATACGCCGTTGGTTTGGCCAAAAAAAATCAGAAAAATGATACTTCAACACGATCAGATGTCGAGTCAAAATGACTCTCATGCGCTTTGAGGCAAGAATCTACTGAAAGGCGTTTAGTTTTTCCTTTGTGTATAGAATTTGAATTTGGATGTTGCACAACCAACACATTACTCTTAAAAGGGTCTTTGAGTACCGCCTCCTAGGGAGGAGCTTTCGGGTGAGAGTGCCTCTATGTGCTATGTTCCCGGATGGTGTGCTCTGAGGGACTCTTGGGGCTCTCCGTGCCATCCCATCTACACGTTAGTGCACACGGGCAACCCGCCTCGACGGTCCATAGCGGTTGGACCACGGAGGCGCACCAGGCCATCGTCATGGGGTTCCTTGATGTCATGAACTCGATAGCCCTCCCCCGCGTTGCCTCACGCACGATGGCATGGTCGAACCCCCCTGTCGACATCCTTCGCCTCTTACAGGCAGTTCCGGTCGTGATAGGCCGGGCATGCGTAAACGGTGTCATATACCGGTGGTGGCTCACCCAAGGGAGCCCGACCTCGAACTTGACCAGGGCTCATGAGGCCCGGGGCAAGGGAGAAACTCTAAGGAGGGCGCAGGAAGCCTTCTTGCCCTCAAAGTCAAGGGTGGCGGCCGCATAGATCGCGTCTCCCTCCGTGTAAACCCTATTCTCCACCGTCTGTATAAGGAGAGGCTAGGGAGATCTCGTTCCCATCTATTCTCAGATAAAAACTCCCGGTAGCAATGTCACACACCATTGTATCCCCTCGTATGAGGTATCCCTCCACCATGAATAACCAAAACAAGTAGGACGTAGGGCATTACTATCTGGAGTCCTGAACCTGGATAAACCCCTCGTGTGACCTCCAATCTAAGACTTCCAGTTGCGCTTGGACCCCTACCGAGGGATCTGGCGGTATTTTGCACCGTCATGCGTTGCGACCGCCTACGTCGGCTCATGTGTGGGGGCGTGGGTCGAGCATGCGTGAAGCTAACCCGGCAGTTAAATTGTTGGCCTCATGCGGAGTGCGCATGGGTGGCTGCGTGGTGCGACGCCCATGTGCTTCTTTCGGCCTCTCTTGGACTAGTCGACTCGTGAGTGGGGCCATCTTTGTCGAGGACCATTTGTCATCTTGCGGGTTGGTTCAAGTTGTTCCATTTGGCTCATGTGTGTGCGAGGCGAGCAGTGCGAGCCCAACGACATGGCATGTCCGGTTAAAGGCGACGCCGTCGGGCGGGCCCCACGCCTGGCGCATCCACTCACGTGGTCGAACCAACCGGCGGGGGTGAAAGCGGCGACAAATGGTCCATGTTGTCTCGCGTGAGTTGTGGTGTGGCGAGTAAGGGTGCTCTGTGAGCTTTTGGTCTTTTCCTTAAGGTGATTGTGTTTCTTATTAGTTAGTTTTTATGCCACAGGTGGTAGCGCGCACACACTCGCTCGTGGTTCGTCCGACTTTGTTGCTAGTCGTTTGTTCGTTGCTTCGTCGGCTGATTTCCCGTTTGCTCCTCCCATCGGCCGAGGTTTGGATGCTTCCCCCTTGCTTTTCAGGGATATGATGCCTTTGCTCATTGTGCCTCTCCTCTCCGTGTTTGCAGGCATTTGGGATAGTTGTTTTTTGTGTCGGTTCTGGCTATTCATCTCCTTTCCTCCGTGCACCGCCTGAGTCTTAGGATTGTTATGCCTCTTACCCATGCTTGATTAGCCTTCTTGCTCACCGTTGTCTTTTTTCATGTTGTTTAGGGCAGGTGTTTGTGGTTGTCCCTATTCTCAGGCCTTATGTCTTATGTTTTGGGTTAGTTTTTTCCTCACTCGTTTGCTTGTGCTCGTGTTCTCTTTCATTACGACCTTGTAGTGGGTATTCGGCTACAAGAGTTCTTTGTAATGTTTCCTCCATCTGTTTTTTATGCATTTTGTATTCTTAGTATCGAAGCTATCGAGTCTTTTGGCATAGTATGGGTGGTAAAAACCGTGAGACCTCGGGGTAGGGGTCCCGAGTTGTGGATCTCGGATCGATGGTAGCAGGGGACGAAGGAGGCAGTGTTACCTGTGTTGGGCCCTCTCGAAGGTAATACCCTACATCATGCTTTGATTGTATTGATGATGATGTATCGAGTACAAGCTTGATACCTCGAGATCGTAAGGAGAGACCCAACTCTAAGGCTAGGAGAATGCAATTGTGTTTGGGATGGATGGATCTCCTTTATCGACTAGCTTTGGCCTCGGCTTATATAATGTCTGGGAGGCCAAGGATAACAAGAGTCCTAGTTGAATACGTAGGTGGAGAGGAGTCCTTTTCTTGATTACAAAGTCTTGTGGAATCTTCCTCGTATATGTCATGGGCTGCCCAAAGTGGCCCATTAGTGAGCCGCCATGGGGGTCCTCGTCCCGACCCACCTAGTCGGGAGATGATGTGATGAGTACCCCTAGTATAGGACACTGTCAGTAGCCCCTTGAACCGGTATTCAAGTTGGGGACGCTCCTCGGTTCTTCCGAACTATTATTCATCTTTGGTCGTCGGTCTTGAAAACTGGTTCAACAAATCTTCCCATCTTCATTCTTGAGGATCGCCGAGGTGAATCTGAAGAGTTTACACGCCGGGTATCCGAGGAGCCCTTTAAGTTCTCGGCCTTTATAATGCCTTTCTATCTTTACTCCACACCCCGGGTTTGAAGTTTTTTGCGTATGGCGTTGTCCTCTTGCATCCGACCTCCAACGCCGGATCGTGCATCTGAGGTGTCCTTTTGCAGCCGAGCTCCAATGCCGGTATGCATCCGAGGTGTCATAGATCACCTTGGTTTGAAAAAGTTGAAGGAGTTCAGCCGAGCTTAATGCCGGAAATGCCCTCTAAGGAGCCAGCCAATTGCATCCGAGATTTACGTTGAAATCGCTTGAGGTGGTGCACCACCCTCGATTAGGTGAAACTGATTTTGTGGATTTTTTGATTGGTGCAAATTATTCTCTACTAAGGTGTATAACGGTATCCCTCCAGGTGCGTGTCAACCTAAAATGCAGGATGCTTTGAAGGATAAAACAAAACCATCGATCCTAGTAGCCCCACAGGACTCGTGTCGATTGAAATCGTCCTAAGGATCAAGTCCTTGCTCGACAACATAGTTTAGGAATAGAAATATGGTGCGCAGTAGCTCCCGAGACTCAGGTTGGGTGCGGGCGACCAACCTGAGGATTGTAATCTCCTCAGAAACTATTTTGCACATTGACTTTTCTGCATTGAATCAACAATGCAGTAGCCCCCAAGACTTGGGTTGGGCACATGGACGACCCTAGGGTCATATATCCTTGGGAACTTGTTCAATCGGTGTTTGAGTGTCGCCATCACCGAGGTGTAGGTCGGTAGGAAAGATGTCGAGCTGCGGGTCGGAAAAGATTTCCCGAGCTGATTTATTACACATGGCACCTCGGTCAAGAGGATGTCCCTCCTCCTGAAGGAGAAACATAAAACAGGTTAAAGGTGTCATCAGTTCGAATAACCAGAAAACTTATGTAAAAAGCTTTATGTCTGAATTAGATCAAGTCTTTTTGGTGCCAAGCCAAAAAATTGGTCTTAAAACTAGTTGCGCTTCCGTCGTGCTTTAACATGATACATCCGATCTCCAGACTTCAAATGGGTCAGCCTTCAGCTTCAACCTCCTTTCCCGAAGGCGGAGTGCTTCTCATTATGCCAGTTTAGCAAACTAAACTCAAGCGTCTTTAGAGAGAAACCAGGCTATCCAGCTATTGACCACACACTCGCGTCAGAAAAAGGAGTAGTAGAAAAAGACTTTGCAACGACTAAAAGAAAACATTTATTATAAAAGCGGCTCATTTAAATTAAGAGCCCCCAGTTAAATTGGGTAAAGGAAGTTTTTAACAAACTAAGATTTTGACAAATAACTATTTATTTAACACAAATATAATGCTTGGTTGAACCGCACAAAAATTGAAAATTGAAAAAGTTGAGCATGAAAGTGACTTAACTGGTTAATGTGCTCGGTGTTGATGATGTGGGCCGAGTGATACGTCTCCAACATATCTATAATTTTTTATTGTTCCATGCTATTATAGTATCAACCTTGGATGTTTTATATGCATTATTATGCTATTATATATCATTGTTTGGGACTAACTTATTAACCTAGTGCCCAGTGCCAGTTGTTGTTTTTTTCCTTGTTTTTATCTTTACAAAAAAATCAATACCAAACAGAGTCCAAATGGAGCGAAACTTTTGGCGATTTTTCTTGGACCACAAGACACCACAGGAAGCTTGGGATGAGTCGGAAGAGCCACGAGATAGCCACAAGCTTGGAGGGCGCCCGCCAAGCTTGTGCCCCCCTCGTGGCACTTCCAACCCAAATTTTTCTTCTATAAATACCCAAAATTCCCGTAGACCGTGAGGCCACACCAAAAAAACTTTACCGCCGCCGCAAGTCTCTGACTTCGTGAGATCCCATTTGGGGACCTTTTTCGGTACTCTGCCGGAGGGGATTCGATCACAGAGGGCTTCTACATCAACCTTGTTGCCATACTGATGATGTGTGAGTAGTTTACCACAGACCTACGGGTCCATAGCTAGTAGCTAGATGACTTCTTCTCTCTCTTTGATCTTCAATACAATGTTCTCCTCGATGTTCTTGGAGATCTATTCGATGTAATCTTCTTTTGTGGTGTGTTTGTTGAGACCCGATGAATTGTGGGTTTATGATCAGATTATCTATGAATATTATTTGAGTCTTCTCTGAACTCTTTTATGCATGATTTATATAGCTTTGTATTTCTCTCCGATCTATTCATTTGGTTTGGCCAACTAGATTGATTTTTCTTGCAATGGGAGAGGTGCTTTGTAATGGGTTCAATCTTGCGGTGCTCAATCCCAGTGACAAAAAGGGACATGACACGTATTTGTATTGTTGCCATTAAGGATAAAAAGATGGGTTGTATTCATATTGATTGGATCTATCCCTCTACATCATGTCATATTGCTTAAGGCGTTACTTTGTTCTTGTTAACTTAATACACCAGATGCATGCTGGATATCGGCTGATGTGTGGAGTAATAGTAGTAGATGCAGGCAGGAGTGGGTCTACTTGTCTCAGACGTGATGCCTGTATACATGATCATTGCCTTGGATATCTACATAATTATTCGCTTTTCTATCAATTGCTCAACAGTAATTTCTTTACCCACCATATGCTTTCTTTCAAGAGAGAAGCCTCTAGTGAAAACTATGGCCTCCGGGTCTATCTTTTATCATATTATTTTCATATCTACAAAATCAAAAATCCAAAAATACCTTGCTGCAATTTATTTACTCTTATTTTATTTCACACTTTTACTTATCTTTTATATCCATCACTATCAGATCTCATCCTTGCAAGTAACCGTGAAGGGATTGACAACCCCTTTATCGTGTTGGGTGTAAGTATTGGTTTGTTTGTGTGGGTGCAATTATTGGAGACTTGTGTGTTCCTCCCACTGGATTGATACCTTGGTTCTCAACTGAGGGAAATACTTATCTCTACTTTGCTGCATCACCCTTTCCTCTTCAAGGGACCAACGCAAGCTCAAGAAGTAGTAAGAAGAATTTATGGCGCCGTTGCCGGGGAGGATCTACATCAAGCCTACCAAGTACCCGTCATAAACTGTCATATCTTGCATTTACATTATTTTCCATTTGCCTCTCGTTTTCCTCTCCTCCACTTCCAAAATGTTTTCCGAAAAATACAAAAATATTTGCCTTCTTTCCGTTTGCCTTTTCCTTTGCTTTTTGTTTGCTTGTGTGTTAGATTGCTTGCTTTGTCACGATGTCTCAAGAAAATACAAAGTTGTGTGATTTTTCCAACACTAATAATAATGATTTTATTAGTACTCTGATTGCTCCCACCACTAGTGCGGAATCTTATGAAATTAATGCCGCTTTGTTGAATCTTGTTACGAAAGAACAATTTTCTGGTAGTCCCAATGAAGATGCTGCTTCCCATCTTAATATTTTTGTTGAATTGTGTGATATGAAAAAGAAAAAATATGTGGATAATGATATTGTCAAATTGATGTTATTTCCATTCTCACTACGAGATCGTGCTAAAACTTGGTTTTCATCCTTGCCTAAAAATAGTATTGATTTATGGAATCAGTGTAAGGATGTTTTTATTTCCAAGTATTTTCCTCCCGCTAAGATCATCTCTCTTAGGAACAATATAATGAATTTTAAGCAACTTGATCATGAACATGTTGCACAATCACGGGAGAGGATGAAAATGATGATAAGAAATTGCACTACTCATGGTTTAAGTTTATGGTTGATCATACAAAAAAATTATGCTGGATTGAATTTTGCATCTAAAAATCTTTTAGATTCCACCGCGAGTGGTACTTTTATGGAAATCACATTAGGAGAAGATACTAAACTCGTAGATAATATTATGGCAAATTACTCTCAATGACACACCAAAAGATCTTCTACTAATAAAAAAAGTGCATGCTATTGAAGAAATTAATACTTTGAGTGGAAAGATGGATGAACTTATGAAATTGAGTGCTAGCAAGAGTGCTCCTATTGATACCAATGATATGCCTTTGTCTACTTTTATTGAGAATAATAATGAATCTATGGATGTGAATTTTGTTGGTAGGAACAATTTTGGTAATAACACTTATAGAGGCAATTTTAATCCTAGGCCGTTTCCTAGTAATTCCTCTAATAATTATGGTAATTCATGCAACAATTCTTATGGGAATTATAATAAGATACCCTCTGATCTTGAGAATAATATTAAAGATTTTATTGACTCTCAAAAGATATTCAATGCCATGATAGAAGAAAAGTTGCTTAAGTTTGATGATGTGGCTAGAAACGTTGATAGAATTTCTCATGAGATTGATTCCCTTAAGATTAGATCTATGCCACCGAAGCTTGATATTAATGGGTCTATGAAAGCTATTCAAATTTCTATTAATGAAAGTAGGGAGAGAACCGCTAGAATGCGAGCTAAGAGAGAATAGCTAGAAAAAGTATGTTCTTCTGGTTTTTGCGATATCATGATGAACATCTTAAAGTGACTGGTGTGACTCCTTTGAATCTTTGTTGGCTAATATAAAACTTGATAAAGAAGGAACTGGAGTGGAGTCAACTTTAGCTAGAAGGCGTCCCAATAATTTGGAGGGTGAAGATCTTACTAAAAAAATTGATGAAAGTGGGTTTGGCGAGGTTAAAACTTTAACTAGTGATCTGACCACTCTTTTGGATTACAAGGAATTTAATTATGATAATTGTTCTTTGATTGAGTGTATTTCCTTGTTACAATCCATGCTTAATTCACCTCATGCTTATGATCAAAATAAGGCTTTTACTAAACATATCGTTTATGCTATGATGAAATCTTTTGAAGAAAAACTTGACTTGGAAGTTTCAATCCCTAGAAAGTTATATGATGAATGGGAATCTACTATTAAAATTAAGATTAAAGATTATGAGTGGAATGCTTTATGTGATTTGGGTGCTAAGCGTTTCCACTATTCCAAAATCTTTATGTGATGTGCTAGGCTTCCATAAACTTGATGGTTGTTCTTTAAATTTGCACTAACGGATTCCACTATTAAGAAACCTATGGGAAGAATTAATGATGTTATTATTATTTCAAAAAGGAATAATGTGCCCGTATATTTCATTGCGCTTGGTATTGATTGCAATCCTTCATGCCCCATAATTCTTGGTAGACCTTTCCTTAGAACGATTGGTGCAATTATTGATATGAAAGAAGGAAACATTGGATTCCAATTTCCATTAAGGAAGGGCATGGAACACTTTCCAAGAAAGAAAATTAAGTTACCATATGAATCTATTATGAGGTGCACTTATGGATTGAATACCAAAAATGACAAAACCTAGATCTATGCAATATGCCTAGCTAGGGGCGTAAAATGATAGCGCTTGTTGGGAGGCAACCCAATATTATTTTATGTTTTTGCTTTTTCTTCAGTTTTTCAATAAATATGCAATTATGCTTCTGTTATGATTGTGTTTTAGTATTTTAATTAGTGTTTGTGCCAAATAAGACCTTTAGGATGGTTTGGGTGATAGTTGATTCGATTCTGCTGAAAAACATAAACTTTTGCGCCCAGTTCTGGAATTTTGTAAATTCACAGAAACGTTATTTTGCTCTGAATTTTTTACACAAGATTGATATGCAAATTGCCTACGTTTTCCTATTTTTTAGAATTTTTGGAGTTACAAAAGTTTGACTAATGTCCAGATTACTACAAAGCTGTTACATTTTTGTGATTACATTTTCTTTGTGTTGTTCGCTTGTTTTGATAAATCTATGGGTTGCATCAAGGGGTATGAACCATGGTGAAGTTAGAATATAGTAGTTATAATGCAAATATAAAATTGGAATGAGTTTACAACAATACCTAAAAGTGGTGGCTCACGAGTTTTCTGTTGAGTTTTGTGTTGTGAAGTTTTCAAGTTTTGGGTGAAGTTTCGATGGGCTAAGGAATAAGGAGTGGCAAGATCCTAAGATTGGGGATTCCCATGGCACCCCAAGATAATATTCAAGGACAACCAAGCGTCTAAGCTTGGGGTTGCCCCGGATGGCATCCCCTCTTTTGTCTACAATCCATCGTAAATTACTTGAGGCTATATTTTTATTCACTACATGATATGTGTTTTGCTTGGAGCGTAGTGTATTATGTGAGTCTTTGCTTTATTTTCTTTTTAGTTTTCCACAATCATCCTTGCTGGACACAACTTTTTGAGAGGGACACACATTAATCGTGAATTTGTTAGAATACTCTTTGAGCTTCACTTATATCTTTTGAGCCAAACAGTTGCTCTAGTGCTTCACTTATATCTTTTAGAGCACGTCAGTGGCTATATTTTAAAGAAATTGATGAACTCTCATGCTTCACTTATATTATTTTGAGAGTCTTATAAATAGTATGGCAATTTGCTTGGGTTATGAATTTAGTCCTAATATGATGGGTATTCAAGAGGGATATAATAAAAACTTTCATGAAGATCATTGAATATATGAGAAGTTTGATTCTTGCATTTGTTTTGAGATATAAAGATGGTAATATTAGAGTCGTGCTAGTGAGTAATTGTGGTTTAGTAAGAATATTGGTGTTAAGGTTTGTGATTCCGAAGCATGCATGTATGGTCTCGTTATGCTATGAAGTTGGAGCATGGTTTATTATTGATTGTCTTCCTTATGAGTGGCGGTCGGGGGAATGACGATGGTATTTTCCTACCAATCTATCCCCTAGGAGCATGCATAGTAGTACTTTGCTTCAATGGCTAATAAATTCTTGCAATAAGTATGTGAGTTCTTTATGACTAATGTGAATCCATGGATTATATCCTTTGGTACAACGAGGTGCTATACAAGCGGTTTTAACCCCTTTTACGTGGCGTTTTGAAGCGTCGCCAAGTGAGTGTGCGATAGGGGTCCTTCCCACATGACCTAGAAACCGTCGGGGATAGGGAGCCTTGATGCATACTGATTGTCCCTATAAAACTGTTTACGATATCTCGAATCCAAAGCGCTTCGCTTCATACTTGCAACTCGTTTGTGCTTGCATTGCCATCGCAGTCAGTATTCTGTGGTGCTACGTTTACGATGCGCAATCCATGACAAACAGTTCACGATTTATAGAAGTAGACAATCACACACATTTAGTTTTCCTCGACTGTATGTGATTCAATGTAAGAGCGCATACAGTTGTCCCTATAAAACTGTATGCGAAGCTTGAATACATCCCACACGATTCATCCGCCGTACCCGCGTTAGCTGAAGACCTATCACACGCGTTCTTCTATGACCAAACGTTTGCAATGCGCACAATGTCATAAACAGTCCATAATTACCAAGCGTGTGTGATAAGGTGACTTTCACAAACATTTAATAAGAAGGAACTGTGTGCGATGCCGTTGTTAATCGCACACTTTTTTTCTTGGTTGATCGTGTGTGCAGTAGAGATTGATCGCACACGTAGTGGATCCGAGAAACGTGTACGATCTCCACGTCATCATAGAAGTTTTGCTTTACAAACGTGTGTAGTGTAATCCTAATTTAATCCCAAATTTGAAAACCACATATTTTGAATTTGAAAGTAGGCAATCACTTATTTCATATCAAACCATGTTTATTACAAATATAGGTAATCTTGAGTGAACTGCTTCAGGAACCACTGCTAATGAAAAAGATTCAGACATTGTTGTCTAACAACTCATTATGGGCAGTAAAAAGAGAAGGCTGCAGAGTTTGTAGTTACCATCCTATAGCTCACTGTTGTGTTGGATAGAGCGTAAACAAATAGTTTGCTTGCCACCGTTCATATCTTTTTGCTAATAATCCTTATCAGTTTCCTCACTTGATGCTTGTTCATGAATATCTCATTGCCCCATACGCAAAAAGGGTCGATGCATGGATCCTTGCCAAGGGCATATGTACCTACAAGCAACAAGCCAATATTAGAAGCTAACAAGTGTCCAGGTCTGGACCTATATGCACTACATTATGGAACAACGGAGGGAGTAAAAGCCGAGGGATGAAACTAACCTCGGCGGAAAATGGTGGACACTCCCGTTGTTGTCATGCATAAGTAGTGGAAAGGCATGATAAGTACAGCAACCTTAACATCAAACAAATATAGCAAAGGTAAACAACATCATATCCAAATGATATCTTGAATGTGTTGGTTTCAGCATGCTATTAAAGCAGATATAAAATGGAAGGCAATGTTACCTACAACAGGCTTAACAGCCAACAAATATTGCAATTCAAACTGGTATTGTTGAAAATGAATAGAACGTAGGTAATGCTTAAACATCACAGTGGATAAATGTGTAAAACTGAAATAAAGGGCATGTGTTAACTATACCGAGCATAAGCGTAACCAAATATAGGCGTTCAAACTGGTATTGATGCAATCGAGCGGCAGTTCCCACTTGCACATAATGAACATCACATTGTGAATGGTGAAATAAACAAGGCATAAATGATCAATATGTTGGGGAACACAAGATTTCAAAAAATTCCCTACGATCACGCAAGATCTATCTAGGAGATGCATAGCAACCAGCGGGAGAGTGTGTCCACGTACCCTCGTGGACCAAAGCGAAGCATTAAGTAACGCGGTTGATGTAGTCGAACGTCTTCGCGATCCAACCGATCAAGTACCGAATGCACGGCACCTCCGTGATCTGCACACGTTCAGCTCGGTGACATCCCTCGTACTCTTGATCCAGTTGAGGCCGAGGGAGAGCTTTGTCGACCTGACGGCGTGGTGACGGTGATGATGAACTTACCGGCGAGGCTTCGCTAAGCACCTTTAGCGATATGGTGAGGTGGAAATGCGTGGAGGGGGCACGCTGCAGCTAAAACAACTGTTGACTTGTGTGTCCTAGGGTGCCCCCGTATATAAAGGAGCAAGGGGAGGCCGGCCGGCCCTCATAGGGCACGCCAAAGGGGGGCAATCCTACTCCAAGTAGGAGTTGGATCCCCCCTTTCCTAGTCCTACTAGGAGAAGAAGGAAGGAGAGGGGAAAGAGAAGGAAGGAGGGGGCGCCGCCCCTCCCCCTAGTCCAATTCGGACTAGGCCCATGGGGGGGGGGGCACGCGGCCAGCCCTTGGCAGCCCCTCTCTCTCTCCCCTAGGCCCAATAAGACCCATTACTTCCCCGGTGGTTCTGATAACCCTTCCGGCACTCCGATATTTATCCGGTGACCCCCGGGACCCATCCGATGTCCGAATAACATCATCCAATATATAATTGTTTATGTATCAACCATTTCGAGACTCCTCGTCATGTCCGTGATCACATCCAGGACTCCGAACAACCTTCGGTTCAACAAAACACATAAACTCATAATACTGATCGTCATCGAACGTTAAGCGTGCGGACCTTAGGGGTTCGAGAACTATGTAGACATGACCGAGACTCATCTCCGGTCAATAACCAATAGCGGAACCTGGATGCTCATATTGGCTCCCACATATTCTATGAAGATCTTTATCGGTCAAACCGCATAATAACATACGTTGTTCCCTTTGTCATCGGTATGTTACTTGCCGAGATTCGATCATCGGTATCTCAATACCTAGTTCAATCTCATTACGGCAAGTCTCTTTACTCGTTCCGTAATGCATCATCCCGTAACTAACTCATTAATCACATTGCTTGCAAGGAATATAGTGATGTGCATTACCGAGAGGGCCCAGAGATACCTCTCCGACAATCGGAGTGGCAAATCCTAATATCGATCTATGCCAACTCAACAAACACCATCGGAGACACACAGAGAGCATCTTTATAATCACCCGATTCGTTGTGACGTTTGATAGCACACTAAGTGTTCCTCCGGTATTCGGGAGTTGCATAATCTCATAGTCAGAGGAACATGTATAAGTCATGAATAAAGCAATAGCAACAAACTAAACGATCATCATGCTAAGCTAACGGATGGGTCTTGTCAATCACATCATTCTCTAATGGTGTGATCCCGTTCATCAAATGACAACTCATGTCTATGGTTAGGATACTTAACCATCTTTGATTAACGAGCTAGTCAAGTAGAGGCATACTAGTGACACTCTGTTTGTCTATGTATTCACACATGTACTAAGTTTCCGGTTAATACAATTCTAGCATGAATAATAAACATTTATCATGATATAAGGAAATATAAATAAGAACTTTATTATTGCCTCTAGGGCATATTTCCTTTAGTCTCCCACTTGCAGTAGAGTCAATAATCTAGATTACACAGTAATGATTCTAACACCCATGGAGTCTTGGTGCTGATCATGTTTTGCTCGTGAGAGAGGCTTAGTCTCTGTGTCTCCCTCCTTGACTTGATCGCGGATGGAATTGAATCGTCTCTTGATGTGCTTGGTTCTTTTGTGAAATCTGGATTCCTTTGCTAAGGCAATTGCACCAGTATTGTCACAAAAGATTTTCATTGGACCCGATGCACTAGGTATGACACCTAGATGGGATATGAACTTGATATGTCTCCAACGTACCTATAAATTTTGATTGTTCCATGCTATTATATTATCTGTTTTGGATGTAATGGGATTTAATATACATTTTTATGTTATTTCTGGGACTAACCCATTAACCGAAGACCCAGTGCAAATTGCTGTTTTTTTTGCCTATTTCAGTGTTTCACAGAAAAGGAATATCAAACGTAATCCAAACGGAATGAAACCTTCGCGAGGATCATTTTTGGAACAAACGCATAATCCAGAGACTTGAGTGGACGTCAAGGAAGCACGAGGTGGCCACGAGGCGGGAGGCGCGCCTAGGGGTAGGCGCGCCCCCCACCTCGTGGGCCCCTCGTAGCTCCACCGACCTACTTCTTTCGCCTATATATACTCTTATACCACAAAAACATCCAGAAGCCACGAAACACTTTTTCCACCGCCGCAACCTTACATGCACTGCGAGATCCCATCTTGGGGCCTTTCCCGGCGCTCTCCACGGGAGGGGAATCGATCACAGAGGGCCTCTACATCAACACCATGGCCTCTCCGATGATGTGTGAGTAGTTTACCACAGACCTTCGGGTCCATAGTTATTACCTAGATGGCTTCTTCCCTCTCTTTGGATCTCAATACAAAGTTCTCCTCGATTCTCTTGGAGATCTATTCGATGTAATACTTTTTGCGGTGTGTTTGTCGAGATTCGATGAATTGTGGGTTTATGATCAAGATTATCTATGAACAATATTTGATTCTTCTCTGAATTCTTATATGCATGATTTGATATCTTTGCAAGTCTCTTCAAATTATCGGTTTAGTTTGGCCTACTAGATTGATCTTTCTTGCAATGGGAGAAGTGCTTAGCTTTGGGTTCAATCTTGCGGTGTCCTTTCCCAAAGTATGTTAGGGGCAAAAGGCACGTATTGTATTGTTGCCATCGAGGATAAAAATATGGGGTTTATATCATATTGCTTGAGTTTATCCCTCTACATCATGTCATCTTGCCTAATCGTTACTCTGTTCTTATGAACTTAATACTCTAGATGCATGCTAGATAGCGGTTGATGTGTGGATTAATAGTAGTAGATGCAGAATCATTTTGGTCTACTTGTCATGGACGTGATGCCTATATACATGATCATGCCTAGATATTCTCATAACTATGCGCTTTCTATCAATTGCTCGACAGTAATTTGTTCACTCACCGTAGAATATGCTATCTTGAGAGAAGCCTGTAAGTGCATCTAGTGCCACCCCTAGTTGGTTTTGGAGTATTGAGGACAAATGTGGTTGAGGGACTAATGCGTTTGTGAGAATTGCAGGATAACGCAGGTAGTGTCCCTCATTGATTCGGTTTACCTCTAGGAGATGACCCTAAAAATGTATGAAGACATTGAAGACAATGGTGGTGCAATGAAGATATTCACATTGAAGACTATGACATGAGAAGACATCGAGTGTAGACTATGGAGCCTTGAAAAGGCGTAATAGTTTATTTTATTTCCTTTTCTTCTTTGTTGAGTCATAGGAACCACCGTCTTGTTAAGTGGGGTCCAAGTGATCAAAGTTAGAATGGTCAAGTGATGCTCAACCCAAATCCTATGTCTTCGACGAAGACAATGAGAGCAAAACTTATCCAGAGTTGGATGAGTCAGCTTTGCTTGTAGCCCAAGTAAAGTTGTCGTGTGTGTTTGAAATCTAACCGTTGGAACACGTGTCAGTTCCTTAGTGACCCAGGGTCATTTCGGACATAACAGTCGGGTTGCCTAGTGGCTATAAATAGCCCACCCCTACACCATAAATTGGTGGCTGCTCGGAGTTAGTGCACGGCTTTTGTCGTTTGAGAGCAACCCACCTCGAAGGCTTTGAGAGAGAGAAATCCTTGCGAGGACAAAGCCCAAACACCTGTGAGCCAAAGAGTGTTAGGCAACACTAAAGTCTTTCTTATCTGTGTGACTGAAGACTTATTACACTTGAGGGACCGTGGAATCCTCCACCGGCTAGGCGTCAGCGTTACGAGCATCCAAGAGTCATTATGGATTGCCGGGTGAACGCAGTCTGTGAAAGGTTCGGAAGTCTACCTTGAAGACTTACCAGAGTGATTAGGCGAGGACTGTGTGTCCCTTAGCTCAAGGGGAATAAGGTGAAGACGCCGGGTCTTCCTAGAAGTTGAATCTCACCCTCCTAACCGGGCGTCACAGTTTCCACGACAAGCTGGGCTGGTCCAACAAATCCTATGTCTTCAACAAGTGTTGGTTCTATCCTCTCCTCCCTTTACTTAGAGTTTGTCTTCGTGAAGTCATTGCCTATTTGTCATACCTGTTTGACTTCATTGCTTGACTACTATCGTTGGTTGGCTTCATACTATCTTCCATCTTGATCCTTACTACCTAGCTGCCATTAGTCTTTGTTCTTTCACATTATTGCATACTTGACTATGGTTTGCTTGTTGTAGTTTATCTTCCATTGCATATCAATTAGGTCATTTCTATTGTTTGTCTTGAAACTTCCACGTTTGAAGACTTTCATAAAATCGCCTATTCACCCCCCTCTAGTCGATAACTAGCACTTTCAATTGGTATCGAGCAAGGTACTCCCTTGTTACGTGTGATTGATTTAACCACACGGAGTTTTAGCTATGTCATTGCGGGGATAATCAAAGTCTCCGCTGCTTGCCCGTGTTCGATGGGCCGACTATCCCTCTTTGGAAGAATAAGATGCATGCATCTTGAAGCCATTGATGTCGACCTACGGTATGTCGTCAAGAATGGCGTTCCCAAAACTGGTGAAGGTGTCACCCTGCCGATGTCAAGAAGTTCATTCAATCGACTCAAGCGCAAAGAACATCATCGTGGGTCATCATCGACCAAAGGCGATATGGCCGTGTGAGTGCTCTGGAAAGCGTCAAAGCTAGTGCAGGATGGCTATCCAAGGTCAACGGCGTCTCAACCCGAGAGATCAAAGGATCGGTGTTCTTCGCAACCTCTTCAACGCTTCAAGAGAAAGCGACAATGAAAAAGTCCAGCTCACGTTTGATCGCCTCAATCGACATCACAAATGAGCTTCATGCTCTCGGCGCCACTGAGATCACCAAGCTTGAAATCGTCAAGACACTGCTAAGATCACTTGACAGCTCCTTTGACACCCTTGCCCTCATGATACAAGAACGCCCTTACTTCAAGACACTCGATCCGTCTGATATACTTGAGAGGCTCAACACACATGAGTTCCGACTTTACGAGAAAAGAGATATCTATGGCCCCAACTATGGCCGAACTTCGCTTTGAAGGCAAAAGTTGTTTCCTCATCCAAGAAGAATCATTGCGGTTACGATGATCCACGAAGACATTGGAAAGGAACTTGCCATGCTTGTGAAGAAGTTCGAAGTTCACTAGGAAGAAAGGCTTGAGAAAGTCTTCACGATCCGACTCAAGAAATGATGAAGCTTCCACTCATGACTACAAGAAGAGAACCTATCATAAGTGCAAGAAAACTTGACACTATATCTCTGAGTGTCCACAGTGGGACAATGAGAAGAAGAAGAAGAGCAGCAAGGAATATGATTCTGATGACAACAAGAAGAAGAAATCTTCAAAGTCTTCGTCCAAGTCCTCATCAAAGTCTTCATCTCATAAGAATAGCTCATCTGGCAAGGCTCGTGCTTTTGTTGGCAAAGAAATGGATTCAGAGGAGGAGATGCGCTTACGAGGAGGTGGAGGTGGAGTCTGAAGAGGAGTCCGACCACAGCGTTGCAAGTCGGCTTTAGCCACGACCTATGTTGCCAAGTCCATCTTCAACACTGAAGACAATGACTTCCACACCAACGCTGAAGTTGATGACAAGGACGACCCTGCTCCCACCTACTGCTTCATGGCACGTGGTGCCAAGGGTATGACACCACATGCTTCAGAATGGATTATGGACAGTGGATGCACTAATCATATGACTGGTGATCGAAGTCTTCTCATGGACTCAACCTTACGTCCATCAGACAAGAGTCATATCACATTTCTTGACCTTTGGTAAAGGCAAGGTATTGGGTCTAGGTAGAGTTGCAATCTCAAGGGATCAACACATGGATAAAGTGATGCTTGTTGAATCCCTTGGTTTCAACTTGATGTCTGTCTCAATGCTTTGTGACTTGAACATGATTGTGATATTCGGAAAATATCGTTGCCTTGTACTAATGGAATCGACAAGTCTCTAGTCTTTGAAGGGTATAGAAAGATGATCTATACATGGTAGATTTTTCAGCGGGACCACGACTTGCCATATGTCTTCTTACAAAAGCTTGAATCTTGGCTCTGGCATCGGAGGGTGGGGCATCTTGGCATGAGGAACGTATACACACTCGCCAAGAAGAAGCATGTCATAGGCATCGAAGATGTCAAGTTCAAGAAGGATTATTTGTGTGGTGCTGCGAAGCTGGAAAGATGACTAGGGCAAAGCACCCTCGAAGACAATCATGACGACATATCAACCCTTGTTGTTACACATGGACTTATTTGGCCCTACTCACTACTCTACCTTCACAACAACTGCTTGTCTCTATGGCTTCGTCATTGTTGACGACTACTCAAGATACACATGGGTGCACATAATTCTCTACAAGGCCAAGTGCAAGATGTTTTTGACGGCTTCAACCAATCGAGCAATGAACAATTATGGCGTCAAGATCAAGCATATCGAAGTGACAACGGCCTTTGAATTCAAGAACTCTTGGACTTGATCTATATTTGGATACCATGGGAATCACTCATGAGTTCTCGCTCCATACACACCTCGGCAAAATGGCATCGTGGAGCGCAAGAACAGAACCCTCATTGAGATGGCTCGAACAATGCTCGGCGAGTACAAGACACCAAGAAAGTTCTAGCTGAAGCTATTGATACTGACATGTCACGTCATCAAGCTGTGTTTACATCCATAAGCTTCTCGAACAAAACATCCTATGAGCTCCTTCTTGGCAAGAAGCCAAATGTCGACTACTTGAGTATTTGGGGCTAAGTCTTTGGATCAAGGATCCCCATCACAAGTCAAAATTTGAACCCAAAGCTCACGAAGGCTTCATGCTCGATTCTGGAAAGGACTCGCACTCCTACAGAGTCTTCAACCTCTATCTTTACAAAATCGTCGAAACTGTGGACGTGCGATTTGATGAAACCAATGGTTCACAAAGAGAGCTCCTATGCACTAGACGAAGCTACTTGCCCGAATCTATCAAGGCGATCTTTGGTGAAATCATACCTTCGAAGCACTGACTGAAGAAGAACTTATCATTTACGCACCTAACCAACTTTGAAGACAATGCTCAGCCGAAGACAATCCTCCCAATGATGACAATGATCGGCATGAGCAAAGTCTTCGTCCGGTTCATCCTCGTGTTGCAAATGAAGTACAGATTGAGAAGATAATCGATAACATCAATGCACACTGGTCCGCTTACTCGCTCAAGAGCAACACAACTAGCAAATTTACGTAGGCGCTTTTCTTTTGTGTCAATATCGTAACCCAAGAAAGTTCTTTGAAGCCTTTATGGAACGAGAATGGATACAAGCTATGCAAGAAGAACTTCAAGCAGTTCAAGCTGAACAATGTTTGGGAACTTGTCAAGCGTCCCGACCCTACATAAGCATAACATTATTGGCACCAAATGGATATATCGAAACAAGCAAGATGAGCATAGTCAAGTCGCCGTAAACAAAGCACGTCTTGTGGCTCAAGGATATACTCAAGTTGAAGGAATTGACTTCGATGAAACATTTGCTCCTGTAGCTAGGCTTGAAGCTATTCGCATACTACTAGCCTATGCTAACCACCACAACATCTTACTATATCAAATGGATGTGAAGAGTGCATTTCTCAACGGCAAGATTGAAGAAGAAGTATATGTCGCTCAACCACACGGCTTTGAAGACCCAAAACATCCACGATATGGTGTACAAGCTAAATAAAGCCTTTGTATGGACTCAAACAAGCCCATCGCGCTGGTATGATACGATCAAAGACTTCACGAAGAGCAAAGGCTTCAAACACGGATCCCTTGATCCCACACTCTTCACGAAGACATATGATGGTGAACCTGTTTATATGCCAAATATATGTGGATGACATTATCTTGGATTTGCACCAACCGGAAGTATAGTGATGAATTTGCATACATGATGCAAGAACAATATCGGATGTCCATGATGGGAGAGCTCAAGTTCTTCCTTGGTCTTCAAATTAAATCACAAAAAGGAATGGCATCTTTATATCTCAAGAAAAATACCTCCAAGATTGTTTGAAGAAGTTTGGAATGCAAGAGTGCAAAGGATACATCGACGCCAATGCTACCTAAACACCATCCGGGGTCCCAGCGACAATGGTAAAGAATTGATCAAAAGGTATACCGCTCCATGATTGGTTCCTTACTTTACCTATGTGCATCTAGGCGAGATATTATGCTTAGTGTTTGCATGTGTGCTCGATTCCAAGCGGCACCAAAGGAATCGCATCACTTAGGCGTGAAGCGAATTCTTCGATATTTGGCTCACACCCCAACACTAGGATTATGGTATCCAAAGGGCTCAAAATTTGATTTGGTTGGATTTTGGGATCTTGATTATCTTTGGTGACAAGGTGGATCGCAAGTCTACATCGAGCACATGTCACTTTACGGGACGATCACTTGTCTGTTGGTCTTCAAAGAAGCGAGAAGCATGTATCACTCTCAAGCTGCTGAATCTGAATACATTCTTCTTTGGATCTTGTTGTGCTCGGCTTCTATGGATGAAGCAAACTCTCAAGGACTATGGCATCAATCTGAAACAAGTACCTCTCTTCTGCGACAATGAAAGCGCCATCAAGATTGCCAACAATCCAGTTCAACACTTTCGAAGACAAAGCACATTGAGATTCGTCATCATTTTCTCGAGGATCATGTCATGAAGAAAGATATTGACATCATTCACGTCAACAACTGAAGAGCAATGGCGGATATCTTCACAAAGCCCTTGGATGAGAAAAGGTTTTGCAAGTTACGGTGTGAGCTGAATATCTTGGAATCCTCAAATGTCCTATGATCATGCACACATCCTAACACTTATGCATGTTGATGACTTAGATGCGCAACACACGAAGTAACGTATATCTTCAATCAATGAAGACTTACATTACGAGTGTGAATACATTAACGATGGAATTTGACTTGGAGCGCCACGATAATTGTGCTGATAATGCAGGTCTAATACTTCCTATACGGTGGGTAACGCCACCACCAAATTTCTTTGTTTGAAGTGTTTCACTCATGGCGTTATTTCTGCAATATCTTCGCATTTGATTTGTCTTCAACGTCAACTTATCCTCCTGATTTTCTTCACTATGTTGATTTGGTTGCTGACTGATATATATATATATATATATATATATATACACACACACACACACACATATTGTTCTGTCCTCTACAGCATTCACTTATAGCTATGTCTTCCAAGTTGAATCTTTTGAACTAAGTGAATGTGACCAGACCCCAAATCTCTCTATGCTTTCTATCTCAAACTCTATCTGTCCAAATCATATGCATTCTATTGAAAGCGCCGAATGTCTTCTCTGCGTCCTTGTCGGCGAAGACACGAAGACAAACTTTAAGTCCTGCTTTTAAATGATTCATCCTTTCTGTTGAAATCCGGAGAAGCCGGAACGACCATCAAACAAACTGACATGCGTGGGAGCGTGGGACATCTCATTGCATGTTGCATGCTTGCCACGTGTCCCTCGGATGTGAACCGCTTAGGGGCACTGCAGAATTCTTTGTCGGCCGCACGCCCGCTTATAAATACATGTCCCTGCGGTAAAGAAAATCTTCTTCCACCTCTCCACCTCGTCAAAACCCTAAGCGCCACCGCTAGCTCTCGACGACACCGGTGGACAGGCGCTTAGTGCCGCGACTTCTCCGATGCCGTCCTCACGCGACGCGAACATCGTCATCTCCACCGCGCCGTAGGTGTCCTCCGTCGCCAAGTTAGGGCACGGTGGACTGAATCGCTTTCGGCTTCCTCTTCTTCCCGTCTAGCAGTTCTTGAGTGGTAAATATAACTCCATTTTTACCATCTTTTTGATCTTCAAGATTCATCCTACTTCGCCAAAATTGGTTTACGCCCATACTATGTTAGATCTATTACTCAAGATCATCTCAAATCGCCTAGTATATTCACTTAAGCTTCACAACTAGTTAGATTCCTCACTTGTACTTATTCACGGATTCATACAAATCTGGAACCAACTCCGGCGTATAAGTGAATGTCTTAGCATCATGAGGTCAATGTCTTCAAACTAATTTATCTTCAAAATCTTACGAGAATGCATATGACCTCTTCCCTTCCCTCGCATCTCTAATCTTTGTCACGAGCACATGTCCGTGGGAGAATCCCTTGGTTCTCATAGCACGCATTCGTTTGCGAAATTCTTGCAACATCAACTTAACTCTCCGAAGCCGGTTCACATACATCCGACCAGCATAAGCCCTTGAAGCCTCTCGAACATATTGAAGCCATTCAGTTTGAAATTCATGGCTCTGAGATAAATCAGTTAGGAAGGGCAGCGTGCAGCGTCGTGGGGAAACCTCAAAGGATCACTTTGATGACCTCGCGGAACTTTACAATACAGATCCTGAAGAGTCTTATGCTCAGCGCAAGACACGAATCCAATGGATTCGACGTTATTGGGCTGAACAATGGTTCAAGTACAAGTTTGTCACCAAGGAATATGCCGAGAAGAGTGCTATCAAATGCCCTTGGGGTGATATTCTCTTTCGAGGCCTTCCACCCAAGAACAGTACGAAGCTATTGCACAAGGTTTCTATCCTTGTATGGTCCGTGGACCTCGGCTGAGAATGCCGACCCAACGTCATTGCTCTGGTGTGCGTGGCGATAATCTCTTCAAGCGCAACTTCCAAAGACGCATAAAGGCTTACGCAAAGGAAAACAAGAAGTCATTGGGATTAGACTTCAACCACAGTCCCTCTGCTCCCCGTCTTGGCAGCTCACGTGACCAGAACCCAATGTCATCGGTCCCTTTTCAAACCTTGATGGCCTCATCTCTTACATCTTGGTTTCAAGGTGCCAAAGTGGATCACTCGATGGCGATCTTGATTACGATGAAATCCCAGCTCTTGCTCCTGCTCCCACTCCAAAGCCGCAGAAGCAAAAGAAAGTCAAGGCTTCAAAGTCAGCTCCTCCTCCAAAAGCTTCACGTGTGAAGCCCGCAGCCTCTTGCACCTCCACGAAGCGATTAATGCGGTCGAGATCAATCTCGTATCTCCAAGAAGGCGGAGAAGAGAAAGAAAATTGTCAAGAAACAACTGATCCACGACCCTGCTTTGCCATTTTTGCTTGAAGAGCACATTGATCTGTCTAGTGATGAAGATCTTGCAGATGATGCCCTTGAGCAACTTATCAAGAGCAAAGAAGAAGCAGAAATCTTCAACTATTTGCCTCTTTTTGATGTGGCAATCATTCATCACTTCATTGATGAGTGGTTTGACTCTCCAAACATCAGCTTTGAAGATCTGCAACTTCCAATTGGCCTCGGCGTCTCCTTGGCGGAGCCATTGCTTACGAGCTAGCTCTTGCTTCGGCGCATTGTTGAACTGAAGCATAAGATTGACTATGAGAAGGCTCAGTTCAAGAAGCATATGGCCAAGCTTCAGTGCAAGGCGTCAAAACTTCAAGGTCATCTTTGCCGCGACCTTAAGGAAACCTTTCTCAAGAAGCATGAAGAAGCCGGAGGCTCTCGCGAGCTTATGAAGGCTCACAGGCCGACAAGTGTGTGCTTGCCTACAATGAAATTTGAGAAGCGCAAAGCACTTGGCCGTCTTGGCATTGACCCCATAATGGCTGCAAAGAAAAAGAAGTCTTCAAGCCCATTAAGCTGCACCTTCCAGTGGCAGGAAGAGCCCGCATAGTCTTCCCAAGCAGCATGGTAGCTCGAAGCCAAAGGTCGGTCAACCGCTTCAATGTAAGAAAAGCGAGGGCTGCCGAGGTGAAGCGGAAAAAGGAAACATCCTGAAGCCTCGATCTTGCTCCCTCCAAGAAGAAGCTCAAGACGAAGAAGAATCGGGCTGCTCCTATAGAGCCCTTGGTTGTTGAACCTATTTCTATGGTTTGCCACGACTCTGCTATCCAAGAACGACGGATGATAGTTCATGAGCACACTCCCACGAGGCTCATGAAGTCAAGAACATTCAGCGATTGACCCCATCATTTCTTTGAAGACATTGGTCCCCAAGACAATGTTGAAGATGATGCCGTTCTTCCTCGGATCGAACCAAACACAGTATCGTCGCTGTTACGAGCAACAGCGAACTCATCGACATTAGTCGAACTACGGCGCCAATTGCTCGGGATGCATCGTGGGCGATCACCCACAGCAACAAGAAGACTCCCCCAGTACTCCCCAACAACAAGTCACTCCCCAACAACAAGATGAAGAGGAAGACTTTGAGGCCCAGCCAACTCCATCTCCAAAGGCGTCGCCAGCATTCTGCAGACTTCGCAAAGGACAAAGGCCTCAAGCCCCTCTTTCGAGCGTTCCAGAAGGAGAAGAGCACCACCAACTTTGTTACAGACGTCAAGTGTTTTCGAGAAGCCACTCAACTGCATGAATGTCTCTGCGTCTGAAGCTAAAGTACTTGAAGACAATCCGGTACATCGGCCGATGAACCTCAAGAAGAAGCGGATCGTGTCCCTACACCCCTGTCATTGAAGAAGTTATTCCCGATATCAGCGTGTCGGTGGACCGACCCTCCGACTTCTCAAGTGGAGGTTGAAAACATTAAGGCTGCCACCACCAACACCAATGAAGCCACCGGCGTTGTCACGGCTGAAGGGAATGTGGAGCACGCACAACCTTCATGAAGCCAATGAAGCACATGCTCCACGAAGTCAATGCGGCTAACGTGCTCGAAGCCAATGAGGCAAGCGCCTGAAGCGCATATTGCGCACTGAAGCCTCAGTTGTAGCCACTGCTCCTGTTCCACCACCAAGGCCTCATACAATTGAGCAAGCATACAACTATGGTCAGCTAATCACTGTCCGATGGCCCGTTCTGGTCCCTCCGCCTCGTGCCTCTGGTCCTCAATTCGACTATCACATTGCGCATAGGCCTCGGGTCCGAAACCAACGCCAAGATCGCCAAGGTTCCCGAACACTTTGCTACATCTACTGGGTCGTTCAATGCCAATGGTTTCAAGGCCCACAACACTTTCTTTGACAGAGCAAAGAACCCCTATACAAGGCCAAGGATATCATCTGATCGCTTCTGGAGTTACCAACAACGAAGTTATTACTCCTGTGTTCTGTATGACCAAGGACGCATTTTCCCTCATATGCGCCTCGACACTGAAACCATTGCCGGACTGCCGTGCTTAGAAGAAGCAATTGATTGCTTTCGTGATGCAGTCCGCTTGGTTTCAGAATGTGAGACAAAGAGCACTGGAATGAAGAATTTGTGCTTCAATTCTATGCTACCCTCCACATCCGTGGCTACTACAGAGACACGAAGACATGGGTTCTCGAGTGGATGACAGGAAATGTTCATCATGAAGCCAAAGCTCTCGACATCATTGAGCTCACAGGCCTACCCACTCCGGAGAGCTGTTTGACCTCGATGTCAACTCCATCGCGATGCCTTGGAGAGCATATTTCATAAACCAGAACCCGACATGAGTCAAATGTTGAGTATGATGAAGCCACTGCCACATGACGCTGAATACCCTCAGCACTTCTTTGTTGATGACCTTGCGTACCTGCCTCGTACAATATATCACATCATCAGGCGAACTCTATGGCCAGTCGAAGGGCATTCATCGTCTGCAAAACTGGAAGGAGCAATGAAGAGATTGGTCTTCTACATCCTCAATGGCATCAGCTTCAACACGCAAGAATTCTTCATCCGACAATTGGCGCATCTGGATCGACCTCTTGACTGAAATTCTATGCTCCATGGGTCATGCGCCTCATCAAGCAACACTCTGCCATCAACTATCAACCATCTGCCGCAATCATGTGATCTTCCTACCGAGAGGTTGATATGTCCGCATTGAAGCCATATACCTGAACACCGCAAAACGCCTCTTTGTCTTCGTAATGCGAACATCAAAGCTTCACTCAGCCTATGGAAGGAGTCCAAGCTGTCACGCGTGTCTATCCGATGGTGGAAATATTCATACGCCTCATCGTTGCATCAACCGAAGCCACCGAGCACGATTGGCCAAAGGCCTCGGAAGTGCTCGAGTCCTCAATGATCGAGAACTTCTTGTGGCGTTGCATCAAAAGCAAGATAAGCATCACTCTGGCTCAGCGTCAAATGCAAAGCCTCTTGGTGGATGTCAATCGCATTCGAAACCTTGCCACCAAGAATGCTTTTGTCACTCCACGAGACACATCGGCGCTCATGGAAGAGTTTGACTACGCTTTCGGTCTTTGAAGCGAGATCTTCAAGACGATGGTTTCCTTTGAATGCTTCAAGTTTGACTCCACTCCTCCACGGAATGCAGTCCCACGACGAACTCCATCTCTTGAAGACTCGACTATTCTTCCTCCACGGCAATCACAATGCCAGAGTGATCGATGATGAAGACGATGCAACTTCACCGCCCCTACTTACTGCGCGCATCGACCTTGCACCAAGCTCGTCTTCGCACCGCCAACCAACACCGACAACCTGCTGCATCATCTACTCAAGAGGGCGAGTAGATGCTCTATGTCTTCAAACCTTTTTGGTCATTCTTGACAAAGGGGAGAAGCATATGAGTTGATAGTCTTCAAGCGGGTTCATAAGGGCGGTTGCACTATATTTTGCCTAGTGTTTACAACTCTCGCTTTTGATACATTTGGTTCTTTGAGTTGTAACACTTAACCTCGATGGTCGTCTGCTACTTATTTGCCTTTACTGCAGTGCGATGATAAATTCCGCATGTGCGGCGATAACTTCCGCACTTAGATCATTACTGCAGGACGTCCATTTTTCATTATGCATGTCATTCTCTTTAGCTATATCGGTTCATGCATGATGAATTATCTTCATAAGTTGAAGAGGATCTCCACAAGTACAACCTGCCATGTGCATTTGCATTCCAAAGCAAACTACTTATATGCACATCTTCGTGGGGGAGCCTTTGCCTCTTATGAAGACAATTCCCTATCCTTTACAATTTCACATATTTTATCCCTCGTTGAAAAGCTTCATCCAGTTTGTCATCAATCACCAAAAGGGGAGATTGTAAGTGCATCTAGTGCCACCCCTAGTTGGTTTTGGAGTATTGACGACAAATGTGGTTGAGGGACTAATGCGTTTGTGAGAATTGCAGGATAACGTAGGTAGTGTCCCTCATTGATTCGGTTTACCTCTAGGAGATGACCCCTAAAATGTATGAAGACATTGAAGACAATGGTGGTATGTGAAGATATTCACATTGAAGACTATGATATGAGAAGACATCGAGTGAAGACTATGGAGCCTTGAAGATCGGTGTCGTTTATTTGTTTCCTTTTCTTCTCTGTTGAGTCATAGGAACCACCGTCTTTGTTAAGTGGGGTCCAAGTGATCAAAGTCGGAATGGTCAAGTGATGCTCAACCCAAATCCTATGTCTTCGAGCGAAGACAATGAGAGCAAAACTTATCCAGAGTTGGATGAGTCGACTTTGCTTGTAGCCCAAGTAAAGTTGCCGTGTGTGTTTGAAATCTAACCGTTGGAACACGTGTCGGTTCCTTAGTGACCTGTGGTCATTTCGGACATAACAGGTCGGGTTGCCTAGTGGCTATAAATAGCCCACCCCTACACCATAAATTGGTGGGCTGCTTTCGGCGGAGTTAGTGCACGGCTTTTGTCGTTTGAGAGCAACCCACCTCGAAGCCTTTGAGAGAGAAATCCTTGCGAGGACAAAGCCCAAACACCCGAGCCAAAGAGTGTTAGGCATCATCAAGTCTTTCTTGTCTGTGTGACACGAAGACTTATTACACTTGAGGACTGGTGAATCCTCCACTGTTAGACATCGCGTTCTCGAGCATCCAAGAGTCATTGTGGATTGCCGGTGAACGCATGCAGAAGGTTCTAAGTCTACCTTGAAGACTTACAGAGTGATTAGGCGAGACCTGTGTGTCCTTAGCTCAAGGGGAATAAAGGTGAAGACGCCGTCTTACGAAAGTTGAATCTCAGCCTCCCTAACGGGGCGTCTACAGTTGTCCACAAAGAATCGAATCGGTCCAACAAATCCTATGTCTTCAACAAGTGACTGGTTCTATCCTCTCCCGCCCTTTACTTAGAGTTTGTCTTCGTGAAGTCATTGCCTATTTGTCATACCTGTTTGACTTCATTGCTTGACTACTATTGTTGGTTGGCTTCATACTATCTTCCATCCTGATCCTTACTACCTAGCTGCCATTAGTCTTTGTTCTTTCACATTATTGCATACTTGACTATGGTTTGCTTGTTGTAGTTTATCTTCATTGCATATCAATTAGGTCATTTCTATTGTTTGTCTTCGAAACTTCCATGTTTTGAAGACTTCCATAAAAATCGCCTATTCACCCCCCCTCTAGTCGATAACTAGCACTTTCAAAGCCACTAGTGAAACCTATGCCCCCCGGGTCTATTTTCCATCATATTAATCTCTCGTCAACTCGCTATTTAATCACCGTTTATTTTTTTAATCTTTACTTTTTAATCTATACAACAAAAATACCAAAAATATTTATCTTATTATCTTTATCATATCTCACTTTTGCAAGTGGCCGTGAAGGGATTGACAACCCCTTTATCGCGTTGGTTGCAAGGTTCTTAATTGTTTGTGTAGGTACTAGGGATTTGCGTGTAGTCTCCTACTGGATTGATACATTGGTTCTCAAAAACTGAGTGAAATACTTACGCTACTTTGCTGCATCACTCTTTCCTCTTCAAGGGAAAACCGACGCATGCTCAAGAGGTAGCAAGAAGGATTTCTGGCGCCGTTGCCGGGGAGATTTGCACCAAGTCAAGTCAAGATTTGATCTCCCGCCAACAAGCCATTTCTGGCGCCGTTGCCGCGGAGATCTACGCACAAGTCAAGACATACCAAGTACCCATCACAAACTCTTATCCCTCGCATTGCATTATTTGCCATTTGCCTCTCATTTTCCTCTCCCCCACTTCACCCTTGCCGTTTTATTCGCCTCTTTCCCATTTGCTTTTCTTTCGCCATGGCCGAGTCAAAAAGGGCTAAGGGTTCTCTCCCGGGTTTTAGTACTTTGGATACTCCCTCCGTCCTCTCTAAGCTCATAAATAATGATGCTATGGAAAGACCTACCGGGGTTATCAATGAGGGTTTGAATGATTTCTATGAAGATGATCCCAGAATTTTTCATTATTTACTTGATGAGTCTTTAAAAGATGCTTGGGATAGGCTATTAAGGATCCGAGCTAGCTATGTGCCTCAATATCAAATTGAGATATACCTAAAAAGCTTTTATGTTGGCTTACCCTCTTCGTTCAAGCAAGTTTTAGATTCTATTTTTGAAGAAGGTTTTCTTGAGGGGTATGACATAGATACCTATGAAAAGATGAAAACCATATTTGGGCACCCCATGAGTGAGAAGGTTGAATCCACCTCGCTTTTGTGCTTTTATCAAAATGAAATTATCAAAGAGATGAAGGCTAGCTTAGATGCAAATTTCCGTAGCATGCTTAATCTTTCTTCCACCATTAATGGCCATGTGCTTTCTCAAAATAGAAAGATAAATGCTATAGATAAGAAATTTTCTCTTTTCTTTCCCAACACCAACGGCGGAAATACCTAGATCTATTCTTGTTTTTATGCCTAGCTAGGGGCGATAAATGATAGCGCTTGTTGGGAGGCAACCCAATTTTATTTTTGTTCCTTGCTTTTTGTTCCTGTTTAGTAATAAATAATTCATCTAGCCTCTGGTTAGATGTGGTTTTATGTTTTAATTAGTGTTTGTGCCAAGTAAAACCTATAGGATCTTCTTGGGTGATAATTATTTGATCTTGCTGAAAAAGACAGAAACTTTCTGCTCACGAATACAATTGTTAAAAATCATCAGAAAGTGATAAAATACTGATTCCAATTGCAGTAGATCAATAATAAAATTATCTAGGTCGCCCTATTTTTGCAGATTTTTCTGAGTTATACAGAAGTTTGCGTTTGATACAGATTACTACAAACTGTTCTGTTTTTGACAGATTCTGTTTTTCGTGTGTTGTTTGCTTATTTTGATGAATCTATGGCTAGTATCGGGAGGTATGAACCATAGGGAAGTTGAAATACAGTAGGTTTAACACCAATATAAATAATGAATGAGTTCATTACAATACCTTAAAGTGGTTGCATTGTTTTATTTCTCGCTAATCTGACTCATGAGATTTTTCTCTGTTGAGTTTTTGTGTTGTGAAGTTTTCAAGTTTTGGGTAAAGATTTGATGGATTTTGGAACAAGGAGTGGAAGAGCCTAAGCTTGGGGATGCCCAAGGCACCCCAAGGTAAAATTCAAGGGCAACCAAAAGCCTAGGCTTGGGGATGCCCAAGGCACCCCAAGGTAAAATTCAAGGACAACCAAAAGCCTAAGCTTGGGGATGCCCCGGAAGGTATCCCCTCTTTCGTCTTCGTCTATCGGTAACTTTAGTCGATGCTATATTTTTATTCACCACATGATATGTGTTTTGCTTGGAGCGTCTTGTATTATTTGACTCTGTGCTTTTTAGTTTACCACAATCATCCTTGTTGTACACACCTTTTGGGAGAGACACACATGAATCGGAATTTATTAAAATACTCTATGTGCTTCACTTATATTTTTTGAGCCAGATAATTTTGCCCTAGTGCTTCACTTATACCTTTTTAGAGCACGGTGGTGGTTTTATTTTGTAGAAATTATCAATCTCTCATGCTTCACTTATATTATTTTGAGAGTCTTTTATAACAACATGGTAGTTTGCTTTGGCTATAAAATTAGTCCTAATATGATAGGCATCCAAGATAGGTATAATAAAAACTTTCATATAAAGTGCATCAAACACTATGATAAGTTTGATACTTGATAATGGTTTTGAGATATAAAGGTGGTAATGTTAGAGTCATGCTAGTTGGGTAACTGTGAAATTGAGAAATAGTTGTGTTAAGGTTGGCAAGTCCCGTACCATGCACGTATGGTAAACGTTGTGTGACAAATTTGAAGCATGTGGTGTTCTTTGATTGCTTTCCTTATGAGTGGCGGTCGGGGACGAGCGATGGTCTTTTCCTACAATCTATCCCCCTAGGGGCATGCGTAGTAGTACTTTGCTTCGAGGGCTAATAAACTTTTGCAATAAGTATATGAGTTCTTTATGACTAATGTAAGTCCATGGATTATACGCACTCTTACCTTTCCGCAATTTGCTAGCCTCTACAGTACCGTGCATTGCCCTTTCTCACCTTGAGAGTTGGTGCAAACTTCGCCGGTGCATCCAAACCCCGTGATATGATATGCTTTATCACACATAAGCCTCCTTATATCTTCCTCAAAACAGCCACCATACCTACCTATTATGGCATTTCCATAGCCATTCCGAGATATATTGCCATGCAACTTTCCACCGTTCCGTCTATTATGACACGCTCCATCATTGTCATATTGCTTTGCATGATCATGTAGTTGACATTGTATTTGTGGCAAAGCCACCTTTATAATTCTTTCATACATGTCACTCTTGATTCATTGCATATCCCTAAGACACCGTCACGGAGGCATTCACATAGAGTCATATTATGTTCTAAGTATCGAGTTGTAATTCTTGAGTTGTAAGTAAATAGAAGTGTGATGATTTTCATTATTAGAGCATTGTCCCATGTGAGGAAAGGATGATGGAGACTATGATTCCCCCACAAGTCCGGATGAGACTCCGGACTAAAAAAAAGAGGCCAAAGAAGCCCAAACAAAAAAAAGAGAGAAGGGACAATGTTACTATCCTTTTTCCACACTTGTGCTTCAATATAGCACCATGATCTTCATGATAGAGAGTTTCTTATTTTGTCACTTTCATATATTAGTGGGAATTTTTCATTATAGAACTTGGCTTGTATATTCCGATGATGGGCTTCCTCAAAATGCCCTAGGTCTTCGTGAGCAAGCAAGTTGGATGCACACCCACTAGTTTCTTTTGATGAGCTTTCATACACTTATAGCTCTAGTGCATCCGTTGCATGGCAATCCCTACTCCTCGCATTGACATCAATTGACGGGTATCTCCATAGCCCGTCGATTAGCCGCGTCAATGTGAGACTTTCTCCTTTTTTGTCTTCTCACATAACCCCTATCATCATACTCTACTCCACCCAGAGTGCTATATCCATGGCTTGCGCTCATGTATTGCGTAAGGGTTGAAAAGGCTGAAGCGCAAGAAAAGTATGAACCAACTGCTCGGCTTGTCATCAGGGTTGTGCATGATGGGAGCATTTTGTGTGATGAAAATGAAGCATGGCCAAACTATATGACCTTGTAGGGATAAGCTTTCTTTGGCTGTGTTATTTTGATAAGACATAATTGCTTGGATAGTATGCTTGAAGTATTACTATTTTTATGTCAATATTAAACTTTTATCTTGAATCTTTTGGATCTAAACATTCATGCCACAATAAAGAGAATTACATTGAAAATTATGTTAGGTAGCATTCCACATCAAAAATTCTGTTTCTATCATTTACCTACTCGAGGACGGGCAGGAATTAAACTTGGGGACGCTTGATACGTCTCCAACATATCTATGATTTTTGATTGTTCCATGCTATTATATTATCTATTTTGGATGTTTAATGGGCTTTAATATACCTTTTTATATTGTTTTTGGGACTAACCTATTAACCGAAGCCCCAAAGGTAAATTGTTGCTTTTTTTGCTCATTCCAAAGTGTTTCACGTAAAAGGAATATCAAACGGAATCCAAACGGAATGAAACCTTCATGAGGATCGCTTTTTGGAACAAACGCAATCCGTGAGACTTGGAGTGGATGTCAAGGAAGCAACGAGGCGGCCACGAGGCGGTGGAGGCGCGCCTGTGGGGGTAGGCGCGCCCCACCTCGTGGGCCCTCGTAGTCTCCACCGACCTACTTCCTTCGCCTATATATACTCTTATACCTCGAAAACATCCAGGAGCCACTAACACTTTTTCCACCGCCAAGAACCTTTCTGTACTCCATGAGATCCCATCTTGGGGCCTTTTCTCAAGCGCTCACGGAGGGGGGAATCGATCATGGAGGGCCTCTACATCAACACCATGGCCTCTCCGATGATGTGTGAGTAGTTTACCACAGACCTTAGGGTCCATAGTTATTAGCTAGATGGCTTCTTCTCTCTCTTTAGATCTCAATACAAAGTTCTCCTCGATTCTCTTGGAGATCTATTCGATGTAATACTTTTTGCGGTGTGTTTGTCGAGATCTGATGAATTGTGGGTTTGTGAACAAGATTATCTATGAACAATATTTGATTCTTCTCTGAATTCTTATATGCATGATTTGATATCTTTGCAAGTCTCTTCGAATTATCGGTTTAGTTTGTCCTACTAGATTGATCTTTCTTGCAATGGGAGAAGTGCTTAGCTTTGGGTTCAATCTTGCGGTGTCCTTTCCCAAAGGATGTTAGGGGCAGCAAGGCACGTATTGTATTGTTGCCATCGAGGATAAAAGATGGGGTTTATATCACATTGCCTGAGTTTATCCCTCTAAATCATGTCATCTTGCCTAATGCATTACTCTGTTCTTATGAACTTAATACTCTAGATGCATGCTGGGTAGCGGTCGATGTGTGGAGTAACAGTAGTAGATGCAGACTCGTTTTGGTCTACTTGTCATGGACATGATGCCTATGCGCTTTTCTATCAATTGCTCGACAGTAATTTCTTCACCCACCGTAGAATATGATATCTTGAGAGAAGCCACTAGTGAAACCTATGGCCCCCGGGTCTATTTTCCATCATATTAATCTCCCTTCAACGTTCTATTTCTGTCGCCGTTTATTTTGCAATCTTTACTTTTTCAATCTATACAACAAAAATACCAAAAATATTTATCTTATTATCTTTATCAGATCTCACTTTTGCAAGTGGCCGTGAAGGGATTGACAATCCAGACTCCTTCATTTGCTGCTTCCGAAGAAGCTATGTACTCCGCTTCACACGTATATCCCGCCACGATGCTTTGCTTCGAACTGCACCAACTGACAGCTCCATCGTTGAATAGAAATACGTATCCGGTTTGTGACTTAGAGTCATCAGGATCAGTGTCAAAGCTTGCATCTACATAACCATTTACGACGAGCTCTTTGTCACCTCCATAAACGAGAAACATATCCTTAGTCCTTTTCAGGTATTTCAGGATGTTCTTGACCGCTGTCCGATGATCCACTCTGGATTACTTTGGTACCTCCCTACTAAACTAATAGCAAGGCACACATCGTGTCTGGTACACATCATTGCATACATGATAGAACCTATGGCTGAAGCTTAGGAATGACTTCCATTTCTCTCTATCTTCCGGGTAGTTGGTCGGGCATTGAGTCCGACTCAACTTCACACCTTGTAACACGTGCAAGAACCCTTTCTTTGCTTGATCCATTTTGAAGTTCTCCAAAACTTTATCAAGGTATGTGCTTTGTGAAAGTCCAATTAAGCGTCTTGATCTATCTCTATAGATCTTGATGCCCAATATATAAGCAGCTTCACCAAGGTCTTTCATTGAAAAACTCTTGTTCAAGTATCCTTTTATGCTATCCAGAAATTCTATATCATTTCCAATCAATAATATATCATCCACATATAATATTAGAAATCTTTGCAGAGCTCCCACTCACTTTCTTGTAAATACAGGCTTCTCCAAAAGTTGTATAAAACCATATGCTTTGATCACACTATCAAAACGTTTATTCCAACTCCGAGATGCTTGCACCAGTCCATAAATAGATCGATGGAGCTTGCACACTTTGTTAGCATCCTTTGGATCGATAAAACCTTCTGGTTGCATCATATACAACTCTTCTTCTAGAAATCCATTCAGGAAAGCAGTTTTTACATCCATTTGCCAAATTTCATAATCATAAACCGTGGCAATTGCTAACATGATTTGGACGGTCTTAAGCATCGCTACGGGTGAGAAGGTCTCATCGTAGTCAACTCCTTGAACTTGTCAAAAACCTTTCGCAACAAGTCGAGCTTTGTAGACAATAACATTACCGTCAGCGTCAATCTTCTTCTTGAAGATCCATTTATTCTCTATGGCTTGCCGATCATTGGGCAAGTCAACCAAAGTCCATACTTTGTTCTCATACATGGATACCATCTCAGATTTCATGGCCTCAAGACATTTACGGCGGAATCTGGGCTCATCACCGCTTCCTCATAGTTCATTGGGCTCGTCATGGTCAAGTAACATGACCTCCAAAACAGGATTACCATACCACTGGGTGCGGATCTTACTCTGGTTGACCTCGAGGTTCGGTAGTAACTTGATCTGAAGTTACATGATCATCATCATTAGCTTCCTCACTAATTGGTGTAGTTGTCACAGAACTGATTTACAGATGAACTACTTTCCAATAAGGGAGCGGTGCCATTACCTCATCAAGTTCTACTTTCCTCCCACTCACTTCTTTCGAGAGAAACTCCTTCTCTAGAAAGGATCCATTCTTAGCAACGAATATCTTGCCTTTGGATCTATGATAGAAGGTGTACCCAACAGTCTCTTTTGGGTATCCTATGAAGACACATTTCTCTGATTTGGGTTCAATCTTATCAGGTTGAAGCTTTTTCACATAAGCATCGCAGCCCCAAACTTTAAGAAACGACAACTTGGATTTCTTGCCAAACCACAGTTCATAAGGTGTCGTATCAACGGATTTAGATGGTGCCCTATTTAACGTGAATGCAGCCGTCTCTAGAGCATAACCCCAAAACAATAGCGGTAAATCAGTAAGAAAAATCATAGATCGCACCATATCTAATAAAGTGCAGTTACGACGTTCGGACACACCATTACGCTGTGGTGTTCCGGTATGAAGTTCGTAAAACTATTCCGCATTGTTTCAAATGAAGACCAAACTCGTAACTCCAAATATTCTCCTCCACGATCGGATCGCGAAACTTTATTTTCTTGTTACGATGATTTTCCACTTCACTCTGAAATTCTTTGTAGCTTTCAAATGTTTCGCACTTATGTTTCATCAAGTAGATATACCCATATCTGCTCAAATCATCTGTGAAGGTCGAAAAAATACTTGATCCTTCGCCATGAGCCTCAATATTCATTGGACTGCATACATCAAGATGTATTATTTCCAATAAATCATTGCTCGCTCCATTGTTCCGGAGAACGGAATTTTAGTCATCTTGCCCATGAGGCATGGTTCGCAAGTACCGAGTGATTCATAATCAAGTGATTCCAAAAGTCCATCAGTATGTAGTTTCTTCATGCGCTTTACACCAATATGACCTAAACGGCAGTGCCACAAGTAAGTTGCACTATCATTATCAACTCTGCATCTTTTGGCTTCAAGATTATGAATATGTGTATCACTACTATCGAGATTCAACAAAAATAGACCACTCTTCAAGGGTGCATGACCATAAAAGATATTACTCATATAAATAGAACAACCATTATTCTTTGATTTAAATGAATAACCGTCTCGCATCAAACAAGATCCAGATATAATGTTCATGCTTAACACCGCACAAAATAACAATTATTCAGGTCTAAAACTAATCCCGAAGGTAGATGTAGAGGTAGCGTCAATTGCGGCGATCACATCGACTTTTGGAACCATTTCCCACGCCAAGATCGTCACCTCGTCCTTAGCCAATCTTTGCTTAATCCGTAGCCCCTGTTACGAGTTGCAAATATGAGCGACAGAACCAGTATCAAATACCCAGGTGCTACTACGAGCATTAGTTAAGTACACATCAATAACATGTCTATCGAATATATCTTTCACTTTGCCATCCTTCTTATCCGCCAAATACTTGGGGCAGCTCCGCTTCCAGTAACCAGTCCCTTTGTAGTAGAAGCACTCAGTCTCAGACTTAGGTCCAGACTTGGGCTTCTTCACTCGAGCAACAACTTGCTTGCCCTTCTTCTTGAAGTTCCCCTTCTTCCCTTTACCCTTCTTCTTGAAACTGGTGGTCTTGTTGACCATCAACACTTGATGCTCCTTCTTGATTTCTACCTCCGCAGCTTTTAGCATCGTGAAGAGCTCGGGAATTGTCTTATCCATCCCTTGCATATTATAGTTCATCACGAAGCTTTTGTACCTTGGTGACAGTGATTGAAGAACTCTGTCAATGATAGTATCAACTGGAAGATTAACTCCCCGGTGAGTCAAGTGATTATGATACCGGACATTTTGAGTATATGTTCACCGACAGAACTATTCTCCTCCATTTTGCAGCTGTAGAACTTATTGGAGACTTCGTATCTCTCAATCCGGGCATTTGCTTGAAATATTAAATTCAACTCCTGGAACATCTCATATGCTCCATGACGTTCAAAACATTGTTGAAGTCCCAGTTCTAAGCCGTAAAGCATGGCACACTGAACTATCGAGTAGTCATCAGCTTTGCTCTGCCAGGTGTTCACAACGTCCGGCGTTGCTCCTGCAGCGGGTCTTGCACCTAGCGGTGCTTCCAGGACGTAATTCTTCTGTGCAGCAATGAGGATAATCCTCAAGTTACGGACCCAGTCCGTGTAGTTGCTACCATCATATTTCAACTTAGCTTTCTCCAGGAACGCATTAAAATTCAAAGGAACAGTAGCACGAGCCATTGATCTACAATAACATAGACATGCAAAATACTATCAGGTACTAAGTTCATGATAAATTAAAGTTCAATTAATCATATTATTTAATAACTCCCACTTAGATAGACATCCCTCTAATCATCTAAGTGATCACGTGATCCAAATCAACTAAACCATGTCCGATCTTCACGTGAGATGGAGTAGTTTTCAATGGTGAACATCACTATGTTGATCATATCTACTATATGATTCACGTTCGACCTTTCGGTCTTAGTGTTCCGAAGCCATATCTACATATGCTAGGCTCGTCAAGTTTAATCCGAGTATTCTGCGTGTGCAAAACTGGCTTGCACTCGTTGTATGTGAACGTGGGAGCTTATCACCCCGATCATCACGTGGTGTCTCGACACGACGATTTAACCGTCGCATAAAGGTATACTCAGGAGAACATTTGTACCTTGAAATTTAGTGAGAGATCATCTTATAATGCTACCGCCGAACTAAGCAAAATAAGATGCATAAAGGATAAACCTCACATGCAATCAATATAAGTGATATGATATGGCCATCATCATCTTGTGTCTTTGATCTCCATCTCCAAAGCACCGTCATGATCACCATCGTCACCGGCTTGACACCTTGATCTCCATCGAAGAATCATTGTCGTCTCGCCAACTATTGCTATCACGACTATAGCAATTACATGGCGATTGCATTTCATACAATAAAGCGACAACCATAAGGCTCCTGCCAGTTGCCGATAACTGTTACAAAACATGATCATCTCATACAACAATTTATATATCATCACGTCTTGACCATATCACATCACAAAATACCCTGCAAAAACAAGTTTGACGTCCTCTACTTGTTGTTGCAAATTTTACGTGGCTGTTACGGGTTTAGCAGGAACCGTTCTTACCTACGCATCAAAAACCACAACGATTTTTCGTCAAGTGTGCTGTTTTAACCTTCAACAAGGACCGGGCGTAGTCACACTTGATTCAACTAAAATTGGAGAAACACACACCCACCAGCCACCTATGTGCGAAGCACGTCAATAGAACTAGTCTCGCATAAGCGTACGCGTAATGTCGGTCTCAGCCGCTTCATCCGACAATACCGTCGAATCAAAGTATGACATGCTGGTAAGCAGTATGACTATTATCGCCCACAACTTTTTGTGTTCTACTCGTGCATATAACTTCTACGCATAGACCTGACTCGGATGCCGCTGTTGGGAAATGCAGTATTTCGAAAATTTCCCTACGATCACGCAAGATCTATCTAGGAGATGCATAGCAATGAGCGGGGAGAGTGTGTCCACGTACCCTCGTAGACCGAAAGCGGAAGTGTTAAGTAACGCGGTTGACATAGTCGAACGTCTTCGCGATCCAACCGATCAAGTACCGAACGCACGACACCTCCGCGATCTGCACACGTTCAGCTCGGTGACGTCCCTCGTACTCTTGATCCAGTTGAGGCCGAGGGAGAGTTTCGTCAGCATGACAACATGGTAACGGTGATGATGAAGTTACCGACGGAGGGCTTCACCTAAGCACTACAACGATATGACCGAGGTGGAAACCTGTGGAGGGGGGCACCGCACACGGCTAAAACAACTGTTGACTTGTGTGTCCTATGGTGCCCCCTGCCCCCGTATATAAAGGAGCAAGGGGGAGGCCGGCCGTCCCAAGGGGGCAATCCTACTCCAAGTAGGAGTTGGATCCCCCCTTTCCTAGTCCTACTAGGAGAAGATGGAAGGAGAGGGGAAAGAGAAGGAAGGAGGGGGCGCCGCCCCTCCCCCTAGTCCAATTCGGACTAGGCCCATGGGTGGGCGCGCGGCCAGCCCTTGGCAGCCCCTCTCTCTCCCCTAGGCCCAATAAGACCCATTACTTCCCCGGTGGTTCCGATAACCCTTCCGGCACTCCGATATTTATCCGGTGACCCCCGGAACCCATCCGATGTCCGAATAACATCGTCCAATATATCATTCTTTATGTCTCGACCATTTCGAGACTCCTTGTCATGTCCATGATCACATCCGGGACTCCGAACAACCTTTGGTTCATCAAAACACATAAACTCATAATACCGATCGTCATCGAACGTTAAGCGTGCGGACCCTACGGGTTCGAGAACTATGTAGACATGTCCGAGACTCATCTCCGGTCAATAACCAATAGCGGAACCTGGATGCTCATATTGGCTCACACATAATCTATGAAGATCTTTATCGGTCAAACCACATAACAACATACGTTGTTCCCTTTGTCATCGGTATGTTACTTGCCGAGATTCGATCGTCGGTATCTCAATACCAAGTTCAATCTCATTATCGGCAAGTCTCTTTACTCATTCCGTAATGCATCATCCCATAACTAACTCATTAGTCACATTGCTTGCAAGGCTTATAGTGATGTGCATTACCGATAGGGCCCAGAGATACCTCTCCGACAATCGGAGTGACAAATCCTAATCTTGATCTATGCCAACTCAACAAACACTATCGGAGACACCTGTAGAGCATCTTTATAATCACCCAGTTATGTTGTGACGTTTGATAGCACACTAAGTGTTGGGGATATAACTATTTGTGTAAGCCGCCCAGGAGGGGCCAGGTTATGTAAAGCGATTACCAGACGGAAGCCCAAGTCCAAGCATGAAGATGGCGTCTCAAGCAAGGGACTTAAGGCCCACAGCCGACTTAAGGCCCGTTGTAGTAAACCGCCATAGTGGCAAGACTTGTATCATAAGGTAGACTTGACTAGTCACCGAGCCGGACATTGTTTATAAGCCGGTCGGGACTCTTTAGGCTACAGGGCGTCCACCCGTGTATATAAGGGGACTACCTGTTGGCGGCTTAGGAAAAAAAAAGACAACCAATCGAGAGCCAGGCATAGCGTATCTCGCTCCCTTGTCATCGAAACCTCAACCAATACCAACCCAACTAGACGTAGGCTTTACCTTCACCGTAAGGGGCCGAACTAGTATAAACCTCTTGTGTCCTTTGTCCCGATTAACCCCTTTAAGCTTCCTAGTTGCGATGGATCCACGACTAAGTCCTTGCAAGAGGACATCTGCCGTGACAATTCCATCGATAGTTGGCGCCCACCGTGGGGCTGCGCCGCAGTGGATTTGAGTTCTTGAAGGGCAGCTTGAAGGGCTCAAGGGATCGTAGTGGGCGGATGACCAAGAGTCATCGCGGCAAGATCTACATCGACAACGAAGGTCGGGGCCCGAGGCCGACTCAATTGAGTACTGGTACGGGTCCCCTTTGGCGGAATCCACGTTTTCATCGGCGGATTGGTGAGCCGGGGCTGAGCCGGACATCTGCATCGACCTCGTCGAGGCGGCTCGGCGTCTGAAACCGCCTTGAGCTCAACCCGACATGAAGCGTGTCTTTGTGGGCTGCGTCCACGGAGAAGGGCTTTCTGGAGAACCCGGAGATGGTGGTGAGACGGCCGTCCACTCTGATGGTGATTCGTCCACCGGTTCAACGGATTCTCTGTATCAAGTTCAAGATGGGCTGCCTCAGGGCTGTTCCTGGTTTCAGATTCCTGACCCCTGTGAGTCGCCAAATTGGGCAGGAGTCTTTATGGTCGGGACTCAACCCGACAGAACTCTACAGCCATGGCTGCAATTGTCTGCCGGGTTAGGAGCGGCCGAGGCAGGAGGCCTGTCGCCCGCCAGCTCAAGTGATAAACCTCATGGACAAGCTTATGGCCCTGTTAATCATGCCACTATCCCTGCTGAATAAAGATGAGCATGACGCAGTAGGTAGCACGGCACGTGAGGAGATAGCCACAGCCAAAGAGGCCTTGGCGGTGAGGACACCAAGCTAGGCTGCGGGCCAGGCGGCTTTAGATCTTGTGGCGCGTGACTCCAGTCAGAGGCTTTCCAGCTTAACATGAGTCTGAATGCGTCCAATGAGGTGATGAGAAGGAGACATCAGAAGACCCAGTCCCGTCTGCCTCCGGTTTACGATCCTCGAAATCTCTTCACGACACCCGGAGCTGGTCCTAGCAATCCGCCTGAAGCCAATCAGTTTATGACACCCGGAGCTGGAGGGCCGGTTCAGCCTCGAGAGATGGCACCTCCTCATAGGAGCATGGCGCCGCCACGTTATGTGCCGATACCGGAGGGTCACTTTTCCAACCCCATGGAGAATCTAATCGCAGCGTCGGTAGCGTCTGGCGGCTCTTCCAAAGGGCGGTGATGATCCAACAGCGGTGGAGACCCGGAGGATCGGGGAACTTGTCCAGACGGCCTCGGCACAAAGAAGAGACCTATTCTACAAAGCAGGGACAGATTCATTCCACTCCTCGGCCTTGGATAGCGCCTCGTCCAAACCCGGAGTCTGAAAGTTCTGAGTACATGGAGTCAAAGCTTTATCAAGCAATGCCCGGCGTCGTAACCAACCCGGTGGCTATAACCCGGTGCGTGATCGATTGCGTCGGGGAGGATGAGCAGGCGGCTCAATTAGCGGCTCAACAGACGGCGTATGATGGTCTCCACGAGTATCCAACGACTACTGTTGGAGCGAGGGTATTAAATAGAACCGGTGGTGTCCCTTGTCTGTGCGGCTCATGCGAGATGTGCGTCTACCCAAGGATTTCAAGGGACCTCGAAAGGTGCCGAATTACACGGCCGACTTACAGCCGGGGGCTTGGATTGAAAGTTACGAGATGGCCATGGAGTTATTGGAGGTCAGCGATGCGGCAATGACTAAGTACTTTACCATGATGTTAGATGGAACTGCCCGATCTTGGTTGAAAAGTTTGCCTCCCAATTCCATCGCCAGTTCATGGGCGAGCTAAAGGCCGGTTTATCCGTAACTTTAAGGATACTTGCAAGCAATCTATGTCCATTGTGGACTTGACCAATTATAGCAGGAGGAGGGTGAGTCCACAACTCATTGGGTGCGCCAGTCAAGGAAATAATACACTCATCTCGATAAGATGGACGCCGCTCTGCAGTACTTATGCTCCATCGAACCGCTGCTTTTGAGCCAATCAAGGTAAGGTTGGGGCGCCTTAAGCGTGATTGTGATGACATGGGTACGCTGATGGCGGCTTTGGTTAAATATGCCGATTCTGATACTATCGATGACCCGCGTGCGAAGAGGAAAAAGACGGGGAAAGGAAAAAGAACGGCAATGGAAAGGGTCGGTGACATCACCCGGTAAATCAAGGTGGCAACAAGCGTAAGCTGGAGGGTAACCCAGCGTTTGTGGCCAATGCTAATGCCAAGGTAATAACAAGAAGCGTAAAGGGAAGAGCACCCCTCGACACGGTGGTTCAGTCCATCTCTTGAGCAACTTCGAATGAGCCTTGTCCAAGACACGGTACTGGAAAATCCCGCCACCCACTTATGGAAGGACTGCGCGATCATGAAGGCTTTCAAGAATTTAAACATGTTTGATGGCAATCACCGGATCGAGCTGACGGTTCAGGCTGGCGGCTTTCATGGTCGGGCGGCCGGTTCAAATTCGGTTTTCGGAAATAATCGGCAAGAATCGGTCAGTGGAGGACAAAGAAGCAAGAATAAATGGGTTACCAGAGCCAACCGAAACAGTTGAGCGGTGGGCGATACCATGTGTTTACCACTAGCTTATGCAAACATGACCGTAAGGTTCGTAAGAGGGTCAGAATTCAGTTGAGCCGGCAGTTCCTCGTTATTTGAGATGGTCAGAGCAACCCATCATTTGGAGCAGAGAGGATCACCCGCCACGCGTTGATGATCCGGGGGAGTTGGCCTTGGTGGTGGACCCTCAGGTTGGTGGATATAAATTCACTAAGGTGCTCATGGACGGAGGAAGCAGCATCAATATTCTCTATTATGAGACCTTTCGCCGCATGGGTCTGACTGATAAGGACTTGAGGACGCCTAACACCTGCTTTTCATGGGGTGGTACACAGTAAGTCGGCATATCCAGCTTGGAAAGATCGAGCTGGAAGTGGCTTTTGGAGATGAATATGATTCCGTGGTGAGAAGTCGACGTTTGAGGTAGTCAAAATCAGAGCCCATATCACGCTCTGTTTGGAATGACGGCTTATGCCAAGTTTATGGCACGGCCGTGTTATGTTTATCTGCAGATCAAGATGCCGGGTTACAAGGCACCATCACTTTGTGCATGGGAGTCGAAAGGTGGCTTTGGAGTGCGAGGAAGGCGATCGGCTTATGTCAATCTGCTTTGTCTTTGAAGAGGAGCTGAAGTTTTATCAAACTAATGTTGACCCGGCAGATATGACCTCTTTGAAGAAGCCAACCACGAGCAGGACTCGGCGTTGAAATTTAAGTCGGCCGCCGAGACAAAACTGGTTGACTTCACTCGTGCGACTCTTCCAAGCGATTCAAAGATCGGTGCCAATTTGGATCCCAAATAGGAAAGCGCGCTCATCGAGTTCATCCGTGAGAACCGGGACATCTTTGCATGGAAACCTTCTGACATGCCGGGTGTACCGAGAGAACTCAGCGAAACACACTCTTAATATTGATCCAATGTATAAGCCGGTCGAGGCGGTTTCTCCGGCGATTCAATGAGGAAAGGCGAAAGGCTATAGGGAGGAGGTCGCTCGGCTCTTAAGCGGCCGGGTTCATCGTGGAAGTTTTTCACCGGAGTGGTTGGCTAACCCGGTGCTTGTGCTCAAGAAGAACGGCTTTGGCGGATGTGTGTGGACTACACGGACTTAAATAAAGCTTGTCCGGTGATCCCTTTGCTCTGCCCCGCATTGATCAAATCATCGATGCTACAGATGATTGCGAGCGGTTGAGTTTTTGGATGCTTACTCTGTTATCATCAGATCAAGATGGCGATTAAGGACCGGAGAGAAGACGGTGTTTATTACTCCATTTGGAGCCTTCGCTATGTGTCTATGCGTTTGGGCTCAAGAGTGCCTGTGACTTATCAGCCGTGTGTGCAGAATTGTCTCCACAATTAGATTGGGCGTAATGTTCATGCTTATGTGGATGACATTGTGGTGAAGTCCAGAGAGAAGGAAACCTTGATCTCCGAATTAAAGGAAACCTTTGATAATCTCCGGGTCTACAAGATGATGCTTAACCGGACAAGTGTGTATTTGGTGTACTGCGAGCAAACTTTTTGGGATTCCTGGTCTCAAAGCAGGGCATTGAAGCTAAACCGAGAAGATCAAGGCGATTACCTCTGCAGCTAAACCAGTGTGCATCAATGATGTTCACGACTAAGCGGGTCGCGTTCTTGCTTTAAGCCGATTCATAAAGCGGCTAGGGAGAAGGCTCTACCGGCCTATGTCGGATGATGAAGAAAGCAGACACTTTTATGCAGGTGAGGCTACTAATGCTGCTTTTGAAGATTTAAAGAGACAATTATGCGAGCCGCCCGGTTCTCGCGGCTCCAATCGATAAGGAGCCATTGCTATTGTATGTTCTTGCTAACTCACGTCTTTATTAGTGTGGCCATTGTGGTGGAGGGTAAGGAGGCGGCAAGGAGCATCCGATTCAGTGGTAGGTTTATTACATCGATGAGGTGCTCATAGAGTCCAAGCAAAGGTATCCGCATTGGCGAAACTTGTTTATGGGGTGTTCATGGCAAGTCAAAGCTAAGCGGTACTTCTGGGTCATCCTATAATTGTGGTAAGTTCAGCCCCTTGGGAGACATCATCCGAGCAGGAAGCCACGGGGCCGGGTTGCCAAGTGGGTCATCGAGCTTGGGCCTCACGGTTTGAAGTATATGCCACGCGACAAATATCAAGTCTCAAGCCCTAGTGGACTTTATCAATGATTGGATGTAATTGCGAGCACCGGAGGAGAAGCGGATAACACATATTGGACTATTCATTTCGATGGGTCCAGTAGTTGGAAGGCTCGGGAAATTTGAGTCGTTTTAACTTCCCCGAGGTGAAAAATTTTGTTATGTGCTCGCTTATGTTTCCCCTGTACTAACAATGCAGCTGAATCTGAGGCTTTACTCCATGGCCTTGGATGGCTAAAGAGATGAATTTGAGCCGGGTAAGATGCTTGGGCGATTCGAGACCTCGTCGCTCAACAGTGTCGAGCCGTGGGATTCTAAGGATCCCCTTATGGCGGCTTATCATCGCGAAGTTGATGCGGTGGCTGCGCACTTCAAAGGTTATCAAGTAGAGCACATTGATCGAAGGAAGAATGAGGCGGCTGATGCTTTAAGCCGGCTGGGGTCTCAGTGTAAGCCGGTTCCACCTAATACTTTCCTTGACATTTTGCATAACCCTTCCGTCGTGAGTCCCTACAGAGGAAGAGCTTGCCGTGCAGGACCGGGAGAGGCTTGCAATGGTGGCGGTTTCCATGCCATCCCGGATTGGGCGGTCCCATATTTGGCCTATATGACCCGGGAGAGTTGCACGAGGGCGAGACCTTGGCAAGACAAATCATCGAGCGGTCCAAATCCATGACGATTGTTCATGGCGAGTTGCATCACCGCAGCGTCATGCGTTCAACGTTGTGTATCACCCTACAGAGGGTCGGAGATACTTCGTGAGATTCATGAAGGTGATTGCGGTCATCATGCGGTTCAAAATCTCCGTAGCCAAGGCTTTTCGTCATGGTTTTTATTGGTCGACGGCTCATCTTGATGCGGAGGATCCGGTCACAAATGTGACGGATGTCAAAAATTCTCCGCGACGAGCTCATGTGCCGCTCAAGAATTGAGGATGATTCGATTACTTGGCCGTTTGCGATCTGGGGCATGACATGGTTGGACCTTTCAAAAGGTCTAAGGATAAGAAGACACGCCTGTTGGTGGCAGTGGACAAATTCACTAAGTGGGTTGAAGCAGAGCCGGTCAGTAAGTGTGATGCAGCTACGGCAGTTCAGTTCATCAAAAAGGTGATCTTTCGTTTTGGTTTTCCACACAGCATCATAACTGATAATGGCACTAATCTCTCCAAGGGTGCCATGGAAGAATTCTGTCAACGAGAACATATTTGGCTTGATGTTTCGGCTGTTGCTCATCCTCAATCTAATGGTCAAGCAGAGAGTGCTAATCAAGAGATCTTGAAAGGTATCAAACCCCGGCTCTTAGTTCCCTTGCAGCGAACTCCGGGTTGTTGGGTGGAGGAGTTACCCTCTGTGTTATGGAGCATCAACACAACGCCTAACAGATCTGCTGGTTATACACCTTTCTTCATGGTGTATGGAGCGGAGGCGGTTCTGCCTAGTAATATCTAGCATGATTCACCCCGGGTGGCGGCTTACCTTGAGGCTGATAATGAAAAAGCTCGTCAGGATGCACTTGACTTGTTGGATGAAGAGCGAGACTTGGCAATAGCCCACTCGGCGATTTATCAGCAAGACCTGCGCCGTTATCATAGCCGCCGGGTCAGAAGCAGAACTTTCCAGGAAGGCGATTTAGTGCTCCGACTCATCCAGGATCAATATGATATGCACAAGCTGTCCCCTCCTTGGGAAGGACCTTTTGTGGTCAGCAAGGATCTCAACATTGGGTCATATTACCTCATCGATGTTCGAGAGCACAAAGACTCACGTAAGTCGGAGGAAGAGACCCGCCGGCCGTGGAACATAAGCGCATCTCGGCCCTACTATACTTGAGCCTCCGGCTCTCGAGTATATTTGTTTTCTTTTTAACAATGTACATATTATATGAAGTAATAAAGCAGACCTCTGTCCTTTTTTCACCCTAAAAAAAGTGTATATGTCTTTTTGACAGGTGGTGGAAACAACCAAGAGGGACCGGATCATATCTGAATCCGGCTTTACCTTTGGTCCGGCTTATGATCATATCTGAATCTAGCCATGGTCATTTGGGGGCTTCCTGTTCAAACATAGGTCGTATTCGAACCAAAGAGAACATAGCTGTCGATACCCACTTGATCGGCATACTTGCCAAACCTACTTGGGGGTTTCTTGATCATATTTGAATCATAGCTTAACTCCTTTAGGTCTGACGTGGATCATATACAAATCAGCGTCATTAAACAAATCCTATGGTCACTTGGGGGCTTCCTGTTCAAACATAGGTCGTATTCGAACCAAAGAGAACATAGTTGTCGATACCCACTTGATCGGCATCGCCAAGCCACAGGGGCTATATGATCGTATCCGAATCTTAGCTTAACCCCTTTGGAGCGGTTTATTGATCGTATCCTAATCGAAGCACATAAAGTATTTTGATAATCCACGAAACCTTGTGGAAAGCATTATGAGATGTTTTGTCTTGCCGGTTCAATATTCGCCACCCCGGGTTGTTATGTGCCGTGAACATTATATGAGCTGGAAAGAGTATCAAAGGGTCGCAGGTATGCTATTATGCTAACTGCGTATAAGTCTTTTGGTTTGTGTTCCGGTTATCAATACTTCACAATGCGTGATATGGCAAGCAAAATTTAAAACGCCAAGGAAAAATATACAGCCATCGCGGCTTACGGAAAATATTAAGCCATAAGAACATGCACGAAGGCATGACGAGCATTGGGAAGTTTCTTTCTACCCTATTACAAGACTCCCCGGGTCTGAATAGATGAAGCATTGTTTTTTGGCCAAACACCTGGCGATTTACTCCTTTGGTGGACTGGACGACTCCGGGTTATCCTTCTCCGCCTCTTCGTCTGCTGCTTTCTCCTGGAAGGTTGACGAGGTCCAGTCAATGCCGCTTAACGCTTCAAATTCAGCTTCATTATCTATTAAACTAGCCGGGTCAACTTCAGGAGCAAAGGTATGCTTACGAGTTGGAGGGATCAAGCTGACATCATGGTAATGCGGAGTTGGAATCCTCCGGTTCTCGTTGTCATAACCCGGCTGATACTTTGTAAGATCAATATCGTTGCCGATGATGGTGGCCACAGACGTCTGGCTCTCACACGTGGTGAAGTCTCGATTCATTGAATACGTAGCCGTCCTCCTTGAAGTTAGGATATCCAAGAGCAACATCGGCTAAGTCTAGCTCTGGAACCAACGCTTTGGCCCGGCTTAAAGGCGGCTATGGCCCGGCTCTACCCGGATGCCCGCCTTAACTCCCGAATCCGTTGAGGTAACACCGCAAGCCGTTTAAGCACATCCTGCGGGGAGATAAGGAGTATCATTTGATAAAGCCACAACGCCAAAACGCTTGTGACTCGGTGTACTGTTTGTTCCACTAGAGTATACACCGCCTTAAGCTTGATCAACATATTACGCCTTGTGTTGGTACTCACAGGACCTGCGTTTATACATATAAGGTTAAAAAGCGGAGATAATCTCTGAAGTAGTTATCAAATAAATCATAGTGATGTTCAAAAGTTACACATAGTAACTTCACCGAAAATTGCTTTGAGACCATTTGGGATATCTGGTGCTTTAAGCCGACAGTTCTATGCTTGCTTCCTAAGAAGAGCTGCTTCATTGCTCTCGGCTACCGAGTCACAAGTGAAGATTTTTCATCCGCCTAAAGGCCTTTTCTCCGCGTCAAAATCCTTCTTCAACTTTTCTTGCTCGGAGATGCTTTGAATGCGAATTTGGAGTTGGCTTTTTGAATCTCAAGGTTTTGGGCCGCCAAATTGGGTCTTCGTGTCAAAGAATCTCCAATTCAAATTGACTGGTGGAGACCTGCAATAAACGCCGGGTTACAAGTAAGGTTATGGTAAGGTATTATTAAAGTCTCAAGCACTTTACAAGTAAAGATACTTGACACTTGGGGGCTAATGTCTGCTGAAGACAATTTTGCTTTATAATGTCAGATTATGCATATTAAAGTCTCAAGCACTTTACAAGTAAAGATACTTGACACTTGGGGGCTAATGTGTATTGCTTGTTTTAAAGTTTCTATATTATAGCCGGGTTAAATATCCTTTCTTGTAAACCGGGTGAACTAACAGTAAGCCGGTGTCTAAGTCTACGGCATATTTACTTATAAGCAGTAGACTTGGGGGCTGGTACTGATAAGTAAGATTCAGAGAAATAATATAAGTTATACCTCGGTTATCTTGTATTCTGTTTCACCATGTCAATTTCGAGGTCGCGGCTGCTATGCACTTGATTCAGATAGCCTGAGACTATATCGCCATTGCTTAGGTGGGCATAATCAGCGATTCCTGTTGGGTCTTCCGGCTTTTGACAAGTTCTTCCTTAGCGGTACATCCGCAAGAACAAACGAGGGCCGCCCCGTTCAACATCTTGGCTTTTCAAGAATTCAACTTCCTACCACCGTCCGGACCGGGCTAGGAGTTTCCGGCTTATCGGAGCTATCAAGAGTGCCTCCTTGAGGTGGGTCGGAAGATGGTGTCGGAATTTCATGGTCCGGCTCGGGAGGAGGTTGATGAGTAGAAGAATCGAGAAGCGATGGTTCCGGTTCCATTCCGTTGCTACCAGGTCTTCAATCGGCTTGTTCTTCTTTGCCTTTTTACTGGGCTTTACCTGTACACTGTGGATAAAACAAATGGATGAGTACAGAATATGAGTAAGACAAAGCATGAAGATGAAAAAGGTACATTACCCAGGGGCAGTCTTGAAGGCCAGCATGTTAGATTGCATAGACTCGCCAAAGGAAGGAGAGGTATCCCGATAATTGGAGTCGATGAATTGAGAGGTCGCATTTAATTAAACCCGCCAAAGGATAAAACAGAACGCAAAGCGGAGATGACCTCGATTCGACGCTCCTGCCACATCGTGTAAGCGGAAGAGAGCTCTACATCTTTACTTGTCCGGGTTTGCCTCCGGCTCTCAAGCTGTTGTTGCTTCAAAAGAAATTGAGGATCTTGATAAGCAAGTGCATGTGAAAATCTTACTTTCCGGTCACCTTCGGATCTTTTGCTTTGGCAAAGGCTCAGCCTGGAGGAGATTATAGTTACCTCTTCATTGGCTGCTCGACCGTTCCCGTATCCTCCTGAAGGGATAAAATGTCGACAGTGATAAGAAGGGACTTAAAAAAATTTAAAGATTACCTCTTCCTCATCCGAAGAGCTATCCTCCAATCTGAGTAAGTCGGAGGCGCTGGGTTTCTTCTTCTTTGAGGTTCCTATCTTGGTGGCTTTTCTTTCAGCCTTCTTGGTCGTCCTGACTTGTTTAGCAGCTTCATGACATCACCGGCCTGTGAAAAAAAGTTAAAGATTTATGAGTATCAAGAAAGGTAAAATGTATCTGTAAACATTTGTTACGATTAATAACTTACCGCAGGGGCCGGGTTATTCTTGTAAATGGAAGTAAGGCGTTACTTGTCACAAAGGCCCTCCTTGATGGTCGGGTTGTAGCATCCACCACGCTATCTGGTAAGTCGTCGAGGCTATGGCGTAGCGGATCGATCTTTTCTCCAAGTATAAGTACACATTATTGCCGGGACGGCGGCTTAATGGAAGTATACGCCAAGTGATTGCACTGACCCGCATCGATGCCGTTTAAGCCATTTCCCAAGAGAGCTTTATTTTCTTGATGGTGGAGTTGAGAGGCACGTTCAAGGGTTGTCAGCCTTTGTCCTGCAGCGAGAATGGTTAGACTCAAGGCGCGGCGCGAAGCCGGGCGTAGGTTTTTCATCAGTAGGAGAAGTGTCTCGACAAGAGAACCACGTCTGGTTCCAACATTTGGGGTGACTCAAGAACTCAAAGATAAGGGAAAAGACAGTCTCTCCGTCGCTGGATTGAGATGCCGCCAAGCTCAAGACTGGGCCCGTTAGCACGTTCATTTTGCCGGTTCATGTAAAAAGTTCCCCTAACAAAAGGGACTTGGCTCCTCTCCCGTGTACACCTCGCGGAAGACTTGAAAATTGCAAATATTTGACCACGGAATTGGGACCCGATGTCTTGAGGTCTAAGGTCAAAGAAATTTAAAACCTCTCAAGAACTTTGAACCGAGGAGCAAATCCACAGCTCATATGATCCGTAAAAATTATTACTTCTCTGCTTTGGGGTGAGGCTTTTCTTTAGATGGGTCAGAGCACTAGAAGACATGACATCCTTTTTGGCAGATGCCGGACTTTACAAACTCAGCTAGTTTGTTATTGGTAACTATGGATGGAACCCAATTGCAAGTTATAGGGGCCTTGGTAGCCTTAGGAGCCATCACAAAGAATTGGCCTATGGAAAAACAAGAAGATCCAGGTTCAAATTTAACCCGGAGAAAAATCTTAATTATGTAAATTGGCGGCTTAATGAGGGGCCTAATGATATAAGGATGACTGTGCAACAATATTTAAGCCGCTACAAGTATCAAGTGCAATTCAAAAAATTTCCGGATCATGAGGAGCAATTAAGGTTCTGTGTCATTTATTTAAGCCGGACATCTCGGTCAGCTTGTGTTCCGGGGCATTTACCGTAAGAGGTTTTTCCGGTGGTAAAAGCAAGTTTCACAAATTAGCGCTTGTTATTCGGATCAAAATATTGCTCAAAAGAAAAATTTTCTAGACCTAAAACAGGGCAGAGAAGTTCATGCATTCGAAGATGGTTTCTGAACAAGAGAAATGCGATCTATTTTTACGCAAGATCAACACAAGCAAGCACCACAGCAGTTCTACGTAGTTTCTATGATCTAAACAAGGCGTTGGAAGGAACTAGCGAGGGTTTGGCATCGGGCACTGATGAACACCGATGAACTCAGCAAGGACCTAACGCAGATCTAAGAAAGGGAATGAGAGGAACTCACGGATGCGGACGAGCTGCAGAGGTTCGCCGTCGATCTCTGGTCCGAATCAGGTTGATGCAGCGGCCTGAGTTGGTGAAGACGAGGGGTTCGACAATGGCGGCGGCAGAGCTCGGGAAGAGGCAAGAGGAAGAAGATGACTGGGGAAAGACCTAGGTCGCGCTATTTATAAGGGAAGACTCACCGAGGGGGCGCGAAAGATGAGGAGATAACATTTATTATCCAGCGGCTCTGGCGCCTCGATTCTCGGGATGGACAGTAAAGACAAAGATCCATTGAAGATATGATGGAATAAAAATAAGTTTTATTGAAGATGACGTCACGGTGATTTAACCCGGATCCAGATGGTGACGTCACGACGGGTTAAAATTCTTCGTGCAAAACAAAAGACTGCAGGACAGTACATAAGGTATTTTAAGATTGACATGAACAGGTTCGAATCAATCTGGGGCCTAATGTTGGGGATATAACTATTTGTGTAAGCCGCCCAGGAGGGGCCGGTTACGTCAAGCGATGCAGACGGAAGCCCAAGTCAAGCATGAAGATGGCGTCTCAACCAAGGGACTTAAGGCCCTGAGCGACTTAAGGCCCGTTGTAATAAACCGCCATAGTGGCAAGACTTGTATCATAAGGTAGACTTGACTAGTCACCGAGCCGGACATTGTTTATAAGCCGGCCGGGACTTCAGAGGCTGCTGTGGCCCACCCGTGTATATAAAGGGGACTACATTGGCGGCTTAGGAAAAAGACAACCAATCGAGAGCCGGGCATAGCGTATCTCGCTCCTCGTCATCGTGAACTCAAGCAATACCAACCCAACTAGACGTAGGCTTTACCTTCACCGTAAGGGGCCGAACTAGTATAAACCTCTCGTGTCCTTTGTCCCGATTAACCCCTTTAAGCTTCCTAGTTGCGATGGATCCACGACTAAGTCCTTGCAAGAGGACATCTGCCGTGACAATTCCACGACACTAAGTGTTCCTCCGGTATTCGGGAGTTGCATAATCTCATGGTCAGAGGAACATGTATAAGTCATGAATAAAGCAATAGCTACAAACTAAACGATCACGTGCTAAGCTAACGGATGGGTCTTGTCAATCACATCATTCTCTAATGATGTGATCCCGTTCATCAAATGACAACTCATGTCTATGGTTAGGATACTTAACCATCTTTGATTAACGAGCTAGTCAAGTAGAGGCATACTAGTGACACTCGCTTGTCTATGTATTCACACATGTACTAACTTTCCGGTTAATACAATTCTAGCATGAATAATAAACATTTATCATGATATAAGGAAATATAAATAACAACTTTATTATTGACTCTAGGGCATATTTCCTTCACAATATAATAACCAAATATAGCCATTGAAAACTGGAGAGAGTCTCACTTCAACCAACCTAACAAGCAAATACAAATAAACAGGGCATATGCTTGAAAACTGGACAAATGCTCACTGCAACCAACCTAACAAGCAAATACAGATAAACAAGGCATCCGCTTGAAAAGCGACAAATGCTCACTGCAAGCAACCTAACAACCAAATACAGATAAACAAGGCATGTGCTTGATAACTGGACTCACTGCAACCAACCTAACAACCAAATACAGATAAATAAGGCATCTGCTCGTTAACTAGACAAATGCTCATTGCAACCAACTTAACAACCAAATACAGATAAACAAGGCATCTACTCACTATAAACAACCAAATATAGCCATTCATGAAACTGAAGTGGACAATTCACACTTAAACATCACATAGCCCTATTGAACAATACACTTTTGCATAAGTGAAATAATTACACACGGCACAATTAAAACACGGCATGGCAAATGCTACTACGACAAAGTGTACGGGTTGGCAAGCTAGAAAAGGTAATATTTGCTGATAGGATGTTGCCTCACATGTCATGGATGGGATCCTTCTAGTTGGAAGAGCATGCACTCCATGGTGCGCTCTCGATGTCACCGGATGGGATGTTTCACCTTGGAAGAACCTTTGTGGGTGCCCTCCTCGCGGTCGTGGTCGATGAGATCTGACTTGGCAATTGAGGATCCCAAGCCGCGTCAGAGAATGTGTCCTTCAAAATGACAAAATGGGCTCGATGGCATACAAGGATCGTAACCGCGTGGAGGGGGAGATCAGCGGTAGGGCCACAAGAGAGATCAACGGCGGTTGAACCAGAGGGGTTGGGGATGGACCACTTAACCTGTGACATGGACCTCATGAAGCTATCATTTGTCGGCGGAGCTTGATGTCATAGCCGACTTTCGAGATACAAGAACACGCTAGCTCACGACATGAAGCCTTCGCCATGGCAACGTAGTCGATGTCTTCGCCGCTTCCGGCGAGGTGTTGCTCCTAAATCGATGTGATCGATAGGGGGTCCTTCCCATTACGCACTCCGTAAAACCGTCAGATAGGGAGCCTTGATGCATACAGTTGTCTCTATAAAACTGTTTCTAATATCTCGAATATCCGAAACGCTTCATCCTTGCAACTCGTTCATGCTCGCATTGCCATCGCAGTCGGTATTCTATGGTGCTACGTTTACGATGTGCGACCCATGACAAATAGTTCACGATTATAGAAGCAGACAATCACACACATTTACTTTTCCTCAACTGTATATGATTTGATGTAAGATCGCATACAATTGTCCCTATAAAACTGTATGTGAAGCTTGAATACACCCCACACGATTCATCCGCTATACCCGCGGCGGATGAAGACCTATCGCACACGTTCTTCTATGACCAAACGTTTGCGATGCGCACAACATCATAAACAATCCAGAATTACCAAGCATGTGTGATAAGGTGACTTTCACAAACATTTAATAAGAAGGAACTGTAATGCGATGCTATTGTTAATCGTATTAATGCTTTTTCTTACTGATCGTGTGTGCGATGAGATTGATCGCACACGTAGTGGATCCGAGAAACGTGTCTGATCTCCACATCTATCGCAAACGTTTCGCTTTTGCAAACCATGCGCAGTGTAATCCCTAATTTAATCCCAAATTTAAAAATCACATTTTGAATTTGAAAGTAGGCAATCACTTATTTCATATCGAACCATGTTTATTACAAATATAGGTTCAACCACGAATGCATAATTTGATGCACAAATACATATACTGAAGAACTACAGAAGCACCAAGTAAAGAATGATGAACCACAGCTTGTACTAAAGACGTAAAGAGAGAGGCGAAAGACATTACAGTTCTTTGAGAAGGTGAAGCGGAATGCCCATTTTGTGCCCTCCTCCATGCGTAATGCACGCATTTAATTTCTAGGCCAACCCCCGTGATGGCCGCTGTTCCATCGCTCACTATCTTCATTAGGACTTCTTGATGCTCATTGTAGTGCGGATGAAATACTTTAACCTTCATTGCATGTCCACCAATCATGTACTTTGCGAGGTAATCTTGAGTGAACTCTTGAGATTATAGTTACTCATGCCATGCTTAATTAGCTAGGAGTGGATAATGCATGGTTTGTCTTGCGTGCCAACATGCATTTTAAAATGGTTCTGATGTACTATGATAGGATGGTATCCTCCTTTGAATGATTCAAGTGGCTTGACTTGGCACATGTTCACGCATGTAGTTGAATCAAAAACAACATAGCCTCCACGATATTTATGTTCATGGTGATCTATATCCTACTCATGCTTGCATTCAATGTTGATTAATATCAATGCATGTTTATGACTGTTGCCGCTCTCTAGTTGGTCGCTCCTCAATCCTTTTGCTAGCCTTCACTTGTACTAAGCAGGAATACTGCTTCTGCATCCACTTCCTTAAACCCAAAGTTATTCCATGTGAGTCCACCATACCTACCTACATGCGGTATTTACCTCGCTGCTCCAAGTAAATTTGCATGTGCCAAACCATAAACCTTCAAATAACAATCTGTTTTGTATGTCTAATCGCTCATGTAGCGACTGGGGGCTGTTAGTATCTTCCATGCTAGGTGGGTTATTCTCATGATGAGTGTTTATTCACTTGTCATTCACGAGAAAAGTGGCTGGTAATCAGGATACCCAGTTCCATGCTCAAAATCAAATCAAAATATAACAATGAAACAAAACTCCCCCAGGACTATTGTTGGTATGGGCCAGTACTCGTGGATTCGGCTAGCCGTGGGAGTGTGATTGTTAGTGGAGGGGAGTAAAAACTTTACCATTACATTTGGGAACAGCCTATAATGTACTAGCATGGAAGATAGTGAGATCTCTTGGTTGTTATGTTGACAATGAAATCATACCGCTCAAAATTATATTAATCTTTGTTCTAAAAGCTTCAAGCTCTGGCACCTCTGCGAATCCCTGCTTCCCTCCGCGAAGGGCCTATCTATTTAATTTTATTGTAGAGTAATCATCTTCTTATAAAAAGCACCAGTTAGAGAGCACCACTGTCATTTAATGCTTTGTTATTAATTGATGTTGAGTATGAGTGTGACTGGATCTCTTTTGCCATGAATTATAATGACTAGCCAGTCCTTGGTCTTCAGGGGCGCTCTGCATTTATGTTTTGCGGTCTCAGAAAGGGCTAGCGAGATACCATTATGTCATATTGTATCATGATTGTTCTGAAAAAAGTGTTGTCATACGGGATTTATTATTATTACTCGCTAGTTGATTATGCCATTGATATGAGTAAATGTAAGACCTAAATGTTATTGTGAATATGATTAGTTCATAATCTTTGCTGAAATCCTGAATATTGGCTATACATACTTGCAACAACAAGATCAAAGAGAGTTTGTAAAAGTTTTTCTTTGTCACTTTCAGTTTGTCAACTGAATTGCTTGAGGACAAGCAATGTGTTGAGCTTGGGGAGTTGATACGTCTCCATCGTATCTACTTTTCCAAACTCTTTTGCCCTTGTTTTGGACTCTAATTTGCAGGATTTGAATGGAACTAACCCGATCGATGTCGCTTTTCAGCAGAATTGCCATGGTGTTATTTTTGTGCAGAAATCAAAGTTCTCGGATTGACTTGAAAATTTACGGAGAATTTTCATGGAATATATAAAAAATATTGGTGCAAGAAGTGACCAGAGGGGGGCCACCCATAGGTCACAATCCCTGGGGGCGCGCCCTACAGGCTTGTGGGCCCCATGGACCTCCTCCGACCTTAACTCCAACTCTATAAGTACCTATTCGGGGAGAAAAAATTAGAGAGAAGGATTCATCGCATTTTACGATATGGAGCCGCCGCCGCCTCCTATTCTTCATCGGGAGGGCTGATCTGGAGTCCGTTCGGGGCTCCGGAGAGGGGGATTCGTCGCCATCATCATCATCAACCTTCCTCCATCACCAATTTCATGATGCTCACCGCCGGGAGTGAGTAGTACCATCGTAGGGCTTTGGGACGGTGATGGGTTGGATGAGATTTATCATGTAATCGAGTTAGTTTTGTTAGGGTTTGATCCCTAGTATCCACTATGTTCTCGAGATTGATGTTGCTATGACTTTGCTATGCTTAATGGTTGTCACTAGGGCCCGAAGTGCCATGATTTCAGATCTGAACCTATTATGTTTTCATGAATATATGTGTGTTCTTGATCCTATCTTGCAAGTTGTAGACACCTATTACGAGTTATGATCTACATACCCCAAGGTGACAATAATTGGAATTCTTTCTGGTGATTACCGTAGTTTGAGGAGTTCATTATTCACTAAGTGCTAATGCTTTGGTCCGGTTCTCTATTAAAAAGAGGCCTTAATATCCCTTAGTTTCCATTAGGACCCCGCTGCCACGGGAGGGTAGGACAAAAGATGTCATGCAAGTTCTTTTTCTTAAGCACATATGACTATATACTAAATACATGCCTACATTATATTGATGAATTGGAGCTAGTTCTATGTCACCCTAGGTTATGACTGCTACATGATGAATACTATCCAACACAATTATCATTGCCTAGCTTTTCACATATTGATCTTCGCTAAGTTACTTTCCTTTCTACTGTTGTTACAATCGCTACAAAACTGCCACTGTTACTTTTGCCACCGTTGCCGTTACTTCCATACTACTTTGCTACTAAATACTTTGCTACAAATATTAAGTCTTTCAGGTGTGGTCGAATTGACAACTCAACTGCAAATACTCGTGAATATTCTTTGGCTTCTCTTGTGTCGAATCAATAAATTTGGGTTGAATACTCTACCCTTGAAAACTGCTGCGATCCCCTATACTTGTGGGTTATCAAGAGGCCATAAAGACAATGCATTTGGATATAGAGAATAAAACTTGAGATTTGCCAACTGACATGAGATTGAATCCAAGAGACTGAACAAGTAAAACATCATCAATGGTTTTGTCTTTGGATATAGCAATTTTACCTAATCCAATTACCTTTCCTTTGTTGTTGTCGCCAAAAGTGATATACTTTAGAGATGAAGCAATTAAGTTGGGGTCAATAAACAACGACTTGTCTCGTGTCATATGACTAGTGCATCCACTATCCATTATCCATTCGGTACATCGATGTTTGCTTGAACTACGCCAAGATTTCCCCAAAGAGGAAGAGATGATGCGACAACAACGGTAGGTATTTCCCTCGATGATGAGACCAAGATTATCGAACCAGTAGGAGAACCACGCAACGCTATGTGAATGGCACCTGCACACAAATAACAAATACTCGCAACCCGACGTATTAAAGGGGTTGTCAATCCCTTTTGGGCAACGACGCCAGAAATTGGCAAGTAGACAGGATAAAAATATGATAGATTGGATAAATAGATCTCATGAACACGAGATAAAATAAATAAGAATAAATTGCAGTAAAGTATTTTTGTATTTTTGGTTTAATAGATCTGAAAATAAAAGCAAATAAAAATAGATCGCGAAGGCAAAAATAATAAAGAAGAGGCCGTAGATTTCACTATGGCTTCTCTCGAGAAAAATAGCAAACGGTGGGTAAACGAATTACTGTTGGGCAATTGATAGAACTTCAAATAATCATGACGATATCCAGGCAATGATCATTATATAAGCATCACGTCCAAGATTAGTAGACCGACTCACGCCTGCATCTCACTGCTATTACTCCACACATCGATCGCTATCCAAAGATGCATCTAGTGTATTAAGTTCATGGAGAAACGAGTAATGCAATAAGAACGATGACATGATGTAGACAAGATCTGCTTATGTAGAAATAGACCCCATCTTGTTATCCTTAATAGCAATGATACATAAATGTCGGGTCCCCTTCATCCGATTGGGATCAAGCATCGTAAGATCAAACCCATCACAAAGCACCTCTTCCCATTGCAAGATAAATAGATCAAGTTGGCCAAAAAAAACCCAAATATCGGAGAAGAAATACGAGGCTATAAGCAATCATGCATATAAGAAATCAAACAAGACTCAAATAACTTTCATGGATAGAAAGATAGATCTGATCATAAACTCAAAGTTCATCGGATCCCAACAAACACACCGCAAAAAGAGGTACATCATATGGATCTCCAAGAGACCATTGTATTGAGAATCAAAAGAGAGAGAGAGGAATCCATCTAGCTACTAACTACGGCCCCGTAGGTCTACAATGAACTACTCACGCATCATCAGAGAGGCACCAATGGACATGATGAACCCCTCCGTGATGGTGTCTAGATTGGATCTGGTGGTTCTGGAACTTGCGGCGGCTGGAGTTGATTTTCGTCGACTCCCCTAGGGTTGTTGGAAAATTGGGGTATTTATAGAGCAAAGTGGCGGTGCGGGAGGCCACCGAGGTGGGCACAACCCACCAGGGCACGCCTGGGCCTCCAGGCGCGACCCGGTGTCTTGTGCTCACCTCGGGCTCCCTCTTCGGTACTTCTTTGGCCCACTTTCTGGTCCAAAAAAACCCACAAAAAGTTTCGCTACGTTTGGACTCCGTTTGGTATTGATTTCCTGTGGTGTAAAAAACATGCGTAAAACATCAACCTTTGGGCACTATGCCAATAGGTTAGTACCAAAAATGATATAAAATGATTGTAAATTTATTGTAAAACATCCAAGAATGATAATATAACAACGTGGAACAATAAAAAGTATAGATACATTGAGACGATTACACACCCAGAGACATAGTCCTGCAGAAGAATTAGGCTTTTTAACCACCCACATCTTTGCAGGTGGCTTCAGAACAAAAGAGTGAGCAGGATATGATTTCTTTCGGTAACCATAATTGTTACTCGATGAGGTGCGAGCATAATCAAAGGAATAAGCATTGAAAGTCTTCCCAAAAAATTAGTATAGTGACTGAATGAGGTATGCATATATTCATTTTGTCGAACTTTTTCTGCCTGCATGGTTAGTACAGTAGTGATAGGCAATGCTTTGATAGTTTTCCTGGGCACCCAAATAGCTTTCTTTGGGGTGCCATTTCTGCTGTTTGGTCCAACATAGTGAGCAACAGCCTCACCATGTTGGTTTCTGAACAACCTGTAGGTATCCAGAGACTCATCATCAAAGTATTCGGGGTTAGGAGAGTCATATTCCGAAAGCAAAGCTGGATCGAGCGTTTTGCTCTTTGCAGGCACCCACACAGTGCGAGGATATTGATTAGGTTCCCAGTTGGAGTCATTTTCATTCAGTTTCCTTTTGAAACCGATACCTTTCATTCTGGGGTTTTGTGAAGAATGGATTTCTTGAGAACATCACACAGGGATTGACACCCTTTGAGAGACTTGAACATTCATGTCTGAATAAGATCCTTCAACCTAGCATTTTCATCAGACAAAGAACCATTTTCCTCGGCAGAGGGGTTAGCATTCTCAGAAGATTCAACATTTGATTCAACATTGTTGTGTTCAAGGCATTTTAAGCAAGGTGGAACAAACACTTCAGGTTTCTCTTTGAGCTGTTGGTTGAGAAGAGATTTTTCTCTGATCAAATCCTCATGAGCCTCTCTCAACGACTCGAGTTCTTGTTTCCTTTCTAGGTAATCATAAGTCAATCTCTCGTGGTTGGCTGAGAGAAAATCATGACGATTTGATAGTTCATCCATTCGTGACTTGAGAGCGGAATGCTCTTCGGTGAGCGACTGATTTTTCTCCATCTCCTCAACCAATAACTCTTCAGATTTCTTGAGGGTTTTCTCAAATTTCTCAAGAGAGTTTTGTTGAATATTAGCAATTTTGATCAGTTTAGCATGGTCATCTTCATCAGAAGAATATTGATAACTAGAGTGAGTCTTGCGATGTTTGTAGGATACCTTTTCTTTCGGCGCTTTGGCCATGAAGCGAGAGGCGGGGAGATTTGTCGTTGCTTGAATGTTTCTCAAGAAGTTTGATGTAGGGGTGATGGAGCATGCTATGCCAGCCATGCCGTAATCGTAATCCTCATCGATTCCTTAGCTTCTTCGGAGTCGATGATTCTTCTTCATCTGAGCCCATCTCCTTGCCAATGTATGCCTTTGGCCTTGCGAGAGGTATTATTGCGGTTGGAGGAGGACTTGGAAGGATTCCTCGAGGAAGATCTTGATGATGACTTTGAGGAGGAGTTGTCCTTCTTTTTGAAGAACTTCTTCATTTTCTTCTCATCATCGGAATCGTAGTTCTCGCTCTTGCTTTTGCCATGGTGGTTTCCTGAATCATATCTTCCACTGGCACGGATTTTAGCTTCCCGGAGAGGGCAGTCCAAAATGAAATGTCCTGGCCTTTTGCACTTGAAGCAAGTGTAATCTCCAATGGGTTTTGATGAAGATTTTGAACCGCCAGAGTTGCTGGATACCTTCTTTTGAAACTGATACTTTCTGTGGTGGTGCTGGAATCTTTTCGTGAGTAATGCGAGATCTTTGCTAATCCTTTCTGGGTCATCATAATCTTCTTCGGCATTTCCTTCGGAGGAGGAATCAGCCACAACTTTGAGATCATGGCTTTTGCGATGACTTGACCATAGAGATCTCTATTCTCTTCTTCTTGTTCCTCATGGGTGTTCACCCTTTCCATTATATCAGTAGAATCGAGAATTTTGAAATCAGTTCGTTCCCTTATCATTAGAACTAGAGTGTCGAACAAACTGTCAAGTGATCGGAGCAGTTTCTTCACAACTTCATGGTCAATGATGTCTTTGGCGCTGAGACCTTGTAGCTCGTTGGCGATGTCACTCAGGCGATCAAAAGTTTGCTGATAGTTTTCATTTCCAATGCGCTTGAACCTATTGAATTTTGCTCGAAGGGTATCAATGTGAGCTTCTTTCTGAGTTGAAACACGTTCATTTATCTTCTTGAGAATGTCCCGCAATTCCCTCACAGATTCACACCGTCGATAGCGAAGAAATTGAGCACGGAGAGATGACCACCAATTTCATCTTTGGCCTGAGCGTCTAGTTGAATGAGTCTCTTCTCTCGGTCGTTGGGACTCGGGGCACTTCAATTGTGACACCATTCTGCACCACATTCCACATATCATCATCAATTGCTCGGAGACAGGTCTTCATCTTCTCCTTCCAGAAGGGATAGTTCGTCCGATCGAATATGGGAATCTTGAGGTGCGAATTGTAGCTCACTGAAGACATACTTAAACTCCAAGGTTGTTAGACCAAAATGAGCAGAGTCAAGGAGTACCTTGCTCTGATGCCAATTATAGCAACGAAGTATGTCTACCAGAGGGGGTGAATGGGAGTTTTAAAATTTCTTGTGGAAATCTCAAAACTCTTGAAACCCAGCAGCGAAGCGAATGAAAACAAAGTACAGCGAGCGAATACAAGCTGTTGAATGGAAACTAAGAACATGCATCGAGACAAATCACATAATTCAAACGTTTGAAAGTAACAAGGGAGAACAGAGGTAACCAGTGATGCTTGATGGCGACAAGGTATTTGGTAAACCAGTTCGTCCTTCCACACAAGGACTACGTCTGGTTGGAGGGGTTGTGACTTAACATGGAAGATAAACTCTCTTCACCCTATTCTCCTCGACAATTGGTTTGTCAACCAATGTCGATCACTTGTGGTAGATACTTGAGGCGAGCTCTGAACCTTTTCAGACTTCTTCCTCGAGAACCACAATCACTCTTGGTCTCTGAAGAATTTGACACCTAACCATCTAGAGAGTTCAAGAGTAATAGGCGGAGCGTACTGGACTTAGATTCGAGTGATGTGATGACCCACAAGTATAGGGGATCAATCGTAGTCCTTTTGATAAGTAAGAGTGCCGAACCCAACGAGGAGCAGAAGGAAATGACAAGTGGTTTTCAACAAGGTAGTTTCTGCAAGCACTGAAATAGTCGGTAACAGGTAGTTTGATAGCAAGATAATTTGTAACGGACAAGTAACAGTAATGGTAAATAAAGTGCAGCAAGGTAGCCTAATAATTTTGTGGCAAAGAACAAGCCAACGGTCTCTTATAATAAGCAAAGTGTTCTTGATGGCACACGGGAATTTCATCTAGTCACTTTCATCATGTTGGTTTGATTCCTGTTCGCTACTTTGATAATTTGATATGTGGGTGGACCGGTGCTTGGGTGTTGTTCTTACTTGAACAAACATCCCACTTATGATTAACCCCCTCGCAAGCATCCGCAACTACGAGAGAAGCATTAAGATAAAATCTAACCATACCATTAAACATTTGGATCCAAATTGGTCCCTTATGAAGTAGCGCATAAACTAGGGTTTAAGCTTCTGTCACTCTAGCAACCCATCATCTAATAACTACTCCACAATGCATTCCCTTAGGCCCAAATATGGTGATGTGCCATGTAGTTAACATTCACATGACACCACTAAGGGAATCACAACATACATATCATCAAAATATCAACACATATCAAGTTCACATGATTACTGGAACAAGATTTGTCCCGTGACCTCAAGCACAAAAGTAACTACTCACAAATGATAATCATGCTCAAGATCAGAGGGGTATTAAATAGCATAATGGATCTGAACATATAATCTTCCACCAAATAATCCATATAGTAATCAACTACAAGATGTAATCAACACTACTAGTCACCCACAGGTACCAATCTGAGGTTCCGATACAAAGATTGAACACAAGAGATGAACTAGGGTTTGAGAGGAGATGGTGCTGTTGAAGATGTTGATGGAGATTGGCCTCCCAAATATGAGAGGGTTGTTGGTGATGACGATGGCTTCGATTTCCCCCTCCGGAGGGAAGTTCCCCATGGAATCGCTCACGGAGGGCAAAAGTGCTCCTGCCCAAGTTCCGCCTGAGAGCGGTGTGCTCCGCCCTAAAGTCCTATGTTTATTTTTCTAGGTCAAAATGACCTATATACGGAAAGATGGGCACCGGAGGTGGACCCGGGTTGGCCACAACCCACCAGATGCCTGGGGGCACAACTTGCATACAGTGTATTGTGTCACCAGTGGCCCCCTCCAGTAGTTATTTGCTCCAAAGTATTTTCATATATTCCAAAATAATTCTCCGTAAATTTTCAGTTCATTTGGAGTTGTGGAGAATAGGTAACTCTAACGTAGCTTTTTCAGGTCTAGAATTCCAACTGCCGGCATTCTCCCTCTTTGTGTTAACCTTGCATATTATGAGAGAAAAGGCATTAGAATTACTCCATAAAAAATTATTATGCATAGAAACATTATAAATAATGGTAGGAAAACATGATGCAAAATGGACGTATCAACTCCCCCAAGCTTAGACCTCGCTTGTCCTCAAGCGAAAAACCGATATCGAAAAACATGCCCACATGCTTAGAGAGAGAGATGTCAATAAAAACAAAATACAGACATAGTATCATCATGCTTATTACTATAACAACAACAAACTTTATCATAAATTTTATCACATAACTTTATCATATAACTTCTCATGAACAGGTAACAATTCATCACAACATCGAAGTAAAAGCCTAAACTCTATTGAAAACCAACAAACTATGTTCTCAGTCAACTTTGCAATTACAATTCATCATCTTTTCAGGAAGGGTCTCGTATCAGAGCCTTTTGGCAAGTCCACATACTCAACTATCATTTAATCTTCTATGATTGCTAACACTCATGGTATACCCATGAGCAAAAAGTTTCAACCAGACACATAGAAAGACAGGGGCTTAAAGTTTTCATCCCAACGTATTCACCTCAAGGGTGATGTCAACAATAATAACTCATGCTCACCCACATCCAACTGGATATATGTGCCTAGATCTTTCCTCACCACATGATGCCTGCAAAAAGAGAAAATAAAAAGGAAAAGGGAAGAATACTTTGACTCTTGCATGAAAGTAAATAAATAAAGTAAAATATAGGCCCTTCGTAGAGGGAAGCAGAGGCTGTCATGCGCTTTTTGGTTTGTATGCTCAGTCTCTTAGTGCAAACGAACGCCACGTTATATTGCCCCTTATGATAGCAACCTTTATTATGTAGTCCATCGCTTTTATTACTTTGCCATCAAAAGTTCGTACAACGCTCAATTTTCTCTTACACTAAATGATCCAACACATTTAGAAGCAATTTTTATAGCCTTTTCGCACCGATGAAAACTTACTTGAAGGATCTTACGCAATCCATAGCTAGGTATGGTGGACTCTCAAAACATGAGTTTGGATTTAGGGTTTTTGTATGCACAAGTAGTATCTCTACTTAGTGCGGAATTTTTGGCTAGCAAAGATATTGGCCAAGCACCACATGTTGAAGGATCTATGGCAATATAACTTTTATGTGAATATGAACAAACATAAAGCATTATGTTGTCTTCCTTGTCCAACGTCCACAATTTTGGCATTTAATATTTTATGGGGGCTCACAATCATAAAAGATGTCCAAGATAGTGTATTTGCATGTGAATCTTCTCTTCCCTTATTAATTCTTTCATGAATTGCATCATTGACCAATGCTATGTTTGTCAATCTCCAATAAATTTTACCACTTATATTTTTCCTTATGTGATGTCATTACTTAGTCATAAGATTAGCATATGATCTTTTTCATCATTTTCTTTTATTTTGGTTGAAACATAAAAGTAAATAAGCAAAAACTCAAACTAAACTTTACTATACAACTCTCACTCGGTTACATAGATAGATAGATCACTAGGCAAGCACTCGAAGATAGGTAATGCTAAACTTCATTCAACTAATTCAAAAGATAACTAAAGGTCGAACTAAGATAGGTAAAGGTAATGAAAGTGATGGTGATACGATTCCGGGGCACCTCCTCAAGCTTGGCGGAAGCCAAGGGGAGTGCCCATACCCATGTACTTAAGTCTCCTTTGGTGGTGAAGATGATGATGGTGGTGGTGATGAGGTAGTCATGTCTTTTCTCCTCAGCTTATGTTTGAGGATGGAATTTTCCTCCCTCAAGTCATCGATCTCCTGCTCCAACATTAATATCTTTGTGCATATTCTTGCTTGTTTTCCTACAGAAGATGAAAAGAGATAAACTGGATCTTAGGTTTCTTTGCTTTATTAGGGAGGCTTGACTTCTTGAATTCCACGTGCATGTCCCCAGGTTGGGGTAGTGGGACTTCATCTTCATCCGAGCTTGTCTCTTCTTTTCCTTTCAGATCATAATCTTCTTCTTCCTCCGAGGTCCAGCCATAATGCTCCACATCCCCGTAGCCCTTGGGTTTTTTGATATAATCAGCAACATAGCTCTCACCCTCCAAGTCTTAAGACGACATATCTTCAGATCTGTCAGGAAAACAACATGAAACAAGAACATAAGATTTCTCTACGATACGGTCGTCAATACGTTCGGGGGGTATATAAAGATTTTTTATCTTGGGAAACAAGAAAACGAGAGGAAAACGGAGTCGGGAACGTTCCCGAGGTGGGCACAACCCACCTGGACATGCCAGGCAAGGCAGGCGCGCCCTGGTGTACCGTGTATCGTGCCCTCCTTGGTTGCCTTCCTGGTTATTTCTTATTTTCCTAAAATTTATATTCCAAAACTGACAGAAAATATTTTGTGGATTTTTCGGAGTCCGTTTACTTACCGTATCGCGTACCTCCTCTTTTTCAGGATTTTGGAGTGTTCCAGAACGTTTCTTTTATGTGTTCCTCTGGTGTCATGGTTTGGATAATATTTGTTTCAACATTAATAGGTGTACCTGAGATATAGTGTTTAATTCTTTGTCCATTGACCACCTTTGGATTAGTACCTTCAACATTATTGATTTTGATATAAGCTCCAGAGTGATAAGCCTCTTCGATAATATATGGTCCTTCGCATTTGGAAAGAAGTTTTCCTGCAAAGAATCTAAAACGAGAATTGTACAAGAGAACATATTCACCCAGTTTGAATTCCCACTTTTGGATTCTTTTGTCATGCAATTTTTTAACTTTTTCTTTGAATAGTTTGGCATTTTCATAAGCTTGGGTTCTCCATTCATCTAGTGAGCTAATATCAAATAATCTCTTTTCACCGGCAAGTTTGAAATCATAGTTGAGTTCTTTAATTGCCCAGTATGCTTTATGTTCTAACTCAAGATTCAAATGACAAGCTTTTCCATAAACCATTTTATAGGGAGACATACCCATAGGATTTTTGTATGTCGCCTCAGAAGCCCAAAGTGCATCATCCAATTTCTTAGACCAACTCTTTAGGGACCTATTAACAGTTTTTTGTAATATTAGTTTTATTTCTCTATTTCTAAGTTCAACTTGACCACTATATTGAGGATGATAGGGTGATGCAATTCTATGGTTAACATCATATTTAGCAAGCATTTCAGGAAAGCACCATGAATAAAGTGTGAACCACCATCAGTCATTAAATATCTAGGGACTCCAAACCTTGGGAAAATAACTTCTTTAAGCATTTTAATGGAAGTGTCGTGATCAACACTACTAGTTGGAATTGCTTCTACCCACTTAGTGACATAATCAACAACAACCAAAATATGTGTATACCCATTAGAGGAAGGAAAAGGTCCCATGTAATCAAAACCCCAAATATCAAATGGTTCAACAACAAGTGAATAATTCATAGGCATTTCTTGATGCTTACCGATATTACCAATTCTTTGACATTCATCACAAGATAAGACAAACTTACGGGCATCAGAGTAGGCCAATAAAAACCAGATTGTAATACCTTGTGAGCAATTCTATCTCCCGCATGATGTCCTCCATAAGCTTCGTAATGACACTTCCGTAGGATTTGTTCCTGTTCATGCTCAAGTACACAATGTATAATAATACCATCTACTCCTTCTTTATGAAGATGTGGGTCATCCCAAAAGTAATTGTCGGTGCAACAAACCCTAGGTGTGTTGCCCAGACTGTACACAGGCTTAAGAGCAAGGTTACAGCATCCAAGACAAGGCCAAGCAGAAGAGATGAGCTCTTTGAGAAATCAAAGGGCGGATACAGAAGACCAAGACCATCCAAAGGAGCAAGATGTCACTAAGGAAAACTCCTCACGGGCAAAGTAGCTTTCAAGGGTCGAGGTTACCTCAAGACAAGTCTCAGACTCCCCAGTAGGCTTGCCGGGATGCTGCGCGGCTTCTTCGCCAGTAGGCTCCACCGCTTCCACCTCATAGCAACGCAAGTCACTTATCGGTGCGGTGTCGAGCCCCCAAGATATTAAGTGGATATTATTTGGCACGTGGCAGCCATTTCTGAAGGAAATCACCTCCAAATGACACCCATCCAGGGACGTGTCACGCAGGCAGGCGAGAAGGTGGATGAATGGAACGACAAGGCTTGCCCGGCTACGCCATGATGTCACAGTAAGCGGTGCATTTAATGCACCTTGTCCTATCTGCAGAGTTAGGTATGATAGCATTGTTTGTTGTATAATCAGTACGCAATGACTGATTTGCCATTGTGGTGACCCCTTGACCTATAAAAGGAGGGCCGTGGCAACCTTAGAAAGGATTTGGGACCTTGTACACTCATACGCTGCAGTAGCTGCTTCTAGCCTGCTGCTAATTTGCCGGGCAAGAGCGTCGCTGCCTCAAAGACGGTCCTCTCATCAATCCACCAAAGCAGGAGTAGGGTTTTACGCCTCGCGGCGGCCTGAACCTGGGTAAAATCTGCCTGTATCTATGCTGCCGTGCTGCTCTACGCCCTCCGCTCTTTGTGCAATGCGGTCTTCCCCCTGCCGACCAGAAGGGGCCGATGGCCCAATAGGTGGCCGTGTTTTCCCACGACATCTTTGGCGCGCCAGGTAGGGGGAAGCGCTTGCGTGAATGTTGTGCCATAGTAAGGGTAGCTATACAAATTCGGTATACTCAAAATACACCTTTGGTACAAAAGTGACAATCTCACAAGGATGAAATATCAGTAATTTTCCGAAGGTGTAAGCAGCGGTCATCTTCATCATCATTTTCTTGATCAACGGCTTCATCATCCATGGTGCCCAAGAAAAAGCTCGGTGCAACGGCTCACCCGTCCACCTCAAAGGCCCATTCGCATGCGTCCCGGCGTCGAAATGGGGCTACGGGGCGACGGGAACATGGGCCGCATGGGGATGTGGCCGACGCGAGCGGCGCCGTCGCCATTCCCCCTATGCCCGAAACGGGAGTAGGAGGCACCGGAGGAGGACAGCGCCAATAGCATCCCAGCGACCACGCTCCACAAGGTGCGGGGGATTTATTCCGTCTCCGCCTCTCCGCCCCCGGAGAGCGCAGCGCATCGATCGCACTTCGCCTGGGGCGAACCGCAACCTCTGGTCAGCTTCGCCAGGCGTGTGGATACAGTGGCACGCACCACCCCTAACAAGCTAGCCAAGACGACAGCGCCGAACGGGCCGCCGATCTCAAAGCGCATCCACCTCTTCACCACATCACCCTAGCGACTGGCTCACGACGACGAGAGCACGATGCTGCCACTACTGGCACCGCCAGAAGCCAGGCGTCATCACGATCTGCGTTACCATCCATGCCAAGCACGGCTTCAAAGGCCATGGCGCGGGCCCAACTCCTGTTGAGATTTCCGCCGGTGACCGATCAGATGGATGAGTGGAGGGACACCATTGAGAGCTTGATTGGTTTCGCCGATGTCGGTGTCAAAACCGGCGGATCTCGGGTAGGGGGTCCCGAACTGTGCGTCTAAGGCGGATGGTAACAGGAGGTGGGGGACACGATGTTTACCCAGGTTCGGTCCCTCTCGATGGAGGTAATACCCTACTTCCTCGCTGATTGCTCTTGATGATATGAGTAGTACAAGAGTTGATCTACCACGAGATCGTAGAGGCTAAACCCTAGAAGCTAGCCTATGGTATGATTGTTGTTGTCCTATGGACTAAACCCTCCGGTTTATATAGACACCAGAGGGGGGCTAGGGTTACACAGAGTCGGTTACAAGGGAGGAGATCTACATATCCGTATTGCCAAGCTTGCCTTCCACGCAAAGAGAGAGTCCCATCCGGACACGGGTCAAGTCTTCAATCTTGTATCTTCATAGTCCAAATGTCTGGTCACGTCCGAGGACCCCCTAATCCAGACTCCCTCAAGAGCTCCCTGAACCGGGCTTCAATGACAATGAGTTCGGCGCGCAGATTGTCTTCAGTATTGCAAGGCGGGTTCCTCCTCCGAATACTTCATAGAAGATTTTGAACACGAGGATAGTGTCCGGCTCAAATTCCACATACCAGCGTAGAGAGAATAATATTTTCACAAATGTAATCTGGTGACAGCTTTTCATAACGTGGCGTACTGCCGTGGTCTGGTCATGACGAACCGTTTTTCCGAGCCTGCCACTTCACGCGTTGCAAGGCGGTTTTATCGGCACGTCCTGTCGAAGCAGAGATCGTGTCCCTCTTTTCACGGGATTCTCATCAATACGGGTGCAAGTAACCCAAACACGCCATCAATTACGGCGCTTGGGGTATAAGCGATTTTACCGGGCAAGCGGGGAGGCGCAGAATACCTGCTGCCTTTATAAGGGGATAAGAACGCCCATTCGCACCCATGCTTTCTTCTTCGCGATCCTTTCCTCTCCGCCCGAGCTCCAAATACCAAGCTGCTTCATCTTTTCTCGCCCACAAAGGCCTTCCGAATATGTCCCATCCGGAGCAGGAGGCAAATGGATGGCCTCTACCGTCCCAGAGAAGGATATCAAAAGCTTCGGGAGGTCGGGTATTCTGCCAAGAAAATCAGCCACCGCCTCCCGATGGCGGGGCAGATCGCCCCTACTCCGGAACCCCACGAGAGGGTTGTATTCTCTCCTCACTTTGTCCGCTGGCTAGGGTTTCCTCCACCCATTCGCTCACAAGGCCATGTATTACTATGGGATCGATCCACGATCTCGCTCTCTAATTCCTTCCTCAACATCTCGACATTCATTGTCGTGTGCTAGGCTTTTCTCCGCATCTCACCACACTTCGGCTTATGGCTGAAGATTTTTAATGTGAAGCCCAAGGTAGTGGGCGGCGAGCACGCCGAGTGCGGGGGCACTACAGTGAGCAAGATGCCCAATGTCATATGGCCAACATGAACCTTTAACGATTCTGTCAAGGAGTGGCAACAACAGTGGTTTTATATCACTGAGCCGCGCAGCACGTAATGGGCCACTATTCCCGAGTTTCGATCCGGTGCCCCCCTGCGGCTTACATCCTAGGTCAAGAAGGGCCTGGACCGGTCCTTGTCCGACGAACTATCAGTGCTCCAGACGCGCGTTAAAGATATGGGAGACAAGAACGTTGAACTTGTCAATGTAGTCCAGGTGATGTTAGTTCGCCGGATCCTGCCTTGTCAACACCGGACTTGCAATCTATGGGAATTCAATCTGGCCAGGCACCAAACCTTACGAGAGCTTTTCGGCTCCTCGCACAAGGACATCTGGAAGGTGCTTTTCAAGTCCAGCAAATCATGGCCGGACTCCGCCGAGGACCGCGGGTACCAACTGTCCCGCCCTACAAGTTCGGTAAGTCATCATACTTTTTATCCGCGTAACCCAAAGGAAGCGCTTAACGTGTTTTATACAAATCTCCCAGGGTTGGACGAAGAAGGTGGAGCAGATCCATTGTCCAAATTTCGCTGCCCAAAGAACTGCCGTCCCACTTCGACGAAGATGTCTTGGTCCCCAAGACCTTACAAGGTGTCAAGAAGACGGGCCGAGAAGGAGGCCAAAAGACCTGGGCGGCCTTCGCCGCCGCGGCACTTCGCACACAATATCCGAAGGCTCTGATGCCCGTTCCGCCTTCGAAGAGGACGAGGACGAGGAGGAAGATGAATCCCCTGTGGGGGGGAAGAAAGAAGAGGACGGCCTCCATACACTTGGAGGCCGAGCCGCCCAAAAGGGGAAAGGCTCCTCCTCCGGAGGAGTCCACTGCCGGCCACGCCGACAATGCCCGGCCAGGGATCCCTGTGGCCTGCCTTCGGTGAACTCTCGTGAGTATATAAAACTGATGTACGCTTATGCGTCTGCACTCATCATGGCATAGTATTTTAACCTGAGCCATATTTTTTGTAGTTCAAGAGGTCCCTGCATCAAACAATCCTCATTAGAGGATTCACCGAGCTTCGGATGCTATGGAGAGCGGGACGGCCCCAAAGGCCCCTTCCTCCAAACAGGTGTATAACATCGAGGCTTCATCCCAGAAGGACCCCGGCCAAGGGGGAGAGGAAAAGACCGTGAAGGCGGTGCCTGGAGGTCAAACTTCAGGGGCCGGACACGTGGGGGAGAAAATTCCCATGGGAGCTGACGGCGGGGGCCATCTGGAATTCGGCTCCTAGCCGGATACAGTTCCGGAGACCAATACGGCTCTAGAATCAGGCAGGCAGCCTCTCTCATCTGGAGCGGACATGCCTGTTACACCGGCAAGCTCTGTCCAACCAGAGGTGTCAGATGCTTTGTTGGTGGCGCTGAAGAGCGCCTCCATCGTCGATGAACACCATGCCCTTATGGGTGCGATGATTGAGAAGATTCAGTTTGCTGAAAGTGGACTGAATGGAGCATGTATCGGGCTTATAAAAGGTTTTGAGGTATGTTTTATGAGGTTTCGAAGAGTGTCATGGTATGGATAGTAGCCCCTGATACACTGTTCGTGAAAGAAAGAACCAGACAGAGGATCAAATTTATGTTCGCAGGAAGACTCATTGAATGACATCTATTTCTTACGTATAAGCGAGGCGTTCAGAAGGGTCGAGGCCATACTTCAGCAGCTCATATACTACGAGATCTCGGACTGAATCAAACTGGAGCGGGCCAAGGAAAACTTGGCCGCTTGAAAATGCAGCTTGGGGGATAAACAAGGTATGCACAAGTCTTGTTTGCGTTTATTGCGATGAATTTTCAGTATGATGAAATAAGCTTCATGATTTGCGCTAGGGATGGTGATCGAAGTTGAGGCTCTTAAGAAGGCTGTGGCCGAGGCCGAGAAAAAGGCAGCCACAGAGCAGGCTCTTCGTGAGAAGCACGAGGCCAGGGTTATTAAAGCTGAGCAGGAGCTGCAAGAGGCCGCGAGGAAATGCGAGACCTTGGAGCAGAGTTTAATGAAAAAAGAATGATGCCCCGGGGGAAACCCAAAGCACCCTGCAGGGGATCCAAGAGGCGAGAAAGATCGCGGCGGGTAAGGCTTTTTCCATGTAAAGCAAGTATTTGAGGGGAAAATTATGTTTCTAATTTTGAATTCGGATTTCTCAGGGGTATTTGCCGAGCTGCCCCGCAGCATATCAGATGCCGCCCAATTCTACCGAGCCGAAGAAAAGAACACTGTGGATAAGCTCTTACAGTCGCAGATTTGGCAATCGAATTACCCGGTGCCTTTTGTCGATCAACTAAAAACAGCCGATCGAATCGCATAAGGCGGCGGAACTGGCCATGAAGGATATGATTATCTGGTTATGGCCCGCCGAGCCGATTCCAAGAAGCTACTTCGGGCTCGTGAAGCGGCCAGAGTGCTCGCCTCGACTTGATGTTATCAAGCGGCCGTCTCAGATAGAAGGTGCGCCGAATGGCCTTCGCCTCGCCCAAAGGTGCACTTTGGGGAAGATGGATGTCAAAAGTCGATGACCTAAGGACCGCCAGAGGGGAAGGAGCACCGCAAGCCTGAATTATATTATGAGAGTGTACGGAAAGGAGCCTACCTTGTAGTGGAGCTATGTAGCAAGGACACTATATTTCCATGAATGCAAATCATGTTGTCCTTTGTAATGTCTGAACAAGGTCATTTATATTATTTATTGCTTGTTATATAAAAGTTTATCCTCCTCTGGCTACCGCTTTATATATTAATCACGAGAGTTGGCCAACTATCGGCTTCGCCCCACGTATGAAGTACGGGGTGTTCGAGATAAACCTGATCACTCTTTATCCCGCTTTTGGGTCCTTAGAAGGAGGTGTTCAGATAACAAACCGTGCAATCGGACTATAAGGCTTTATCACTCTCACTTAGCCATAGGAGCTTTAGGAAGGTAGGCGCAGCCCCTAGTGTTCTAAGACCGCACGGGGGCTCTATAAGCACCGATCGGAAGAAAACCGATCTATCGCCGCAGCTGCATTGGTTATGGCATTATGCGGAGAAATCCTTAAAGATTTCGTAACCTCTCGAACAGCTGACCCGAGCTCTCGCCGTATCATGATACGATTTTGGCTTTCTCATCGAGGTGCTCGTCCGGAGAACCGGACACAATCGCGATAGTTCTCCCAAGGCTACCTTAGCCGATATAGCGGAACGTAAGGTACCAAAACATGGGAGCCGGGCAAACCCAACTATTGACCCAAGACATGATTCGGAGCTGATGCATATAATGCTATAGGTTCGGGGTGCCGAACTTCCGTGAAGGTGTTCGGACTTTATTGCCGTGTTATGGGTAAAACGAAGCCCCTGACATATTTTAAGGCATATCGCTGTGTACGGATGCCACTTGACAAAATAATTTCAATAAGAAATAACAGCAGGTAAGCGTCATATAAATCCACATGTTGTATTTGAATAGTACGCCAATGCGTATGAGTACAGGTAATGTGATAAAAAGGAATATGATCATGAACTGCCGAGAACAGGGGGAAGAAGTTAAGTCCGATCCGGAGTATAGCCGATGGTCATTGGATGTCTAAGGATTCCTTGCACGCCTCAAGCTGCCTCCGTGACGCCTGGCTCCGACGGGCGCAAAGGTGAACTCGCTAAGGAAATGTAAAAACGCTTATGCGTATCAGAGAGTGGTTGAGCCGCCAAGTGCGGCCTGTCCTGGCCTTCGCCAGAGCGTTTAATCGAGCTCTGGACGAGCCAAGCTATCCTTCCGCGAAGTAGTTCGGAGTCCCTTGACGGTGTCCGGGAGCCTGGACGTCGACTCGAGGTTCGGCTACAAGGTGCTGCTTATTGCTTCTGCTGTTAAGGTAGTGGTGTACTTGTTGGTGCCGAGGGAAGGTTCGGCCTTGCCATTAACAGTGATGACGCCGCGTGGACCGGGCATCTTGAGCTTACGGTAGGCATAATGTGGCACTGCGTTGAATCGAGCGAACGCAGTTCGTCCGAGCAGTGCCTGTTAATCACTGCGGAAAGGGACGATTTCGAAGATTAACTCTTCGGTACGGTAATTTTTTGGTGATCCGAAGACTACCTCAAGGGCGATGGAGCATGTACAGCTGGCTTCCACACTTGGTATGATGCCTCTGAAAGTGGCTTTAGTGGGTTTGATCGCCGAATGATCGATGCCCAACTTGCGCACTGTGTCCTGGTAAAGCAGATTTAGACTCCTGCCTCCGTCCATAAGGACTCGTGTGAGGTGGAACCCGTCAATTATTGGGTCGAGGACTAGTGCGGCTGGATTGCCCTGACTGGCGTTAACCGGACGATCCGTGCGGTTGAAGGTGACCGGCCCTAGTTTATATTGTGGGACGACTAGTTCCGTTAAGTCGGCATCCCTAAGGGTGCATATTCGGTCCGAGTTGGGAATTTGGGTGGTGTTTACCACATTCACCGATTGAATATGCGGGGGAAATTTCTTTTGCCCTCATGTGTTTGGTGATCTGGGCTCTTCGTTGCAATCATCACTTTGAGACCCCACTTCTCCGTTTTTGGCGCCTGCCCTGCCGGCTTGTTTGAAGACCCAGCATTCTCTGTTGGTATGGGTGGTGGCGTTATTGGGGTGCCATGAATTTGGCATTGGCGATCGAAAGTATGCGGTCCAGATCGATGGACCCAAATTGTTATTTTTGGGTGGCCCTTTTCACGACCGATCTTTTGAGCCCCTAAACCCGGCATTAATCGCCAGTATCTTGGCGTTTTCACCATATTTGCGGCGCTTGTGTTTGTTATGCCGTGGTTTGTCGTTGCTATCCTCGCCTCGATGTGCCAGTGTTTGCTTGTCAGATTGTTACTACGAGCCAACTAGCTATCTTCGCTTCGCCTAAAAGCGGGTCATAAGTGTCGTGAGGGCTGCCATGGATTTTGGCTTCTCTTGGCCGAGGTGCCGGGCGAGCCATTCGTCACGGATGTTATGCTTAAATGCCGCTAAGGCCTATGCATCTGGATAGTCCACAATTTGGTTCTTCTTAGTTAGGAACTGGGTCCAGAATTTCCTGGCCGATTCCCCTGGCTGCTGAGTTATATGACTTAAATTGTCAGCGTCTGGCGGTTGCACATAAGTGCCCTGGAAATTGTCCAGGAATGCCTCTGCCAGGCTCTCCCAACTTCCGATGGAGTTTGCCGGCAAGCTATTGAGCCAATGCCGAGCCGGCCCTTTGAGTTTTAGCGGGAGATACTTGATGGCATCTAAATCATCCCCGCGGGCCATGTGAATGTGGAGGAAGAAGTCTTCTATCCATACTGCGGGGTCTATAGTACCATCATATGTTTCAATGTTTACGGGTTTAAACCCTTCTGGGAATTCGTGATCCATTACTTCATCGGTGAAGCATAGGGGATGTCTTGGCGCCTGCGTGTCGGGCTATGTCACGCACGCAGTTCATACGAGTCTTGTCTCTGTATTCGCCCGGCCGGATTTTCTTTAGTGTATCCGGGCGTGGCCAGTCGTCGTCCGCAGCGTTGGGGTGCGACCCCATGATCCGTAGATCGATCTTGTATGTTTTGCTTTGTTTTCCAATACGTCTCACAGGTCCCGCGTGTTGCCCCGGGCCTATTTTGTTTGAATGGCGGCAGGGTGCGGGCTGGACTTCGGGCTGATATGCCTCTCTGTCTCGGCCATGAGGTGGCCGATCAGCCGCATCATACGCTGGTGATGTAGGTTTCAATGCTTCCTCCTCAAGTTGGGGTAGCAACCTGCGCTTTGGGTAACTCTTGGTTGGGCGCTCGAGTTCATATTCCTCGCCGCGAGGACTTCAAATTCATCTATCCGCTTAGCAGATCTTGATCAGGTCGGGTTGCTTGTTGCTTTTTCTTCGTGCTATTTCTTTGTGGCTATAAGTCGGACCTTGAAGCGCTCTGCTTTCGACGGATCCTCGTGCACGATAAATTCTTCGTCAGCCGAGGATCACCTCGCCTTCGGAGAGAGGCATTTAATTGTCATCCTCCGATTCTCCGCTTTGCTGCCTGTTCGGAGGGCTAGCTTGTTCACCCTCCCGCCGAGGTCCTGGCCGAGGATTGTCGCCGCCTTCGCACTATGCAGAACGTTATTGTCTCTTGTGCCGTATCACCGCTTTTGCTATGGAGGACTTAGAGCGGCGCCACCGACGCCGGTGCTTGGATTGCTTTTTGGAGGGATTATCCTCCGTTGTCTTATCGCCATCGCCTTCTTTGGGGGTGTCCACCATGTATATATCATATGATGAGGTGGCAGCCCAGCGCCCTGTGGGCGGTGGTTCCTGTTTGTCTCCTGGATTGCCGTCCATACCGTCGATGTCTTCGGAGCTGAAATCGAGCATGTTGGTTAAATCGTTGACAGTGGCTACTAAGTGGGCGGTGGGTGGGCAGCGAATTTCTTCGTCGTCCGCATCCCATACTAGCTGGACATAGTTTGGCCAAGGGTCTCCTGACAAGGAGAGAGACCTCAATGAGTTTAGCACGTCGCCCAGTGGTGAGTGCTGAAAGATATCCGGAGGGAAACTCCATGATCGGTGCCCAATCAGATTCGGAGCAGGGCACGGATGCAGGCGGTTCGGAGCCCATGGCAGGGGACGAATCCAAATGTCTGGCAACACGGGTCTCATAAGAGGTGAAGTCAGTATTCGGCTCTATCGCCGCTGAGTGTGCGGCCTCCGTGGCGGGCTCCATCCACCCATCCTCGGACGACGTAATCTGCTCCGGATCGAGGGCCGGAGTAGCCGCAGGTGGAATCTCCCGAGAACTGTCCGTCACCAGAGCTAAGTCATGCCTGTTGAGACTGTGCGGCGCACCTGACATGGGCACGAATCTGTCAAAGATCAAGTCTCCGCAGATGTCGGTAGAATAGTTCAAGCTTCCAAACCTGACCTGTTGGCCAGGGGCGTAGCTTTCGATCTGCTCCGTATGGCCAAGCGAGTTTGCCGCGGTCGGCGAAGCCGCCCGAATCGAAGACCTGTCCGGGAGGAAAACTCACCTGGATCACATCGTTGCCGATGATCGAAGGGCCATCAAACCTTGTGGTGATGGCACAAAGGAACTCTCAATGAAAGCACCAATGTCGGTGTCAAAACCGGCGGATCTCGGGGGTCCCGAACTATGCATCTAAAGGCGGATGGTAACAGGAGGCGGGGACACGATGTTTACCTGTGTTCGGGCCCTCTCGATGGAGGTAATACCCTACTTCTCGCTTGATTGATCTTGATGATATGAGTATTACAAGAGTTGATCTACCACGAGATCGTAGAGGCTAAACCCTAGAAGCTAGCCTATGGTATGATTGTTGTTGTCCCACGGACTAAACCCTCCGGTTTATATAGACATCGGAGGGGCTAGGGTTACACAGTCGATTACAAGGGAGGAGATCTACATATCCGTATTGCCAAGCTTGCCTTCCACGCAGCGAGAGTCCCATCCGAACACGGGTCAAGTCTTCAATCTTGTATCTTCATAGTCCAATAGTCCGGCCAAAGGATATAGTCCGGCTGTCCGAGGACCCCCTAATCCAGGACTTTCTCAGCCGAGGCGGGAGGATCACAACTAGCAGGCCCGCCACGGCCTCCACAGGCGGTGACGACGGCCCGAGCCACTGGCCGTACCGAAGGGGGCACCCCCATGGTGCAGTCCCCTCCACAGCAACCAACGCGGGGGCCGCAACCAGAGCCCCGTGACCAAGAACCTGACGAAGCATCGATGGCTTCGTCCGATCCTCGGGCACGTCGAGAGCAGCGACGAGTCCTGGAAGACGGGCGGAGGGAAGACGCGCGCGTCACCATCGTACGACGCTGCGAAACCCGCCGCCAGTATGATAGGCGCAACGGCCCCAACGTCGACGAGCCCATGGCCGGTGAAGGCGGGTACCTGCCTTTCGAGGTTGGGTGCCCCGCCTTGACTCGCGAGCCATGGCAAGTCCGTTGGCCATCTGCTCGCACGTTCAAGCAAGAGATACCAGAAAAGTACGACGGAAGATTGAACCCGGCAGAGTTCTTGAGCATCTACACCATCGCTGTTCAAGTTGCCGGAGGAAGAGACGAGAAGGTATTCACCAACTACTTCCCTTTGGCACTCAAGCAAAACGTGAGGTCGTGGATGATGCACTTGACGGAGAGCTCCATCTCGACTTGGGCTGACCTGTGCCATGAGTTTGTTGGCGCCTTCACGGGCGGCCATCAAGAACCAGGGCGGCCCAGTGACTTGCAGCTCCTCCTGCAGAAGGAAGGAGAAATTTTGCGGAAGAAGTACATGCATAGGTTCAGCCGGGTGCACATGAACATTCTAGACATCCACCCGACAACTGTGATAGCTGCATTCCAGTCCAACATGCGCAACCACAGGATACATTCTAAAATGAATGTCCGATTGCCCAAGACTGTGAATGAGCTGTACACTCTGGTGGATAAGTGTGCCCGAGTAGAAGAGGGAAGGCGACTCCTCTGTGAAGAAGATGGCGTCGACGTAGACTCAGAGGACGAGGACGATGCCGCCAATCAGAAGAAGAAGAACAAGAAGCCCAACAATAAGCGCAAGGATAAAGCAGTGCTGGCTGTGGAAGGATCGAGCACACCTAGTACTAGCTAGAAGGCCAAGACCAAGGTTACCCGCAAGGAAGTTTTCGCGTGCACTGATTGCCGGGAAGCCGCGGTGTCGGGGAAACAACACCTACGGGATCCCGTGGAGCCCTTCTACGGTTTGGCAGGGAAGAGGGGTGTGCAAAGAGCAGGTCTAACGATCAACACGATGGGTTTTTACCCAGGTTCGGGCCGCTCAGCAGCATAAAACCTTAGTCCTGCTTGAGTGTATATTATGTGTTCTTGAGCTTCGGTTAGCTACTCTGCATGCAAGCTGGGCCGAGAGGTTCAAAAGTTCGAATCCTTCACCAGTACGTCGTGGGCCTCCTTTTATATGTCCAAGGGGTTGCCACAGTGGCACACGGGAGGTGTAAAGTAGCTACAGTGTCTATGTTTATCACCAGTGTCTGAGGACAAACACATTAAATGCGCCGCTTACGCGTCTCTATCTTTATCGGGACGGGAATAGAGCACGTCCCCGTCTGTCGCTGCCGCCTCGCCTTTGACGCTGGCCCAGGCCGACGAGGCATGCAAGATGCCAAGTTGGTTGGCTAGTCATTGTCTTTGGAGAGGTGGCGTGATCTTCACGAAGATCTGCATGCCACCACGCAGTGCTTGCCAGTCGGGCGGTGCTAGTAGATCGTTCTTGTTGGGGTGGTGGCAGAACCTGGCCAGGCGCGAATCTTGCCGGGCCTTGTTCTCTGCCCCGACAAGGACCTTGCCGGGAGCTTAGCAATTCATCCTGGCAAGGATCTCGCCCGGGGCTTCACGAGCCACCCTAGCAAGGATCTGCCGGGGCCACAGCTTCTGGTCTTCTATTCTCTAATCACTGGCTTGACTGCTTCTCTAGTGATCTTGTTTTTATCCTTGGTCTTCCTCTTCAGGCCTTGCCGCAGGTGTGGCTATAACTGCCCGTGCACAAGTACGGGGTGCTAAAGGCCCAGACTTTAGTACGCCGACACGAGCCCCCGGGCCTGGGCCACACACGGGTGCGGGGTAGTGTTGGGCTAGGCCCAAATAGTGCACGGGCACGCGTGGCAGCGGTCGACTGTTGTAATCTTCTCGTCTGTCATGCTTGCAGCGGCCCATGAATAGCCTTTATTCACGGTATGGTAACCGCCGTTTCACGCCTCCCACTACGCCCTCCTTCTTCTCCACGTACGCCACATGCATGGCGCGGGGTAGGTGGCGGACGCGCGGGATATGGAAAGGCATGCCATGGCAGATACCCACGCGCCTTTGATTGGCGCGGGGATGGCGGTGGACGACTCCACTCGTTGCCAATGGCCTTAATGAGCCGTACTCGAAGGGGCTCTCCAGAGAGGGTATAGAGCCAGCCCCCAGCCCTTCCTGCTTGGCTGTAAAATGGGGATCGGGAGGAGAAGGAGGGGCATCCTTTTGCGTCTTCTCTTCTTCTCCATTCTTCATCCACCATCATGCTGAGAGGGCATGGTCGGGGCCACCCCCTATAGAGGTGACGAGATCTTCCTCTCACCAGAGAGCCGCGGCGGTTAAGGAAGAGCCAAGCGCCCAAGATGGAGGTGCTAGACAGGGTCGCGGTCGGCGAGGTGGTCGAGGCAGAAGTGGACGTGGAAGTGGAGCATCTGCGGCGTCGCCGTCTCCTCCCGCTCCGTCAAGTGGTCATGCCGGAGACACGACACTGGAGTTTATCTTGGGGCTACGCGAACCGCCGCATAGCTATCTTCGCCTTCTCGAGCCGTTCGTGAGGGTGCTGGAGGTCGACCAGCCATCGAGGTTGAGGCTTCACATGAGGGGCTGTTGCAATGGCGACATGTGGGTGAACGTAGACTTCCCCGTCCCTCATGTAATGCTTCTTCATCGCGGTTGGAAAACCTTCACACGTGCCCATCGCTTGATGAAAGGGCACATCCTCCGCTTCAAATTAGTGGAGGCTGACCGCTCTCCGTCAAGGTCTTTGGGCGCTGAATCGATTTAGGGTGCTTTCAGCGGAGAGCTCGACCGATGACGAAAGCTCCTCCTCGAGCGATGGCGATGAGGAGGAGACCGATGGCCAGGACGACGGGGATGGGTCCGACTAGACGTGGGCGCACCGTCACCAGGCGATGCCAGCAGCACCATCATCTGCACTTGGTCTTCTCCCCGACAGAGCAATTCACGGGGGGTAGTTCTTGGCAGTGGCTTCTCAAGCCAACTCCTTGAACTTCTCGTGGCTGCCGCTTCTGGCGGCTAGCGCTAGAAGGCCGGAGAAGACGAAGAAGGCGGGTGGCGGGCCGTCAAGGCGGAGTACGATGGCATCGACGCCTTTGTCTCGTATTGCCGACCCGCTGCCTCATCTTTCGGCTCCTCCCTCGGCACCTGTGACGCCCGGATAATCAAGCTACAGTAATTCCCTGCTAATGATGCCACGTCACCTCCCTTATTGTTGATAATCGCGTTAGTTCAGAAACCAATTCAAATTCAAAATTCAAAATATGGCAAACAACAAAAGTTTTTAAATATTGGAACTAAAATGTTTGGTTTGTTGCAAATAGTCCTTACTAAATGTTGGTGGAGAAACCCCACTTTTATAAAGTGTTTAATATTCTGAAATGAGCAAAACAGTAACAAAACCAATTATTTAGAAGCTTTTAAAATATTAAACACATACAAACTATTTTATTTTAGGTGCCAAGTTAATTGTGGTGGTGGCATATTTCTTAATACTAATTTAGGTACAACTAATGTATTTTATAAAACTAAGCTATTTGAAATATAAAATTAACACAGAAAAGAAAAGAAAATAAGAAAAAGGGAAAGACTAGAACAGAAAAATAGAAAGAACAACCCCCCCCCATCTGGGCCTCGGCCCAGCAGGCCCACGGGTCGCCAGGCCGGCCCACCCCGGTCCCCCTTATCCCCCACCCGACCAAACCCTAATCCACCACCACACCTCCACTTCCCCCGATCCCCTAGATCTGGATTGGGAGCACGCAACGCTCGCCGCCCCCCGACCCTGGTGCCCCGATGCCGCTCGTCCTCGTCGCATCGCCTCACCCAGTCATCGCCGCACGCCGTCCCCGCGTCTCCTTCACCGGCCCTTCCCACGTCCTTGCTGCTCCCTCGCTGACCTCAGCGAGCACGATGCGCCCGAGGACCGCCTCCTCCCGCAGCCTTCTTCATCGTCCCCACGCCAGACCCAGAATACCACCACCGCGCCGTCGCCACCCCCGGCCAAAGCTTCGCCATCACATCCCACGTGCCACGGCTTCCTCCTCGCCCGTTTCGAGGCCGTCGACCACTGAGCCGCGCCACCCAAGCCTTCTGCGCTGCCACACGCTGCCGGCCCGTCGGTCGCCGGACCTGCCGGCAGGTTCCTCCGGCCTCGAGCCCTCCTCTTCAGAACGATGTGAGCGTCCGGCTCAACCTGGCCTCTCCCCTCTCTTCCCGTGCCTGTAGGCGCCTCACGGCAGGTCGTGCCTCTGCCGCCGACGCCGGCGTGGTGGTCGATTCGACCGCCCAGCACACCGCTAGTAGTTCCGGTGGGTGCACGACGAGGCCCTCGTTCGATCCCCGCCGACCACTCGCTAGAAAGTTTGCGGAGGAGAGCGCTCGGTCGTCACGGTGCGCTTCTCGGCCTCACCGTCGTTACCGTGTTGACGTGGATCTATGATTAGTGCTTAATTACCGTGCTAATCAACCCCCTGTGACAATGACCTATGGGCCACCCCCCTGCTAATTCACATTGTTTAATACTACCTCTCTCTCAGTTTACAGGGCGTGCGCGTATCCCTAGGTCGTCAATTTGACCAACCTAATACCAGTCATATATTACAAAAAATATACCAACATAAACTTGAGTTTCTACTTTCAAAAGATATAATTGTTGTGTTATATAGTTTATATTAGGGTTATAAAATTGGCAACCTAGGTATACGCGCATGACTTGTAAACTGAAACGGAGGTAGTAAATCTGTTTAACTAAGCAGTCAATAACATGTGGACCCCAAATACCAAATAACATTTCACTTAAAACATGCCCGTGGCGATGGGCTCCATACCTAATTATACCTAATTAAAAATCTATTAACTAGATGTTCCACTAACATATGGGACCCACTTGTTAATTAACATAATTAATTATATTTAACATTATCAAGTAAATCGACAATGGCGGTGGCCCCCACCTACCCGTTGACCCGACCAAACATGGACCAATCAACTGGCATTTGGATTATTGACTTTGACCTGACCCCACCTATAATACATCGTGGTCGGCACTACACTATGTGACAAAAGTATTTTACTTGATTAAATTGGGAATATAAATAAATCCATAAATTGAATAAAACTTTGAAAATTAATATAGAATAATCCGTAGCTCGGATAAAAATACTTTGTACATGAAAGTTGCTTAGAACGACGAGACGAATCCAGAGACGCAGCCCGTTCGTCTGCCACACATCCCTAGCATAGCAAACCTGCAACATTTCACCTCCGGTTCATCTGTCCGAAAACGCGAAACACCGGGAATACTTTCCCGGATGTTTCCCCCTTTCGCCGGTATCACCTCCTATTGCGTTAGGTCGCCTCTAGCACCGCGTATCGCCATGTTACGCTTTGTGATGCTTTGATTGCTCTGTCATTTATTGTGTTCCCCCTCGTTACTTCTTTCCAAGAGACCCAGAAATTTCAGCTGGGCGACCCCCAGATTCGACTACGGTGTTGGCGACCCTCCTTCTTGTCTGAGCTTCCAGGCAAGCCCCCCCTTTGATCACCAGATATCGCCTACTCTTCTCTATACTGCTTGCATTAGAGTAGTGTAGCATGTTACTACTTTCCGTTAATCCTATTCTGCTGCATAGCTTGTCATTGTTGCTACAGTTGTTACCTTTACCTGTTATCCTACTGCTTAGTATAGGATGCTAGTGTTCCATCAGTGGCCCTACATTCTTGTCTGTCTGCCATGCTATACTATCGGGCCGTGATCACTAGGGAGGTGATCACGGGTATATACTATATACTTTATACATGATACATGTGGTGACTAAAATCAAGTCGGCTTGTGGAGCACCCGCGAATGATTCACGGATTGGGGCTGAAAGGACCTTTGTCCCAACGGCCCTCTGTGTGGATCTTTGTATGAGCGGAGGCGGCAGGCAGTTGAGACCGCCTAGGAGAGAGGTGGGCACTGGCCTGTTCGGCGTTCAGCGGATACTTAACACGCTTACCGAGATCTTGGTATTTGATCTGAGTTGGGTCGTTGACCTTATACGCACTAACCGCCACGTGGGACAAGATATGGGCAACCGGCGTCGTGGTATCACCAAGCATTTCGTGGCGTCGACAAGCTGGCGGCCTTGGCGGTTTTGGAACGTAAGCCTGCTCTTGTATTAAGGGCTGGATTACGCTTCGGCCGCCCTCGCAACATGCAGTGTGCTAAGGGCGATGAGCCCCAGAACCCACAATGCGCTTAGGTTTAGACCGGCATCAATTGACCTCTCTGTTGCGCCTAGGTGGGGCTGCGGCGTGTTGATCTTTCCGCGGCGGGCATGACCCGAAAAAGTGTGTCCAGCCAAATGGGATCGGCGTGTCGGGTAATGTGGTGCACCCCTCAGGTGAAGTTAATCTATTCGAATAGCCGTGATCTTGATATGGCGACTTGGACTTGTACCTTGACCTTTTGACAACTAGAACCGGATACTTAATAAAACACACCCTTCCAAGTGCGGATACAACCCGGTGATCGCTCTCTAACAGGCGGCGAGGAGGGATTGCCGGGTAGGATTATTGCTATGCGATGCTACTTGGAGGACTTGATCTACTCTCTTCTACATCTTTGCCAAGGCGGAGGGTGCGAGCGTAGTCTTGACGGGATTAGCTATCCCCTCTTATTACGGCATTCTCGGTTCACCCAATCGATATGGCCCTTTACACATATACCCATGCATATGTAGTGTAGCTCCTTGCTTGCAGTACTTTGGATGAGTACTCACGGTTGCTTTTCTCCCCTTTTCCCCTTTCCCTTCTACCGGGTTGTCGCAACCAGATGTCGGAGCCCGAAGCGAGCGCCACCGTCGGCGATGACTCCTACTATTTGGAGGTGCCTACTACTATGTGCAGCCACCGACGACCGAGAGTAGTTAGGAGGATCCAGGCAGGAGGCCTGCGCCTCTTTCGATCTGTATCCCAGTTTGTGCTAGCCTTTTCTTAAGGCAAACTTGTTTAACTTATGTCTATACTCAGATATTGTTGCTTCCGCTGACTCGTCTATGATCGAGCACTTGTATTCGAGCCCTCGAGGCCCCTGGCTTGTATTATGATGCTTTATGACTTATTTTTGTTTTAGAGTTGTGTTGTGATATCTTCCCGTGAGTCCTTGATCTTGATCGTACACATTTGCGTGCATGATGAGTGTACGGTTGAATTGGGGGCGTCACAAGTTGGTATCAGAGCCGACTGCCTATAGGAATCCCCCTTTCCAACTCCTTGGCCGAAGTTGAGTCTAGTCATTGCAAAACTTTTACTAACATGGCTTTGCGGCCCATGGGCCCACGTCGCCATTGGGTGGTAGTAGGATCTTTTATTCCTCGACCTATACTCTGGGGCTCTGACATCTCTTCTATTCGGGTTAAACGATTTTACTAACTTGGACTCTACGTTCTCGATAATACTTCCTCCCGGAGAGCCCCTTATTACAGATGATCGTCTACTGCACCAGAAGGATCCGAAGATACTCTCCGATGTTCTCTTGAGACTTTATGGCGTAAACTTCGCAATTCCTCCATCGATAAACCCCTATGGATAACCACGTATACTCGTCATTCATACAATGCTTCCTAGTTGATCTTGTTATTACAAGATACACCGAAATTCTCTCTATTGTTTCAAGAATACTTTGTGCCTACTGCCTTGCAGTTCTTTGCCACATGAATATTCCTACGGATAATTCGTCGCTCTTACCGAGTATCCGCTCATCCCTAGTTGTTCATGTGTTTCACAAAATTCTTCAAAATACTATCCGATCTTTCGAGAATCCTCATTAGCCTATGGCTCTTGAAATGCTTGTCTGCCTGCATTTTGGTTAATTCCAAATGACTAGCAATATCCATGGATGTCCTTTGCCTTTATCATCTTGGGTCCCTTGATTCAATATGTTGCGAATGCTCACAAACCTCAGTCAGATCCTAGAATTTATCTTCCGACTCGGGCGTCATTACGGACATGAGTTGGTTCTCGGCAATTCAAACCTTTGTTGTTGTCCAACTAAGTGTTTTCAACTTATCCATCCTTGATCGGGCGTACGCTTACGATCCTTCGCTTTTGAAACCATAATTTCTTTCTATCTAAGCATCGGACTAATTAGGTGATTCTTGAATCGATGCCTCTGCATTCTTTCTTCCTCTGAGTGAGTACCGATACTCACATCAGCTCCGTTGTCCATTGTTGGATTGTTATCCGACAGTGTCCTTCATATTCAATCACCTTGTGAGTTCTTCCCTGATACATAGTGCCTTTGGTAAATTGTATCATCTGCTTGGCCAACCATGCTCTGCTTTCGAGCTGGTGATATTTACTATTGAAGCTTGTGGTATATGTTTCCACGATCCCCGATGGGTTGAACCTATGCCTTCCATAATATGTGTGAACTTCGAAAGTTTTCATGAGTCATACTCTTTTGGTATTTTGCCGATAAAATTTCAACACCGCAACTTCATCAAACGTGCGAAGTGAATGAAAGGTTATGCATTGAAGAAGTGGGAGTCGACCTTGAACTTTCCGTTCATGCCCATGGACACGATGTAAATCTTATCATGGAAGCTTCTCATAAAATAGTTACCCCCTTGTTATAAGTGCTTGTATATGTGGTTTGATCATGTACAAATGTGATTCTGACCATATTGTTCCCCTTTGATTCAATTTCTCAGACAAGTTAAAGACCACTTGTGCTCTCTGAGATCAATGCACCCGTCCAACCTCTATTATGATCTACCTACGAGTATTACCCTGTGGTATGTCGATAATATCACAGAACCATAGTACTTCTTATGAGTTCTTCTTCAGGTATTATTTCTCACCGATTCCAATTTCCCCTGGGTTCTGAGTTGTTAGACACTCAAGGACACCGATAAGTGAATCAATTCCGCACTCCGATTCAATAACTCTAAGTATCTTCGTTGCTTATGAGCTTATTAATCCTTCAAGTCGTTCATAGCCTAATCGGCTATATCATTATCGTGTAACTTTTAACTGTGCTACCTGGTCCTTCTTCTCGAAGCACAATTTTCGACGTTGAGCTAAGCTTACATCAACTTTCCTTGTCATATCATTTTGCCTTGAACAACAAGCTTGATTTCGAGTTGGCGTCATACCCTTGGTTCCAATAACGTTTCGCTTCATCATTCCTTTGATTAGATGTCAACTGTGTTCATGATGAGAAATACCCTCCTTGCCCTCGATGATTTTTATTATCATCGACAACACCCTTGACTTCCTTTTATCGCGAACTTGTCCACATTCTGAATACAACTTGCTCTCCATTAGTGTTGTGTTCTCGCCTTGAAGTATTACCGTCTTTTATGTCGAGAATGTTGTGGGGATTGCTCCACCTCTTAGAAATTCTTGATATGATGATACTTCTCACCATCACCATTCTTCCTTGGTCCCGTGTTGTTTTTAACCAAAGATACCAATAGATGCTGTTTGAGTTCTGTACTTCTAGCAACCCTATTGCTTTGAAGTTAACGATCGACAGTTTGTTCTTAGACCGTTGATTATTGAATCGTCACTCTAACATTGATCTTGCTGCCTAAGGTCATATTTCGGGCACGCCTTTCAACTAATGATTGATGGTGTATGTTTTCCTAGAGCATACAACATTATATCATTTGAATTGACAAGTGTCATCTTCTTGTTCACATTATCGTGGAAATCCATCCGTTTGGAATTCTCGATGAATTGTCGCTGAGCCCATCATCCACCTTCTCATCCCCTCCTTGGTTTATTAATGAACTATTGTTTCAGGAACTCGCTCCCATAGTTCATTTCCCGAGAACCTTGCAATGTCATTTCGTCGATTTGTGTTGCACCTTTTCTACTCGGACATCCTGAGTCTGAGGTATCATGACATCAATCGGATCTGAATCTCGGTCAGATATGATGGCTGGGACAACTTTCCAGGAGTTATGATGTTGGTCCTTTGATGACCCGGTAATATGACGTCATGCCTAGCACCCCCTGGCTGGAGGACCTATCATTATAATTTCTTTTGCAAGGCTATCCATTCTTCCATGAGGAAATTGTAAGACTTATCCTATAAGTTGTTTCCGATGAATCCTTTGTGTTTCCAAAGTTTGATCTTCACCTGATGATCGTGCCAATGCTATCTCGAAGCATGTCTATGGTACTCCGATTTTCAACAAGAACATTTGAAGCCCAATGCTAAATGGTTCTTACTCAATTATCCAAACACCGTTGCATGGGTAATGTCATGAAATTTCTCTCCCCTTACCTAAAGGGTTTTCTACATTATATCCTGTCGTGGATATCATGCTCGGCTTGTCCTTGGGAAGGATATACCCTGAAATATGTGTTTAAACACATATTCCTTTCTGTTAATTTGTTTAACCTTCCTTGTGATCCATATGATCTAAGCAGTAATGTTCTTCTGCTTATGTAAACACCTTGGTGTACAACCGTGTCAGTAAGATCCTGTTGCATTTCTCGATCGCATTCCGGTAACCACCGATGGATGAAAACTTTGCCTATTGGTCTGCCTCGTTCAACGAGCAGGGAAATGGTTCTCTTCGTCCCTCACCCTTGGTATCGATGTTGTTGTCGACATAACTGACCGGCTACCATCTGACAAGCCTTGCTGTTGCAACGTGCAAGATGTCAGCCCCCTTTCTACTTTAAACCACAAGGTGGGCCCATAACCCACAGTTCCACAAGATCGAAACCTGACTCTACTGTACACCCTGTTGCCAAAGTTATTCATAGAGCTTGACTTCGTATGTAGTTCATGGGCCACCTGCCTAGTGATCTATTCTGGTATCAGACACAATACTTATTCCCGTTGCTCTGAACCCCTTTCACATTTCGTATCAGGCAACGAAAGATTGCCTATGAGCTTGAAACTTCTACTTTGCACCTTCTTACTTTGCTCTCGATAATTTCTTATGTTTCAATTTGAGAGTTACTTTTCGCCACCTTCCCTAATGTTATCTACCGGATAAGCAACCGTGGAGAGTTCCGTTCTTTCGAGTTACCCCTTATCATTTTACGTAAGTGCGATGGAGTTCCTGAAGAAAGGATGACGACTTCATCATGATGAGCTGGAGCAGAGAAATAAAGACATCAACGAAGAGGATCAACTACTTCAGGAAGAGCAATCAACACCGAGAAGACTCGTTAGAATTTTGTAACCAAATCCCTCCCCCTTACTCCCCGTCTTAAATCTCGGGACGAGATTTCTTGTAGTGGAGGAGAATTGTGACGCCCGGATAATCAAGCTACAGTAATTCCCTGCTAATGATGCCATGTCACCTCCCTTATTGTTGATAATCGCGTTAGTTCGTAAACCAATTCAAATTCAAAATTCAAAATATGGCAAACAACAAAAGTTTTTAAATATTGGAACTAAAATGTTTGGTTTGTTGCAAATAGTCCTTACTAAATGTTGGTGGAGAAACCCCACTTTTATAAAGTGTTTAAAATTCTGAAATGAGCAAAACAGTAACAAAACCAATTATTTAAAAGCTTTTAAAATATTAAACACTTACAAACTATTTTATTTTAGGTGCCAAGTTAATTGTGGTGGTGGCATATTTGTTAATACAAATTTAGGTACAACTAATGTATTTTATAAAACTAAGCTATTTGAAATATAAAATTAACACAGAAAAGAAAAGAAAATAAGAAAAAGGGAAAGACTAGAACAGAAAATAGAAAGAACAACCCCCATCCGGGCCTCGGCCCAAGAAAGCCGACAGTCGCCAGCCGCCCACCCCGGTCCCCCTTATCCCCCCACCCGACCAAACCCTAATCCACCACCACACCCCCACTTCCCCCGATCCCCTGGATCTGGATCGGGAGCACGCAACGCTCGCCGCCCCCCGACCCCGGCGCCCCGATGCCGCTCGTCCTCGTCGCATCGCCTCACCCAGTCATCGCCGCACGCCGTCCCCGCGTCTCCTTCACCGGCCCTTCCCGCGTCCGCCGCTGCTCCCTGCGGCCTCAGCGAGCACGCATGCGCCCGAGGACTGCCGCCTCCTCCCCGCAGCTTCTTCATCGTCCCCACGCCGCACTGCAACACCACCGACCGCGCCCGTCGCCACCCCCGCCGGCTCGCCACCGCCCACGTGCCACGGCTTCCTCCTCGCCCGTTCGAGGCCGTCGACACCGAGCCGCGCCACCCCAAGCCCTCTGCGCTGCCACACGCTCAGTAGGCCCGTCCGGTCGCCGGACCTTGCCGGCGAGGTTCCTCCGGCCTCCTCGAGCCCTCCTCTGCAACGATGTGAGCATCCGGCTCAACCTGGCCTCTCCCCTCTCTTCCCCGTGCCCTGTAGACGCCCTGCCGACGAGGTCGTGCCTCTGCCGCCGCTCGACGCCGACGTGGTGGTCGATTCTGACCGGCCCAGCACCTGCTAGTAGTTCCAGTGGGTGCGCGACGAGGCCCTCGTTCGATCCCTGCCGACCACTCGCTAGAAAGTTTGCCGGAGGAGAGCGCTCGGTCGTCGCCGGTGCGCTCTGCCTCACCGTCGTTACCGTGTTGACGTGGATCTATGATTAGTGCTTAATTACCGTGCTAATCAACCCCCTGTGACAATGACCTATGGGCCACCCCCCTGCTAATTCACATTGTTTAATACTACCTCTCTCTCAGTTTATAGGGCGTGTGCGTACCCCTAGGTCGTCAATTTGACCAACCTAATACAAGTCATATATTACAAAAAATATACCAACATAAACTTCGGAGTTTCTACTTTCAAAAGATATAATTTTTGTGTTATATAGTTTATATTAGGGTGATAAAATTGGCAACCTAGGTATACGCGCATGACTTGTAAACTGAAACGGAGGTAGTAAATCTGTTTAACTAAGCAGTCAATAACATGTGGACTCCAGCGCCCAAATAACATTTCACTTAAAACATGCCCGTGGCAGTAGGCTCCATTATTAATTATACCTAATTAAAAATCTATTAACTAGATGTTCCACTAACATATGGGACCCACTTGTTAATTAACATAATTAATTATATTTAACATTGTCAAGTAAATCTGACAATGGCGGTGGCTCCCACCTACCCCGTTGACCGATCAACGTGGACCACCAATCACGATGGATTATTGACTTTGACCTGACCCCACCTATAATACACTGTGGTGGCACTACACTATGTGACAAAAGTATTTCTTGATTAAATTGGGAATATAAATAAATCCATAAATTGAATAAAACTTTGAAAATTAATGTAGAATAATCCGTAGCTCGGATGAAAAATACTTTGTACATGAAAGTTGCTTAGAACGACGAGACGAATCCAGATACGCAGCCCGTTCGTCCGCCACACATCCCTAGCATAGCAAACCTGCAACATTTCACCTCCGGTTCATCTGTCCGAAAATGCGAAACACCGGGAATACTTTCCCGGATGTTTCCCCCTTTCGCCGGTATCACCTCCTATTGCGTTAGGTCGCCTCTAGCACCGCGTATCGCCATGTTACGCTTTGTGATGCTTTGATTTCTCTGTTATTTATTGTGTTCCCCCTCTGTTACTTCTTTCCAGTAGACCCCGAGGCTGCTGGCGACCCCCAGTTCGACTACGGTGTTGACGACCCCTCCTTCTTGTCTGAGCTTCCAGGCAAGCCCCCCCTTTGATCACCAGATATCGCCTATTCTTCTCTATACTGCTTGCATTAGAGTAGTGTAGCATGTTACTGCTTTCCGTTAATCCTATTCTGCTGCATAGCCTGTCATTGTTGCTACTGATTGTTACCCTTACATTATCCTACCGCTTAGTATAGGATGCTAGTGTTCCATCGGTGGCCCTACATTCTTGTCATGCGCCATGCTATACTATCGGGCCGTGATCACTAGGGAGGTGATCACGGGCATATACTATATACTTTATACATGATACATGTGGTGACTAAAAGTCGGGTCGGCTTGTGGAGCACCCGCGAATGATTCACAGATTGGGGCTGAAAGGACCTTTGTCCCAACGGCCCTCTGTGTGGATCTTTGTGGCAGAAGCGACAGGCAGGTTGAGACCGCCTAGGAGAGAGGTGGGCCTGGCCTGTTCGGGCGTTCATGGATACTTAACACGCTTAACGAGATCTTGGTATCTCGATCTGAGTTGGGTCATTGACCTTATACGCACTAACCGCCACGTGGGACAAGATATGGGCAACCGCGTCGTGGTATCACCAAGCATTTCGTGATGTCAAGAACCAAGCCCGGCTACCGGTTTTGGAACATAAGCTTTGCTCTTGTATTAAGGGGCTAGTTCGCTTCCGGCCGCCCTACTTAGCGTGTGTGTGCTAAGGGCGATGGGCCCGCACTTCATGCGCTTAGGTTTAGACCGGCGTCGACCTCTCTGTTGTGCCTAGGTGGGGCTGCGATGTGTTGATCTTCCGCGGTAGGGCATGACCCGAAAAGTGTGTCCGCCAAATGGGATCGGCGTGTCGGGTAATGTGGTGCACCCTCGCAGGAAGTTAATCTATTGAATAGCCGTGATCTTGGTAATGTGACGACTTGGAGTTGTACCTTGACCTTATGACAACTAGAACCGGATACTTAATAAAACACACCTTTCCAAGTGCCAGATACAACCCGATGATCGCTCTCTAACAGGGCGACGAGGAGGGGATTGCCGGGTAGGATTATTGCTATGCGATGCTACTTGGAGGACTTCAGTCTACTCTCTTCTACATGCTGCAAGACGGAGGCTGCCAGAAGCGTAGTCTTCGACAGGATTAGCTATCCCCCTCTTATTCTGGCATTCTGCAGTTCATCCACCGATATGGCCCTTTACACATATACCCATGCATAAGTAGTGTAGCTCCTTGCTTGCGAGTACTTTGGATGAGTACTCACGGTTGCTTTTCTCCCCTTTTCCCCCTTTCCCTTCTACGGGTTGTCGCAACCAGATCTTTGCCGAAGCCTTGACGCCGCCGTCGGCGGCGACTCCTACTACTACTGGAGGTGCCTACTACTACGTGCAGCCCGGCCGACGACGACCAGGAGTAGTTAGGAGGATCCCGAGGAGGCATGCGCCTCTTTCGATCTGTATCCCAGTTTGTGCTAGCCTTTTCTTAAAGGCAAACTTGTTTAACTTATGTTTGTACTCGGATATTGTTGCTTCCACTGACTGCCTATGATCGAGCACTGTATTCGAGCCCTCGAGGCCCTCGGCTTGTATTATGATGATTGTATGACTTATTTTTGTTTTAGAGTTGTGTTGTGATATCTTCCCGTGAGTCCCTGATCTTGATCTTACACATTTGCGTGCATGATTAGTGTACGGTTGAATCGGGGGCGTCACAACACCATCATCACCAGCCCTCTTCTGGGCGGTCGCCGGGATGTTTGTCGTTAAGGATGGCAATGGGTCGAGTTCGGATCGGGTTGAAAAATATCAAATCCATATCCAAATCCATAAAGACATTATGTTCCCGTCCACAAACAAATCCATGGGCAAAAATATATGTCCATATCCGAACCTGGTGAGTATCCATCGGGTCTGGATATCCATCGGGTTCCCTCAACAAGTATACATGAGACATATCACAACTGCACAAGATTCACATAAGCTCTCAAATTCTCACAAAACGACATAGCAGTATAGCAAGTGTACAACATCAAATCATCTCTTGGATTCTCACAAAATGGCATTGGAAAGTGCAGATCACCAAATAATAGCTCACATTCTCACAAAATGACATAACATCAAATAAACATAAGCACACAATTCTCAGTCGTCACAAAGTGACATAGCAATAACACAACATCATTCTCAGTCTTAGTTTGTCACAAAATGGAATAGCACAACATCAAGTAAGCACGGGTAAAACCATGCATCATCTTCCATTCTTCACCTCAATGTTCTAGGCATCATCTTCTAGTCTTCAGTTATGATGGAATCGGACTCATCCTTGGAAGTGAACATAACAAAAGCACAACTATTAAATCATGGAAATAAACAGAACAAACACTGCAAGTTTGCGACATTTAAAAGTCCAATTGAATGAGTGGAATATGTTACGATAGTTTCTTCTTCATCATCATGAAAAGCTATTGATCTATAACAGCTAACCACAACAGGGCCTTGTGCTCCATTATTTTTTTCTTGAATATGCACGAGTGTGCGTATCATGTATTAAAGAAGAAGGGCAAAAGAATGCCTCCACCGTTAGTTACAAGAGTTTACATACTACTTCACTCCTCACGCCTATCCCACCGCGCTAACCGACTAAAGAAGGGTGCTACATCTCCTTTTTAGCGAGGCGGCCGATGTAACACCCCGGTGTAATGATGCTACAGTAATCCCTGAGATCAAGCTAATCATTTTGCTATAACAGTGTTGGTCACTTTGATCAATATTCCATTTCAAATTCCAGTTGAATTCAATTTGAATTTATGTGTGAAATTCAAAAATGCTCAGACATGAAAACTAAAATATTCATCATGTGGAACATATTCTTCTGGTAATATTGGTGGTGAACCAACATTTTTGCAAAATTTCTAAGTGGCCTAAAATAGCTAAAACAGAAAAGCTTTAAAAAAAGAAAAAGGAAAAGCAAGGAGAAAAAGAAGAAGGAGAAGCCCCCTGCCTCCCTGGGCCTTAGCCCATTGCGCTGACAGGCCCACCTTACCCCCCCCCGGGTCGCCTTCCTGTTTGACCGATGAGGGAGTCCTGGACTAAGGGGTCCTCGGGCGTCCGGCCTGTTATTCATTGGGCCGGACTGATAGGTTGCGAAGACATGAAGGCCGAAGACTGCACCGTGTCCGGATTGGACTCTACTTGACGTGGAGGGCAAGCTTGGCAACCAACTATGAAGATTCTTTCTTATGTAACCGACTCCATGTAACCCTAGATCTTTCCGGTGTCTATATAAACCGGAGAGCATAGTCCGGATAGGTGACATTCATTACCATATTCACATAGGCTAGACTTCTAGGGTTTTAGCCATTACGATCTCGTGGTAGATCAACTCTTGTAACACTCATATTCATCAAGACCAATCAAGCAGGAAGTAGGGTATTACCTCCATAGAGAGGGCCCGAACCTGGGTAAACATCGTGTCCCCCGTCTCCTGTTACCATCGATCCTAGATGCACAGTTCGGGACCCCCTACCCGAGATCCGCCGGTTTTGACACCGACATTGGTGCTTTCATTGAGAGTTCCACTATGCCATCGGCAAAGGGCTCGATGGCCCCTTCGATCGTCAGTAATGACATTGTCCAGGGAGAAACCTTCCTCCCGGACAGACCTTCAGATTCGGCGGCTTCAGATCATGCGGGCCAACTCACTTGGCCATCCCGGAGCGGATCGACAGCCACGCCCCAGCCATCGTGTCGATTCGAAAGCTTGAACTACATCGCGGATATCCGTGGAGACTTGATCTTCAAGGGATTTGAGCCCGCGGCGATCGCTCCCCCTCACCCCGATGAACGTAACTTCCATCTGTCATCGGATCACACCCAGGAGATGGTTCCTGCTACTACAATGGCCTTAGAGCCAAAGCAGATCGTGCCATCCAAGGCCGCAGAGTCCGCGGCGTTGGAGCCGCACACGGACTCAACGCCCTGCAATATTCGCTTCAATGGAACTTCGGACTTGTCTCCGGCTATAAGTTCGGGACTGTGTATGCCCGCGGACACCGAGCTGGATCGGTTATCGATCTTTGAGTTTAGCGCTGCTGACGTTTTCCAGCACTTGCCTTTGGGTGACGTGCTAAAATCTTTAAAGAATTTGTCCTTGGAGAAGGACTCACAGCCGAACTACGTCCGGTTCGAGCTAGAGACGGATGACGAAGAATTTAACTCCCCACCTGCCACCCACTTCATAGCCACCGTCGATGACTTAACTGACATGCTTGACTATGGCTCTGAAGACATCGATGGTATGGATGACGATGCCAATAAGGAGCAAGGCCAAGACCCACCATTCACCGTACGTTGGACGGCTACCTCTTCATACGACGTGTACATGGTTGATACACCCAAAGGATCTGGCGACGACAAAGAAGAGCCAGATGCGAATAAAACCTCCGAGACGCAGTCCAAGCGCCGGTGCCCCAAATGCCTCTCTAAGCCTCGTCGCTCAAAAGACGACAACAACGGCACCGGAGAGAATAGTACTCCAGGCGACGCCGAAAACAATGAAGACCCTGTCGGAGCTACATCCGAACAGGAGGAACATGACAACAGGCAAGACAACCCTGATGAACATGCCATAGAAGATGACTCGGAGGACAACAGTTACCGTCCACCCTCCAAGGAGGAGACAAGCCTCGGCAACAAAGACTTCATCGCGCCTGAGGATCCTCTAGAGCAGGAGCGTTTTAATCTTCAGCTCATAGCCACTGCAAGGAGCCTGAAAAAGAAACAACAGCAGCTTCAAGATGAACAAGATCTGCTCGTCGACAGATGGACCGATGTCCTGACAGCCGAAGAATACGGCCTCAGGTGCCCAGCCAAGAGCTACCCGAACGCAGATCGCTACCTCAATTCGATGAGGAAGCACCAGAGCACATCTCCAGCGTGTAATGCGGGCGACCTGCGTGGTCGAAATAGCGAGCGGACCGACCGGCCACCCCGTGATAACCCACGAGTATAGCGGATAAATTGTAGCCTCTTTCGATAAGTAAGAGTGTCGAACCCAACGAGGAGCTAAAGGTAGAACAAATATTCCCTCAAGTTCTATCGACCACCGATACAACTCTACGCATGCTTAACGTTCGCTTTACCTAGAACAAGTATGAAACTAGAAGTACTTTGTAGGTGTTGTTGGATAGGTTTGCAAGAATATAAAGAGCGCGTAAATAAAAACTAGGGGCTGTTTAGATAAAGACACAACTAAATTAGTTTTAGTAGAGAACTTGTTGTCACGAGAAAGTTATTTGTCCCTAGGCAATCGATAACTAGACCGGTAATCATTATTGCAATTTTATTTGAGGGATAGGCATAAGCTAACATACTTTCTCTACTTGGATCATATGCACTTATGATTGGAACTCTAGCAAGCATCCGCAACTACTAAAGATCATTAAGGTAAAACCAAACCATAGCATTAAAGTATCAAGTCCTCTTTATCCCATACGCAAACAACCTACTTACTCGGTCTCAGGCTTCATCACTCACGCCACCCACCATAAGCAAATCATGAACATATTGCAACACCCTACAGCGGGATCCCTCACGCTTGCCGACACGGAGAGCACCATAGGACAACACCAATAATAAAACATGCAACTCAAACCAATCTTGATCATCAAATAACCCATAGGACAAAACGGATCTACTCAAACATCATAGGATAGCCATACATCATTGGGAAATAATATATAGCATTGAGCACCATGTTTAAGTAGAGATTATAGCGGGTAAGAGAGAGGTTACACCGCTGCATAGAGGGGGGAAGAGTTGGTGATGATGGCGGTGAAGTTGTTGGTGAAGATTGCGGTGATGATGATGGCTCCCGCGATGTTCCGGCGCCACCGGAAGAGAGGGGGAGAGGGCCCCCTTCTTCTTCTTCTTCTTCTTCTTCCTTGACCTCCTCCCTAGATGGGAGAAGGGTTTCCCCTCTGGTCCTTGGCCTCCATGGCGTGGGAGGGGCGAGAGCCCCTCCGAGATTGGATCTGTCTCTCTGTTTCTCTCTGTTTCTGCGTTCTCCTCTTCTTCCCTTTCACCGTTTCTTATATATATGGAGATCCGTAAATCCGTTTGGATTGAAACCTTCGCCTAGATTTTTCTCTGAAAATTAGCTTTCTTCTTGCCAAAGAAGGGCAAAGAATCGCCTTCTGAGGCCCCCACGAGGGGGCAGGCATGCCAGGGGGCAGCGCTTCTGCCTCGTGCCCCCTCGAACACCGTCTCGCATTGATTTTACTTCCCAAAAATCATAAATATTCCAAAATAATTCTCCGTCTGCTTTTTATCCCATTTGGACTCCGTTTGATATTGGGTTTTCATAAACATAAAACATGCAACAAACAGGAACTGCACTGAGCCTTCGGATCAATGTGTTAGTCCCCAAAAATAGTATAAAAATTTGCCAAAAAGTATATGAAAGTTGCATAATATTGGCATGGAACAATAAAAAATTATAGATACGACGGAGACGTATCAGCATCCCCAAGCTTAATTCTTGCTCGTCCTCGAGTTGGTGAATGATAAAAAGATAATTTTTGATGTGGAATGCTACCTAGCATAATCTTGATCATGTATCTAATCATGGAATGAATATTAAGACACGAGTGATTCAAAACAATAGTCTATAATTTGACATAAAAATAGTAATACTTCAAGCCCACTAATAAAGCAATCATGTCTTTTCAAAATAACATGGCCAAAGAAAGTTATCCCTACAAAATCATATAGTCTGGCTATGCTCCATCTTCACCACACAAAATATTCACATCATGCACAACCCGATGACAAGCCAAGCAATTGTTTCATACTTTTGACGTTCTCAAACCTTTTTCAACTTTCACGCAATACATGAGCGTGAGCCATGGACATAGCACTATAGGTGGAATAGAATGGTGGTTGTGGAGAAGACAAAAAGGAGAAGATAGTCTCACATCAACTAGGCGTATCAACAGGCTATGGAGATGCCCATCAATAGATATCAATGTGAGCGAGGAGGGATTGCCATGCAACGGATGCACTAAGAGCTATAAGTGTATGAAAGCTCAGACTGAAAACTAAGTGGGTGTGTATCCAACTTGCTTGCTCATGAAGACCTCGGGCGTTTAAGGAAGCCCATCATCAGAATATACAAGCCAAGTTCTATAATGAAAATTCCCACTAGTATATGAAAGTGATAACTCAAGAGACTCTCTATATGAAGGATCATGGTGCTACTCTGAAGCACAAGTGTGGTAAAAGGATAGTAACATTGCCCCCTCTCTCTTTTTCTCTCATTTTTTTGGGCCTTCTTTTTTTGGCCTTTCTCTCTTTTTTGTTTTTTCTCTCTTTTTTTTTGTCCGGAGTCTCATCCCGACTTGTGGGGGAATCATAGTCTCCATCATCCTTTCCTCACTGGGGCAATGCTCTAATAATGATGATCATCACACTTCTATTTACTTGCAACTCAATATTACAACTCGATACTAGAACAAAGATATGACTCTATATGAATGCCTCCGTGTGTACAGGATGTGCAATGATCTAGCATAGCAATGACATAAAAAACGGACAAGCCATGAAAACATAATGCTAGCTATCTTACGATCATGCAAAGCAATATGACAATAAATGCTCAAGTCATGAATATGATGATGATGGAAGTTGCATGGCGATATATCTCGGAATGGCTATGGAAATGCCATGATAGGTAGGTATGGTGGCCGTTTTGAGGAAGATATAATGAGGCTTATGTGTGATAGAGCGTATCGTATCACGGGGTTTGGATGCACCGGCGAAGTTTGCACCAACTCTCAAGGTGAGAAAGGGCAATGCACGGTACCGAAGAGGCTAGAAATGATGGAAGGGTGAGAGTGCGTATAATCCATGGACTCAACATTAGTCATAAAGACCTCATATACTTATTGAAAAGGTTTATTAGCCATCGAAGCAAAGTACTACTACGCATGCCCCTAGGGGGATAGATTGGTAGGAAAAGACCATCGCTCGTCCCCGACCGCCACTCATAAGGAAGACAATCAATAAATAAATCATGCTCCGACTTACGTTACATAACGGTTCACCATACGTGCATGCTACGAGAATCACAAACCTCAACACAAGTATTTCTACTAATCCACAACTACCCACTAGCATGACTCTAATATCACCATCTTTATATTGCAAAACTATAGCAAGGAATCAAACATATCATATTCAGTGATCTACAAGTTTTATGTAGGATTTTATGACTAACCATGTGAATGACCAGTTCCTGTCATTTCTCTAAATAGATATAAGTGAAGCAAGAGAGTTTAATTCTTTCTACAAAAGATATGCCCATGCTCTAACAAATATAATCGAAGCAAAAGAGTATTCTACAAATGGTGGTTTTCTATGTAAAGAGAAACAGGCAACCCAAACTTCAAATGATATAAGTGAAGCACATGAAGCATTCTATAAAGCCATACTCAAAAGATATAAGTGAAGTGCAAAGAGCATTCTATAAATCAACCAAGGACTATCTCATACCAGCATGGTGCATAAAAGAAAATGAAAACTAAATGCAAAAGACGCTCCAAGATTTGCACATATGACATGAATGAAACGAATCCAAAAACATACTGATACTTGTTGAAGAAAGAGGGGATGCCTTCCGGGGCATCCCCAAGCTTAGACGCTTGAGTCTCCTTGAATATTTACTTGGGCACCACTTGGGGTGCCTTGGGCATCCCCAAGCTTGAGATCTTGCCTCTCCTTCTTTTCCTCATATCGAGACCTTCTCGATCATCGAACACTTCATCCACACAAAACTTCAAAAGAAAACTCGGTAAGATCCATTAGTATAATAAAGCAAATCACTACTCTAAGTACTATTGCAAACCAATTCATATTTTGTTTTTGCATTGTGTATGCTGTAATATAACTTTTCCATGGCTTAATCCACTGATATAAATTGATAGTTTCATCAAAACAAGCAAACTATGCATCAAAAACAGAATCTGTCTAAAACAGAACAGTCTGTAATAATCAGAACATTCACCATACTTCTAATACTTGTCTTCCAAAATTAGGAAAAATAAACAATTTGTATAGAAAGACAGTGCAAAAAGAATCAGAACCATTTGACATCCCAGTAAAAAAAATTTAAAAATCGTGCACTACAATGCCCAAAGTTTACATCTTGCACTGCATACAAACCAACAAGCATTGTAAACATCCCAAAGGCAAACCTTGGCACATTATTTTTATAATACAATGGAATTGTACAAGGGGATAATTATTTTTGTTGAAAAGTTTCTGTAATCAAGATTCACAAAGTTTCCGTGAGCATGAACAAAGTTCAAGGCTAGCTCCCACTTCAACAATGCTCGTCTTTCTCACTTTCGCTTTTCTTTTTGAAAAGTTTCGGGTTCCCCTCTTTATTTTTTTGTTTTTAAACTATATAAAAGCACTCAATAGAAATAAATGACTCTCTAAAACTTCCGGGTTGTCTCCCTGGCAGCGCTTTCTTTAAAGCCATTAAGCTAGGCATATAGTGCTCAAGTAATGGATCCACCCGGATCCCAAGGTATATCAAAGCCAATTTTAATTAGCAATGATTTGGCATTTAGTAGGGAGCACAAAGCACCATATATCATGTAACAATGAAGTCTAACTCTCTTCCTATGCATCGTCATGTCATAAAAGAACAATACATGCACACAAAGTAAAGCCCAATGCATAGTATAAACAATTTCTTGTAATTTTATCGTGTTGGAAACATAGAGAGGTGGAGATATAGTTCCTCTCTCATAATAATTACAAGTAGGAGCAGCAAGCACATGCATATTATATTCATCAAAATCATCATGTGCAACGGTAAAATGCAACCCATCAATATAACCCTTAATAAAGGCAAACTTCTCCGATATAGTGTAGTTTGGAGAATTCAAAAAGATAATAGGACTATCATGTGTGGGTGCAATAGAAACAATTTCATGTTTAACATAAGGAACTATAGCAAGTTCATCTCCATAAGCATCATTCATATTGGCATCATGGCCACAAGCATAGCAAGCATCATCAAAAAGGGATATTTCAAGAGAATCAATGGGATCATAACAATCATCATAGCAATCATCCTTCGGTAAGCACGAAGGGAAATTAAACAATGTATGAGTTGAAGAGTTACTCTCATTAGAAGGTGGGCACGGGTAGCTAATCCGCTCTTCCTCCTTTTGTTCTTCGCTCTCCTCATCATCTTTTTCACCCAATGGGCTCACAGTTTCATCAATTTCTTCTTCCATAGACTCCTGCAAAACATTAGTCTCTTCTTGGACAACGGAGACTTTCTCAATAAATGCATCGATATAGGAATTGTATTCATAATTCTCATAGCAATATTTTAATATAGCAAAAATTTCAGGCCTATAAACATCATCATCAAAAGCTTCATAATTTTCAAACAAAGATTCAATTTCATAAGCACCCTTAAAAGCAAAAAATTCTTCTATTTGTTCTGCATCATAGTAATCATATATACCTCTAGCATAAGAAGCCAAGGTTTCATTGTCATTAAATTTGCATGAAAAGGGAAGGTGTGGAGCCTTCATCCTAGAGCAACAAGTATAATCATATCTCAAGCATAGTTGCCTAGCATACCACTTCAACATATAAATTTGATCCCATAATAGTTTTCCATTTTTAGTCAAGTGATAATCCCTAAAGTATTCACGTTGATCCAACGTGTCTCCCATTACATAATTGAATGAGGTTTTCTCAGGATTATCAAAGTGGTACATAATAATTTTCACATAATGATCATCAAGGGTTTTAGGAGGTTCCCCATCTCCATGAGCAGCAAGTACACCTAATTATTTTGGTATTTCGTGTTCCATATCCATAACTAAAGATAAAGAACAACTAAGAACAACAAATAAAAATTACTTAGTGATAAAGCAAACAAGCACACACGAGAATATTCACCCCACGCTATGACTCCACAGCAACGGCCTTGAGAAAAAGGTCTTGATAACCCACAAGTATAGGGGATCAATTGTAGCCTCTTTTCGATAAGTAAGAGTGTCGAACCCAACGAGGAGCTAAAGGTAGAACAAATATTCCCTCTAGTTCTATCGACCACCAATACAACTCTGTGGCACGCTTAACGCTTAACTTTACCTAGAACAAGTATGAAACTAGAAGTACTTTGTAGGTGTTGTTGGATAGGTTTGCAAGAATATAAAGAGCGCCAGAATAAAAACTAGGGGCTGTTTAGATAAAGACACAACTAAATTAGTTTTAGTAGAGAACTTGTTGTCACGAGAAAGTTATTTGTCCCTAGGCAATCGATAACTAGACCGGTAATCATTATTGCAATTTTGTTTGAGGGAGAGGCATAAGCTAACATACTTTCTCTACTTGGATCATATGCACTTATGATTGGAACTCTAGCAAGCATCCGCAACTACTAAAGATCATTAAGGTAAAACCCAACCATAGCATTAAAGTATCAAGTCCTCTTTATACCATATGCAAACAACCTACTTACTCGGGTCTGTGCTTCTGTCACTCACACCACCCACCATAAGCAAATCATGAACATATTGCAACACCCTACAATGGGGATCCCTCATGCTTGCGCGACACGAAGAGCACCATAGGACAGCACCAATAATAAAACATGCAACTCAAACCAATCTTGATCATCAAATAACCCATAGGACAAAACGGATCTACTCAAACATCATAGGATAGCCATACATCATTGGGAAATAATATATAGCGTTGAGCACCATGTTTAGGTAGAGATTACAGCGGGTAAGAGAGAGGTTACACCGCTGCATAGAGGGGAGAAGAGTTGGTGATGATGGCGGTGAAGTTGTTGGTGAAGATGGCGGTGATGATGATGGCTCCGGCGGTGTTCAAGGCCACACCGAAGAGAAGGGAGAGAGGCCCCCTTCTTCTTCTTCTTCCTTGACCTCCTCCCTAGATGGGAGAAGGGTTTCCCCTCTGGTCCTTGGCCTCCATGGCGTGGGAGGGGCGAGAGCCCCTCCGAGGTTGGATCTGTCTCTCTGTTTCTTTCTGTTTCTGCGTTCTCCTCTTCTGCCCTTTCACCGTTTCGTATATATATGGAGATCCGTAACTCCGATTGGATTGAAACCTTCGCCTAGATTTTTCTCCGAAAATTAGCTTTCTTGCGGCCAAAGAAGGGCAGCAACCGCCTTACGGGGGGCCCACGAGGGGGCAGGTGCGCCTAGGGGGGCAGGCGCGCCCCCCTGCCTCGTGCCCCCCTCGGGCACCGTCTCGCATTGATTTTACTTCCCAAAAATCATAAATATTCCAAAATAATTCTCCGTCCGTTTTTATCCCGTTTGGACTCCCTTTGATATTGGGTTTCTGTGAAACATAAAACATGCAACAAACAGAACTGAGCCTTTGGATCAATATGTTAGTCCCCAAAATAGTATAAAAAGTTGCCAAAAGTATATGAAAGTTGCATAATATTGGCATGGAACAATAAAAAATTATAGATACGACGGAGACGTATCACCCCGCGGCCGGGATAAAGCGGTAACTCAGGCCGAACAACAGCCTGCCCCACCGCCTCGTAAAAATAGAGACGGAAGAGTTCGGGGTCACACGTACAACCTCCGACAGATCCTGGACGATAGAGCAGGACATACAAGTGCCTCGAGGCACGGCGACGGCTACCTATTCAGACGTGATAAACCTAACCACGCCCGGGCCGAAGATCGCAGACGGACTCCATCAGAGCTACGCCACGACGCGCCCGATATAGAGGCGCCAAGACACCCTCTCGCTTCCTGAGATGAAATCTTGGATCACGAATTCCCGAGGGTTCAAGCTCGTCAACATTGAATCATACGACGGCACAACCGATCCCGCAGTATGGATCGAGGATTTCATTCTCCATACCCATATGGCTCGAGGAGATGACCTCCACGCCATCAAATACCTCCAATTAAAGCTCAAAGGGCCAGCTTGGCACTGGTTAAATAGCCTGCCTGAGAATTCCATCGGCAGCTGGGAAGACTTGGAAGAGGCTTTCCTCGATAACTTCCAAGGAACTTATGTCCGGCCACCGGACGCCGACAACTTAAGCCACATAGTTCAACAACCTGGAGAATCAGCCAGAAAATTTTGGACTAGATTCCTAACCAAAAAGAACCAGATCGTTGACTGTCCGGATGCCGAGGCCCTAGCAGCCTTCAAACACAAAGATCCATGACGAATGGCTAGCACGCCACCTCGGCCAAGAAAAGCCGAAGTCTATGGCAGCCCTCACGGCACTCATGACCCGCTTATGCGGGTGAGGACAACCGGTGGCTCGTAGTAAAAAACACGCCCAATGAGGCGCACCATGCTGAGGCCAAGAACAAGACCGCAAGCTCCGACGCAATAGACACAAACGCCGAAGCAATGGCGACAACACCGATGACACCACGGTCAACGCGGATTCAGCGGCTCCAAGTCCGCCAATGTAAGAAGCCATACAAAAGAAACAACGAAGGACCTTCCAACTCGGACCGCATACTTTCGACCGTCCGTCTGCCAAATTCACGGCACCCCGGATAAGCAAGCCAATCATACCAATAGGGATTGTTGGGTCTTCAAGCAGGCCGCAAGTTAAATGCGAAAACAAAGAAAAGGGATCACAAAGTGAGGACAAGGACGAAGAGCCCCAAGCCCGAACACTGGGGCGAAGAAATTTCCCCCTCAAGTCAAAACGGTGAACATGATATACGCTACGCACATCCCCAAAAGGGAGCGTAAGCGAGTACTTAGGGACGTCTACGTGGTAGAGCCAGTCGCCCCAAAATTCAATTCGTGGTCATCATTCCCGATCACCTTCGATCATCGGGATCACCCAACTAGCATCCGCCATGGCGGTTCAGCCGCACTAGTCCTCGACCCAATTCTTGACAGGTTTCACCTAACACGAGTCCTGATGGACGGTGGTAGCAGCATCAACCTGCTTTATCAGGACACATTACGGAAGATGGGCATTAACCCCTCGCGAATCAAACCAACAAAGACTACCTTTAAAGGAGTCATACCAGGCGTAGAGGCCCGCTGTACGGGCTCAATCACGGTGGAGGTGGTCTTCGGTTCTCCGGACAACTTCCGAAGTGAAGAATTAATCTTCGATATCGTCCACTTCCGCAGCGGCTATCACACACTGCTCGGACGAACCGCGTTCGCTAGATTCAACGCAGTGCCACACTATGCTTATCTCAACCTCAAGATGCCCGGTCCATGCGGCGTCATAACAGTCGATGGCACGGAACGCCCCTCCGACAGAGGGAGCACACCGCCCTCTAGCAGCGAAGTATAGAGCGGCCTTCTCAAGCAGCACCATAGTACGGCTGTCGAGCCCTCGGACATCATTAAGAGATTCCGAACTTCACTGCAACATGACGGCGCGGCTTGTCAAGAGCTCGACTGGCAATTCAGCCTCCGTCCCAGTCCCAGTGAGGTAGTGGCATTTGTACCATGCCTACACAATTACGCACTCAAAATTCCATGGACATCGACGGAGGCACAAGATAACCCGGGGGCTACAGTTCAGCCAGACCGATCCCAGACATACATACTTAAATTTTTTTGTTTCAGGTTCCTTTTTTTCGCAGGCTTGATCGCAAGTCCTTTAGAAGGATTGGCATACAACGGAGGCAAGTAGCACAGGTGTGTAGGGTAACCTTTATACGTTCTTCTTGACAATATTCATACTTATTTCTCGTGACCCGTGACGCGCACCCTACCGATTCCGCATGTTAAATAGCCCGGATACTTCTCGCACCATCTGTACAAGATACGCCTTGACGTATCCATCCAGTTATAATAAAAATGGTTCATGGCCCAGCTTCTGTGGTTTTCGCTTCTTACTTCGTTTTATTTTGATCTTCTTATTTGCTGCATCGATACTCTTACAGACGTTTCATATTCGCCAGGCTACTTATCGCCCACAAGCAAAGTCCAACACTTCTTATACATAAGTTCGGCACTCGAATTCAAGATTATATGCATTGGCTCGAATCATGTCTTTGGTCAAGAGTTGGGTTGCGGCTGCCTCGTGCTTGCTACCCTATGTTCCGCCCCATCGGCTAGGGTAGTAAAGGGAGAACTACTGCGATTGTGCCCTGTCCTTGACCGGATGAGCACCTCAGTAGAGAAAGCCAAAAACTGACTGTCATGATACGGCGAGAATCGGTCAGCTGTTCGAGGGTTACAAAATCGTTGGAGATTTTTTCCGCGTCATGCGGAGGATCAGCACTTCCCGATCAGATGGTGACAGCACCCTGGCTTGGACCAGGGGCTGCGCACTTGCTTAATTATAAAACTCCTATGGCTAAGTGAGGGCGTTTAAGCCGTACAGTCCGATTGCCTTGTTCGTTGTGCTAAACAACTCCTCCAAAGGACCATATAATTGGATCAAAATTGTTTAGAATCCATCCCGAACACCTCCGTACTACCTACGCGAGGGCAGAAGCCGACGATTGGCCAATCCTCAGATTGCAAATAACACGGCCGCACATGAGGAAACAATTCAAAGCATAATAAAATTATTTTACAAAAACCGGCTTTGTTCCCATAATACAAGGCAAGGACAACATTTATTCAAATAAAATGTCCTGTGAACATTGCGCCGCCACAAGTCGAGACCCCTCTATGACATCCGCAAAATATCGCTCGGGTGTGCGGTGCTCCTTGCCCTCCGGCGGCCCGCTGGCAACTTCAACATCGTTCATCTTCACCCACCACATCTTGCAGAGAGCGAAGGCCATACGGGCACCTTCAATACAGGCAGAGCGCTTGACGACGTCCAGCCGCGGACAGGCCTCCACTAGATGCCTCACGAGTCCGAAGTAGCTGCTGGGCATAGCTTCGACTGGCCATAGCCAGATCATCACATCCTTCATGGCTAGTTCGGCCACCCGGTGCAGCTCCACCAGCTGCTTCAGCTGATCGGATGCTCTGGCATCGCATACTGCGACCAGAATAGCCTCTCAGTAGAACCTCCTCCTTCGGCTCGACAGAACTCCGCAGCGTATCCACAAAAGCCCCTGGGGAACTCCGAACCCGGGTTAGTAAAAGGTACTGCTTCGCCACACACTTGCTTTGCATCTTAAAAGCCTTACCCGCCGTGACCTTCTTGGCCTCCTGAATCTCCTGGAGGGCGGCCTGGGCCTCATTCCGTGCGGTCTCCGTGCTCTGACGAGCCTTGGCGAGTTCGGCCCCTTGAGCCGAAGCATCATGCTCCAAGGTCTCACACTTTTTCACCGCATCATGGAGCTCCTACTGGATTTCCTTGACCCGGGCCTCGAGCTTCTTACGGGAGGCTTGCTGCAAGACAACTTTCTCCTTGGCCTCGCCCAGGGCCTTCCTCAGGGCCTCGACCTCGGTCATGGCTCCTGCACATATTACGACACTACAGTCAATATACATCGCCTACGCTTTTCGAACATACAGCAAGCCGTTATTCACCTTGCTTCTCCTGGAGCCGAACCCTAACCTCGCCGAGCTCGTTCTCAGTCCGCTCCAGCCTCTGCCTCAATTCAGAGACTTCGGCAGCATGCGAGATTGCGGCAAATAGCGACGCCTGCTTATGCATACGTATTATGTTAGTCTCCTGCAACAGATAATTGATCCTCTGTCCGGTCCTCCTCGCCGAACACCGGACAGTGTCTCAGGGTCTACTGACTACATGGGGTTTTTCTTTTACCTCGAAACCCGTCAACAGGTTGCTGCAGGCTTTGTTCAGTCCACTCTTGGCGGACTAAACCTTCTCGATCACCGCGCCCATAAGAACACGGTGCTCGTCCATAACGGAGGCACCTCGCAGTGCCTCCATTAGGATATCGGCGCCCCCAAATGGACGGGAGCCACCGGCAGAAGTGGCACACCCTCCTCCTTCAAAGGGGGCTGCTCGCCCGACTCCGGAGCCATATGGGTCTCCGGAATCGTATTCGGCTGAGGGCCAAACTGGATACGGCCCTCTTCGCCAGTCTCCATGGGGATCGTCTCCTCCATGTGTCCAGCAGTGGAGGTCTCGCCTTGTGGCGCCTCTCAGATAACGTCCTGGGCTCCTCCCTTCGGAGCGGTCCTCCGGGATAGCACTTTGTCATCCCTGGCCCTGGGAGGCAAGGTGGCGGCCAGCTCGCCATCTCCGATGGAGCCAACAAACCTCGAGACAAGGATCGCCGGATTAGGTCATGGGCGGACTGCAATAGTATAGTTAACTACATCAAGATAATGGAGAAAAAGGGTCGGATGTGCGCATTTAGCGAGCCCTATCACTTACGATGCGGCACAGGGCTTAGTATGCAGGCGTCGTTCGGACTGTCATCAACGTCCCACGCGGTGTTGACCGCTGGAACGCCCTTCCCCTTCTTCGGCGTCTCCGCCTCCAGATGCGCCGGAGCCGCCCTCTTCTTCTTTCTCTCCTCGGGGGGAGGATTGTTTTGTTCCTCCTCCTCCTCTTCCTCGTCATTGTCCTCAGGAATAGAGGAATGAGTTTCGTCGTCTTCGGACGCCACGTCCGAAGTGCCCTTACGGCGGAGGCCACTCTTGGCCCCCTTAGCCTTCTTCTTGGCCTTCTTCTCCGACACCTTATATGGCGCCAGACCAAAGATCTTCGCCAGACGCCGATAATCGGGTTCTTCAGCAATGAGCGGACACTGGATTAGCTTCCCCCTCTCCATTCAGTCCTGAAGGAACCATAATAAAAGCTTAGACATCACCCTCGAAACGATGAGGTTGGGGATACGTCAGAAATAACATACCTTGCTGGCGGGGTGTGTACAATCGTGACCACGGTCTGAATCCGTGGCCGATGGCTTCTCGTTGCCCTTAAAAAGCAACTTCCAGGTGCCTTCTTGAGTAGTCTCGAAGAGCCTTACCAAGGTCTGGTGCTTCTTTGAATTGAACTCCCAGAAAGGGCGGCTTCAGCGTTGGCACGGAAGAATCCAGCGGACCAGCATCACCTGGATGATGTCAACAAGCTTGACGCTCTTGGTCACCATGCTTTGAACGCGCGTCTGTAGCGCTGTCAGCTCATCAGGTGAACACCAGTCCGGACTGTTCTCGACCCAGGAGGTGAGTCGCATGGGAGCACCGGAGCGGAATTCAGCACCCTGACCCGTGGTGCCGCGAGGTTACGTGATGTAGAAGCACTACTTCGCCATTCCTTTACTATCTCCACAAAGTGCCTTTGGGCTGTGAGGCGTTGGATAGCTTGCTCACCATGGCTCCTCCAAGACTACCGCTAGCCATCCACCACCTTCGGCTTCACGTTGATGTAACATCCAAAAATTCTAAATTTTGGAATGTTATAATAAATAGATAGATTTGATTGATTGACTGAAAGTGAGTGAAATTCGAAACTTTTGAAAGTTAAATGAGAGGGAATAAAAGGACTTTCCCAAACTTTCATTTTTTCTTTTATGATCTCCATGAATTCAAATTCTTTTCATCACAAAACCCTGGAGAGAAGATGACATGACTTCTTCCATTTAATTAAATGAAAAGGGTATTTGAAAAATATTTGAATTTCATTTAGAACTATTTTCAAATTCAGAAACTTTAAGCAACTCAATGATTTTCATGAGAGGAGATAAAATGACTTCTTCAAATTATATGAAATATGAGTTGGAAGTTTCAAAGAATCAAATTCAAGTCCTTTTGAAATTATTTTCAATTTTGAGTTATTTGGGTTTTATTCAAATTATTTTTCTCCAAAAATAAAATATATGGAAATTAGGGTAAAATGATTCCCTACATCAGAAAATTGGAGAGAAACATATTTGAAATCATTTTGGTATTTTTAAAATGATTTTTACTGGATTTTATTAGAGCTTTAGCACTCTTTGCTTTATTTGAATTCTTCTGGATTTTATTTGACTTTACAAAAATGTTCACGTTGTAGACAATCTTTTTGTGAAAATTTTGATATAATATATGCCTATATATTATTTTTATTTATTTTGTTAATATTACTTTTGTTTGTCTGGGAAAAAATGTTTTATATATATAAAAAAGGTTTCTCTGCCCATTGAGGCGGCCCGGCTCAGCCCCACCAGCCCATGACCGCCGCCGCCTACCTTGGCGTCTTGGCAGCATGACGCCCAGCCCGTCTGCATGACGCTGGACTCGGCCGCCGCATCTCGTGCCTCCGCCCCACGCCTCCGCGCCTATATCAGGCGAGGCCGACCCTCTCTCTCTCTCTCCTCTTCGCTCCCTCATTGCCGCACTAAGCGCCCGCCGCCCTTCCTTCCCTTGATCGCCGCTTCTCGTCTCAGCCGCTTCATTACGCCAGCCTAGTGCCGCCCTTAGTTCAGTGCTACCTCCCACGCCCATAGCGCAGCCTGGCCGTTCGCCATTGCCGCGCGCATCACGCCGTTCTCTCGGCCGTTGCCGCGCCGCATCCGCCACCGCACTTCTCGTTGCAGCCGCCGAAAATCGCCCGGTCCGATCCGGTTTATTTTTCAGCCTTTGGTTCTTTTGGTTAAACCCGGCTTTTCTTAATAACCTAGTTAAGTAGTGAACGTTCGTTGTTTTAGTCTTTGCAGCGAACGTTTTCGTCATATAAGCTTCTGTAGCGAACGTTCGCTATTTAGTCTTTTTCTTTTATTTTAGTTTTACTTGAGGACTCGCTTTGTGAGTATTTTATTTACAAATTGGCCCTGTTTTTCCAACTAGCACAACTTTTGACTCGTTTGTCCAGATCCAACGAAACCAACGCCCACTTCTTCGTTATGATCCCTTCCATCCAGTAATCCAACTCAAACATGTTTTTGAAAATTTTAAATTTGAATTAGATCAGTTTTGAATTCAAACTTCTGTTGATCGTAACTTGAGTTTTATAACTCCGATTTAGTTGATTCTTTTTGCAAATTAAAGCTCTTGACCTAAACTTTCTGATAAGGCCGATTTCATATAATTTTGGTATTGTTAGAAATTGTTTTATGTTGCAAGAGTTATTTGCTTGGTTTTGATGTTTTCCAAATTGTTCTCCGATCTTTTGAGTGAGTGCTTATGTGTGGTTACTATTGCTTGCTTACGATAGATTGACCGGAGTGTGATGAGTAGAGATATCAAGAGTTTTGAGTGCGAATCATCTTCATCAACATTGCAGGAAAGTTCACACTTTGATCATATCCCTTTCATACCCAGTTTTTATGCATTAGTTTCCAAACCTCAAACATTGCATGAGTAGGATTGATAACATGTGGGTATTGGGAAGTAGTTGATGAGGTAGGAACCTATTGCCCTGCATTCAAACCCTTGGGAGTTACTATTGCGTTATGCTTATATTGCCATGCTATGCTCATAGACGTGGATTGGGTTTGAGTGTATCCATGACAGATGTGAGATTGTTAATTAATGGTTTAACTTAAGGTGGCAACTTTAATACACATCTGGGTGGTTTGAGTAACCTGGGTATCCAAAGGATTGCCTCAGATTTTTGGAAATCCCAGGGTACCGCGTGTGATTCTCCTATGGACCGCCACCCAGTGCTCAAAAGGGATCATAAGATTATTCATGCTAGAAACTTCCGTAAGCAGCCACAAGCTAATATGGGCTCTAGCATAGTCGATTAAGTTGTGTGAACTCTTACAGTGGTAGACTAGCAGATGTAGCGGATGTAGGTGTACCGGTCTACCCATCGTAAGGTGCTAACGCTTCTGAAAGACTGTGTCTCGGTCATCCGTTTCTCAAAGACCATGTAGTGCGAGAAATCCCACGGAGGAGATCGAGTCTTGTGGGGAAAAGTGCACAAACCTCTGCAGAGTGTACAAACTAATCATGATTAGTCGTGTCCCCGGTTATGGACGTCTTGAGTATCTGGTTCTTGGATTATCATGTTGATCTCATCACTACATAATTAATTTGATGGGTTGTTAATGATTACTTTTAATTGGGATTGAGAGGGGGTTTACATTCTCAATGTTTTCAACAAACTTTGTAGTTAAATAAAATATATTCCTTTGCAGTAGGGAAAATTGGCTTTTCGCAAAAACATTATAACCATAGATCTTTTACACCAGCCATATATGCATGAAGTGATAGTTATTATTCATCATTATCCTATGGTGTGAATTTGCCAAGACATTCAATGTCTTGACCCTTTGTGGTACCAACGTCTCATGTTGCAGGATTTTCTTACGACGAGTAAGTGATACGTTAGGGTTACGATTTCTACACTCAACTTTGCCGTTGGTGTTGATGGGAATCCACAACCTTGTTACTTCCGCTTTATGGATTGAGGTAATAGTATTTACGTTACTTTATACATGTGATTTACCTCTGTTATAAATCCTCGAGTACTGTGTGTGTCAGCATACCGATCCAGGGATGACACTTAAGCACAGAGACTTGACCGTCTGAGGTCGGGTCGCTACAGTTGAAGACTTTGAGCCACAACCCGAAGTGGGGATGGATGCGGAGGAAGGCCTCGCACACGACGATAAACGCCGAGATGTTGAGGAAGGAATTCGGGGGGACAGATCATGGAAATATAATCCGTAATAATACATCAACCCATGGACAAAAGGGTGGAGTGGAAACCCTAGTCTGCGGAAGAAATGGGGGATGAATACTACCCTCTCAGTGGGCTTCGGCGTGGGGACAATTTGTCCCTCGGCCGGCAGGCGGTGGGCGATCTCCTTCGCCAAATATCCGGCCGCCCGGAGCTCAGTAATGTCCTGCTCCTTGATGGAGGAGACCATCAACTTGCCCTGACCACCGGACCCGGATATGGTTGCTTGAGTGGAAAGGAGATGAGAACTTGGGCGCTGGAGCTTAAGATCTAAGAGGCGGAGACGGAGAAAGAGCGTGAGAAGAGGAAGGGGGAATCCTTATCCCCTTATAAAGGCAGCAAATATTATACGCCTCCTCACTCGCCTTACGATTTCCTGTTCCCAAGGGCTGTATAAACGGCACGGTTGAGTTACCCATGCCCGCATTGATGAGAATCCCGCGATAAGGGGACACGATCTCTGTTTCGACAAGACGTGCCAATAGCAACCGCGTCTCGAAACGTGGGATGGCAGAAGAAAAACGGTTCGAAATGATGACCGGACAGACGCGATGTCGTGTTGAAAATAAGCTGTCAATGTGATTAGATTCGTACGAATATTATATTCTCTCGCGGTTGTGTGTGGTGTATAATAGGTCCGGATACTATCGTCGCGTCCGAAGACTATCTTGGAGTTTGGAAAAAAGGGAACCCGCCTTGCAATGCCGAAGACAATCTGCACGCCGGACTCGTCGTCATTGAAGCCAGGTTCAGGGGCTACTGAGGGAGTCCTGGACTAAGGGGTCCTCGGGCGTCCGACCTGTTATTCATTGGGCCAGACTGATAGGCTGCGAAGACATGAAGGCCGAAGACTACACCGTGTCCGGATTGGACTCTACTTGGTGTGGAGGGCAAGCTTGGCGACCAACTATGGAGATTCCTTCTTATGTAACCGGCTCCATGTAACCCTAGATCTCTCTGGTGTCTATATAAACCAGAGAGCATAGTCCGGATAGGTGACATTCATTACCATATTTACATAGGCTGGAAATCTAGGGTTTTAGCCATTACAATCTCGTGGTAGATCAACTCTTGTAACACTCGTATTCATCAAGATCAATCAAGTAGGAAGTAGGGTATTACCTCCATAGAGAGGGCCCGAACACAGGTAAACATCGTGTCCCCGATCTCTGCTACCATCGATCCTAGATGCACAGTTTGGGATCCCCTACCCGAGATCCGCCGGTTTTGATACCGACAACCGACCCCGTCGCTACAGGGGCGCGGTCGTCCCAGACCGCCTCGCCGTCGACGACGAGGGTGGGGATAAGAGCGCCCCCTCGACGCCTCGAATCCTCCCCCTAACCTACCACCACTCCCACTTCCCCTCGCCCACTCCGCCTGCTCCTCCTCTCCTCTCTCCCTTCAGATCCATCACCACCCTGAAGGCTCAAAATCGCCTTGGCCCGAGCACCGTGCTCCACCGCTGACCACCGACGGCCATTCCTCCCTCCGAGGTGTCTAGGAGGTCCATGGTGGAGTGCTTCTTCCTCCTCGCCACCGGTCGAGCCCGAGGAGCGCCACCACTCGCTCACGCCTTCTTCCCCAAGTGTGGCCACCGCTACGCCGCCGTTCGATCCGCCCGAGTCTACAGCTACTAAACCCCCAAGGGCCACCGTGTGAACCGCTTGGTGAGCCCCTCATCTTCTCCCCTCGCTCCCTTGGCCTCTTGCACGCCCGGAGCCACTGTTCCGCCCTGGCCGAGCCTGTCACACACAGCTAGTCGCCATGATGACTCAGGCACCAAACGGCTTCGGACCATATCCTTCGACCACGCATGCGTGTAGAGCGCTACCGTCCTTTTGGTTTGAACCATAACGCACGACATCACCGTTTTTGCCAACCCCCGTAGAACTCTGCCGCTGACCTCACCGCCGGCGAAGATTCCCGCCATTACGGCCCGCGCCACCACCACGGATGGATGCGGCCCAGCCTCATCGTTCGAACGCGCCCGACCACGGCTGTAAATGGTGAATCAGAGGCGATTTCCGACCTCGTTGTTCAATTCTTCTTGCTACGAGCTCGCCGGAGCCACTCAAGGCGGCTCCGACTTTGGCGCCGTGTAAAGGTCCCCCTGGCCACCACCTAGGTCACTGACCCGTGGGCCCCAGGGGCCCGGCCGGCCTGTTGACCGCTCAGCTCTGCTGACTGGACCAGCCCAACTGTTGACAAATGGGCCCCACCTCCACTAATTAGCTAAAGGATTTTAAAATAAATTAATTAGCTTAATTAGACACTGACAGTTGGGCCTAGTAGTTTTACTAACTAAATTTAGATTAGTTTGAACTCTGTTTAACCCACTGTCTATGACAGGTGGGTCCCCCATGTCAGTTTTGACCAGTCAACCAGACTGTTGACTGCTGACGTCGCAGTGATGTCATGCCGACGTAGTAATTCTTTTCTGATAATTTATTTAATTCTGAAAAATGTTTAAACCTTTAGAAATTCATAGAAAATAAACCGTAGCTCGGATGGAAAAACTTTATACATGAAATTTGCTCAGAAAAATCCAACGAATCCGAATACGTGGTTTGTTCATGTGTCACATGCCCCTAGCATGCTGAACTTGGAACTTTCCCCCTCTTTTCCTTTGTCCAGAATCCACCTAACGTCGGGAATTCATCCTCGGATGTTTATCCCCTCCGCCCTCGCAACGATGTAGTACTACGTTAGGTCGACCCTAGTTCTGCTTATCGTCATGTCATGCTTAGCGTTGCATCTGTTTGCTTATATTTACTGTTTCTTCCTCCTCTTCTCTCCGGTAGACCCCGAGGCCAATGATGCCCCGGTGATCGAGTACGTCTACGACGACCCCTCCCTGCCAGAGCAACCAGGCAAGCCCCCCCTTTGATCATCCCGATATCGCTCATTCCATTCTCTCATGCTTGCATTAGATTTTGCTACTGTAATTGATTGCTCCTATTCCGATGCATAGCCCGCTTTGTAACTCGCTTATTGTTACCTACCGCTTATCCTAAATCGCTTAGTATAGGTTGGTTAGTGATCCATCGCTGACCCCCACCTTGTCCTTGTTGCCCCCCGCTTCATCATTGATGACCCGATCAACGGGATCAAAGACCAGCCCCGACATGCACATCACTTTCCCTTAGTTGCTCGACACCTCTTGGGTTACTATCGAAAGTGCCGAGGGTGAGACCTCATCGACTTCTGATGTTAACCACTCAGTGTAGCTTATTCGATGCGTGGTCATCGAGGGTGATTTCCTCCTTAACCACTTCGGAGCACGGCTCATGCGTTGCAACCCCTCAAGTGTGAACCTCGAGGGTGGATCCTCTTACGCTCACCTTAATGATTACATCGAGTGGAATTCACCGGGGTGATTCCTCGTGTTTTCCCCTTGATGTTTGAAACACACGGATACTTGGACTTTACTGATTGTTACTTGGAAAGGCGGGTCAATCCTCGAGGGGTACTTCATGAAAGTGATGTGGAGACGGGTTGACCTGGAGGGTGCCCGTGAGATAATTACGAGGCGTGGCTGGGCATTCCTAGCCCTTGCCGCAAGTCCTCGAGATGGGGCAACGGGGTCACATCTTTTGTGAGTCTCTGCTTGTTACCGTGTGCTCCTAATCCACTACAATTTGGATATTTGATCCGAGGGGCCTCTGGCCTGATAGCACTACCCATCACGTGGGCATAGTATGGGCGCTTCGTCGTATGCATCAAATGAGCTTAATAGATGTCAAGGATCGGTGGCGGTCTTGGGTTGGACTAGTAAGCACCTGCCTTTTAAGGAGGTAGCTAGAGTTCGCTCATCGGCCGCCGCTATAGCGCGAGGAGTTCAGGCGATGGCCCATGACCCCTGGGGCATAGGTTTAGTCCGTGCTTTGACCTCTCTATTAAGCCTAGGTCGGGTTGCGGCGTATTGTTTGGCCGAGGCCGGGCATGAACCGAGAAAGTGTGTCTTGCGAAGTTAATCGAGCGTGGTGGGTAAGTTGGTGCACCCTGCCCAGTGAAGAAAACATCTATCGATAGCCTGTCCTCTGATAACGGACACTTGGAGTTGTATCGATCGATACAACTAGAACTGGATACTTGAGGTGATAAGCTGAATAGTATGGCTCTGTGATTGCTTTCTCGTGAGGAATTCGAGAAAGGATCTCGGCGAGGTTGATAACACTACTACTACTACTTTACTTACGCTACTCTTATCTCTCTTACGATGCTTTGCAAGATGCTTGGTGCTTTGCAAGATGCTAGTCTTCGATAGGCTAGGCTTTTCCTTCTCTTGGCATTACGTAGTTCAGTCCACATATACTACCCATTTCATTGACACCGATGCATATGTAGTGTAGATCCTTGCTTGCAGTACTTTGGATGAGTACTCATGGTTGCTTTGCTCCCCTTTTCCCCTTTTTCCATTCTTCTCAGATTGTCGCAACTAGATGGTGGAGCCCAGGATCCAGGCGCCACCTTCGACGATGTTGCTACTACTGCTTGAGGGTGCCCTCTTGCTACATGGAGGCCGGGCCACGACCGGGAGTAGTTAGGAGGCTCAGTAGGAGGCCTTGCCTTTTCGATCGTAGATGTTTTTGTGCTGGCCTTCTTAAGGCAAACTTGTCTAACTCATGTCTGTACTCAGATATTGTTGCTTCCGCTGACTCTTGTGTTTTCGAGCTTATGTATTCGAGCCCTCGAGGCCCCTGCACTACAAAAAAAAGACACATCCGTGACATTTTGGGCCGAACGAATTTTTTCTGTCATACATATGACACTTCTATGACGATAATTGTGACAGAACCCGGTATCATCATAGATGTGGTGGGCTCCTACTTCTATGACATAAACTCATGACGAGAAAATGGGCTTTTTCGGTCACAGGCGGGCTGGAGCGTAGCTGCATGACATTCTTTGGGCCGTCCATGACAGAAAAAACCGTGGTAGAAGCGAGGGGAGGAAAATTTCGGGAGTTGCGATTACGGTGGGAGGTCGGGGCGGCGATGCAGCGTTCTCTCGTGCGTGCAAAGGCGTTGGCTCGCTGAACTCGAGCGGCGTTGAGCTCTAATCGAACCCGAAGCGATTACTTGCTGCGAGCTTCTGCGTTCTTTGAACTCCGGCGATCGATCGATGGTCATTAATGGCGAACCCGATGGAAGCGATTCGCCGCTCTGCTGCTAATCAAGCCGATCGATGTTGCCTCTAGGATGAGCGATGGCGTTGCGGGGGGTTGGATGAGCAGTGGCCCGCGTGGCGTTGCCTTTGGATGAGCGAAACCCGTGGTGTGGAGGGCTGGATGAGCAGTGAGACGGTGGAGGGTGGTTGAAACAGGACCGGCGTGGTGTGGAGATTTGGATGAGCAGTAGAGCGGTGGAGGGGTGCCCGTGGAGGGTGGTTGAACAAAGAGCCGCAGGGTGGAGTGGCAGCGGTGGAGGTCTGGATGAGCAGGGGAGCCGTCCGAGGGTCGGAGGAGGTCGACGGTAGCAAGTGGAGGCTGGAGGAGGTCGACGGTGGAGATGAACAATATCCCGTGGAGTCCCGTTTTGCGATCGCCACACCCCTCTCGATGAGCAGGACCCCGTTTCGGCCGTAGGAGGTCCGTTTAAATCCGTTTGCGATGCGCCACACCTCCCGATCAACAGGACCCCGTTTTGGCGATGGGAGGTCCGTTTTTCCACGTTTTGCGGGTACGCCACACCCTCCCGATCAACGGGACCCCTGCTTTCGACCATAGAGGTACATTTCTACTCCGTTTTGCGGATGCGCCACACCCTCCCGATCAACGAGGACCCCGTTCGAACGTGGCGGTCGAACACAAGGCCCGTTTCCTCCATTCTGCGGTACACCGGGCCTTGTTTTACCGCTCGCTGATACCTTCGGCCGAGTTGGCTCCCACGCGTTCCATTGCCTCCCGATGAACACGACGGACTCCGTTGCCTCCCCATGAACACGGCGCATTCCGTTGCCTCCCCATGAACACGACGACGCGGCATTTGTTTCTCCATTCACCCAGCCATGTACATCGAGCCCCTGGCATGCACGTATGCAGTAGGCGTTCGAGACCCCTTGCCGGTATGTACAACATCATTGGCTGTATTTTCTTTCTTTCACCATGGCCCTTTATGCGTGCGTGTATATGACTACGTCGCCGCCTCTACTATGACACGCGGCGGCGCTTCTGTACTCACGACGCGTGCGCCTCTGTCGACCGGTAATTATGCGTACACACATCTGGCACCGTGATGACAACTTCGTGACGCCTTCGACCAGGTGGGTCCCGGCCGCCGGGCACTTCCTTGCCTCACGAAGATGTAGGTGGGTCCCCAGCTCGAGAGGCGAATCATTTTTTTTGCCGGACGCACTTCCTTGCGTGCGAAAGCGTGGCCTAGTGGGTCCCAACGGTGGGGGGCTAATCGTTTTTTGCGGGCACTTCCTTGCGTGCGAAGATGAAGCTGGTGGGTCCCAGCGGTCGAGGAAACGCGTTTTTTCCGCTGAAATACTGATGGCCCGTCCGGTGGGTCCCAGCTGAGGTGGAGGAATCATTATTTTCCGGCGTAATAAGGAGGCACTTCCTTGCTGCGGTAGTGGACCCGGTATCGGCCTCTCCGCGTCTGATCCGCGTCCGATGGAAGTCGTTCCTAGACCACGTTGATCGGACCACGCCGAAACACCACGCAGCGGTGGGCGGCACGGCAAGGCCTAGGAAGGGGATAGACGCCGGAGGCCGGGAAAAACGGCGATGGAAAGCAGCGGAGAGAGAATCACGAGGTTCCTTTGGATTGAGGCTGCGGTCTTGAGGCTGCGTCACTGTAGCGGAACTGGCAGTGGTGGGAATAGTAGAAGCGGTGAGGCTCCGCGGCACATGACCCGGCCATGGGAGTGCGAGGAGCATGCGGCACGACCGGCGCTACTTTGGGCAGGAAGCCGGAGCAAGAAGACCAGAGGTTGAAGAAGCACTACTTGGCCGTTGGATGGACATCGTCGGCCAATCCTTTGGAGCTAGAATCGTTCATATTGACTAAGTTGACAAAGCCCTCTGTCCCCGTGAACTTAGTTGGCCCACAAGTCATCCTCCCACTATGGTGGAGCCCAGCTAGCAGGGTGGGTATTCATTTTTTTGTGCGTAATAAGGAGGCACTTCCTTGCGATGCGAAGGAGATATAGCGGTGGGTCCGACATGTCGTAAGAACATTTTTACTTCAAAATACAGTGAGGCCCTTCCGATGGGTCCCATTTGTCGGTGGAGGTCATTATTTTTGCAGCGTCACAGTCCACGGCCGATGGATGTCGCTCGTTGACCATATTGACCGAAGGCGGCACGAGAGCACCATGGCGGTGGGCGGCGGCGAGGGCCCTAGGAAGGGAACGACGAACCCGGGGCGACTCGGCAATGGTTGCCCATAGCGTTAAGTACGAGGTTTACTAGTCCGGCTGCCGTCACGCCGGGAAAATAACAGAGATGTGGGTGAGTAGAGGAATGGCACGGCCGGCAATGTAGTAGGGTGGGGCGGTGCGGCCCAATGTTGCGGCGACAACGCGACCACGAGAGCGGGGAGAAAGGCGGTCCACCGGGCCTGGTTTGGGCGATCGAGCAAGAAGATCAGATATTGAAGAAGACGGCCGTTGGATTAACATCCAACGGTCACTGCTAGAATGTTTGTGGACTAAGTTGACAAAGCCAAAAGTACCGTCAACCTAGTAGACCCACAAGTCGACCTCCAAATACATCCCAAACAAAGCATCTGACCCGAAATTTCTAGCAGTTAAAATTAATTTTAAATCTAAATATAACTTAATTTAAATTCAATGTAATTTTACCCGCTTTAAAAAACAATGAAATTTAAAATATCAAAATCTGAAAAGAAAACAATATTTGGAACTAATTACTGTTTGTTTGTATTTTTTTCATTTTACTGACCCATTTATTATTACTTATAGCCCATTTTACGGAAAAATGCATCCCTCCTCGTCTTGAAAGATTTCCGTGCCCGGTGAGCGTAGAAAAGCAAGTAGGCTTATGTTGGTTATTCTCCAACAAAAAATAGCTGGCTAGCCATTTTCGAGAAGGAAAAAACAAACTAGGCTGGTCATGTTCCTAAGCATTATGAAATAAAAGCACAGGCTAGGCAGAGACACAGGTCCCTTTACCCAGTTGATACCCTTCTCCGTCCCGAAAAAACAAAATTACTACAGCATATTTCTTGGGTCTCCTCATCATCCTCACTCATGTACAATCATCCTCCGAGTGAACCAAGGCGGAGGGCGATGGTGAGGCCTCAGTGAGGGAGCGAGCAGGGCAGGGAAGATCCTGACCAGCCGTGGGAGGCGGGGCGGCGGTCCTGCCGGTCTTGGTTTGGCTTTGGCGGCTCGAGGAAGAAGAGACTGAAGAAACACGGGCGGGCGTTGAATGTCAATCCAACGGTCAAGAGTTAGCACAATCGTTTTTTGACTAAGCGGACACCAAGTAGCATACTTTTTATATATAGGAAGAAAACTGCATGAGGGAATATGCGTTAAAATCGCCGTCCTCCTCCACGAGGAGCGTTAAGCCATAAGTGACTAGCACCCTTGGTTTTCAATCGAGAGGTCTTGGGTTCGAGTCCGAGGAACTCTCAATTTTGTCCTCCTTCCTTCCTCCCAAAAAAAGGGAAAGGAAATCAATGACTTGGGAAGGCGTACAGAACAAGCTAGTGTACCCGATGAAAGAGAGCGTTGCGGGTTTTAGAAAAAAGAAAGATGTGCTCCTGTTGGTTCCAATCAAACCTAGACTATGACTCTATATGGTGCTATGCTACTGCAAGTAATGAAATGACATATCCAACGTTAAGCTTCTCCTCTTCTCTACTTACTCTTGCCTAGCATCGAAGCTACGGCGCGGACAACCATGTCTGCTTGGGCCTGCTCTTTAGCGAGCAACAACCGAGATATCGCCAATGCGCCACCGATACACCATCGCCTGTGGGTCTCATCACACCCTAAGAAACTGCCTCAAGCAAGCCGATTGCTCATCGCAACTCTTTGCCCGTTGGTGTGGTGCCACCGCTTTCAAATCACAGAAGTCATCCGTCGGCGTCTCAACCACAATCCGCAACCCTGGCCGAGTCTTCTACAAATGCAGAATCATGGGGTAATAATATGTTTAAGTGTTGTTACTGCTGCTTTCATTTTGCTGATTTTTTTAATAGTTTGGTTGATGTTCTTCCAATTTGATTCGTGCGAAAGGGAAGATTAAGTGTGATTTGTATTTACGGGAAGTTGGCGTGTGGGGGAATGCAACTCTGTTGATTATTTGGTTAGCCGAGTAATCCCAATACCAGCAGGTTGGGGTGTTGGACAAATGGCGGAAGGAGCAGCGAGAAGAGGAAGATCACGAGCGAGAAGGTTAAAGATGCGATTCCTCTGATCATGGCCAAGCAACGAATACGCTGAATGGCCTTGACGACAATGAGGAGATGAAAGAGCTTGTGAAGATAATGAGCAAAATCGATGTACTCTGTGGGATGATTGTCTCTTTATTTGCGATGTATGTAGCACTTTCGTGATGAATTAAATCTGGCTACGACATGAGCACTTTCTTTGAAACTAGTAATGAATGAAACACATGTAGCGAGGTTGGGTGTAGTGTTGTGAACATCTAATGATTTCTATTAACGGAAATTAGGGGTATCCTTTTGCTCATATAAATAAATAAATAGCGAGAGGCCCCGGTCGAACAGCTTTGTTCTCATTCGAAGACATCGAGCAAATTGCAGTCCAACGACAAACTATGTCATCAAATTCAAGTTTCACAGCCAAATATGAGTACAAGTAAACAACAATGTCATCATGTTTTTAGTTGTCATATAATCACCAAACACAAATCAGCATACATAACAAGTGATGTTCTCACGGCAAAATACTAAACAACATGTTCATCAGGTTTCAGTTGTCATAGCAAACACAATTTCACATAGTAGATGGCTTGCGTCTTACGACTGAGCCCAAATACCGTCTGACAAAAGCAATGTAATCATCATCCCAGCGGCAGCGGCGGTCAACATCTTCGCCGTAATGTGTATCGGTGCGAATACGTAATTCCCCACGGTGTCATCTTCTTCTTAAGTCCTCAAACGTCCTCCCGGAGCGTTGGCTTCTTCCTTGATCAACTCTTGTATGTCCCACGGCCACGACAGACAATCTTTTAAGCTGGCGTCATTGGCCGTCGATGGTTCTCAAAGATATTAAAGGAACATGTCTGCGTTATCTTGTACGCTCGGGGAGCGATGTAAGCATCATCTTGTTACGTTCGAACTTCATTAAGCGAATTCCTCTGCTCAAACCTTTGCAATACTCTCCGGTCATCGCTTCACGATGCAAATGTGTCTTCCGAAAAATGTACGTGTTGCTTGATTTGCCAAAATAAAAAGGCTCATTGATGCGAGTACAGCCACCTTGACATTGATGGATTTGAAATAATCATACGGCTTTCTGGGTTTTGCGATCACACGGAAAACAGCAGGTTATACCAACGGCGACGGCACTGTAAAACCACACACACGATGATCCTCGAAGCTTCGGAGATATCACCTCTGCAACTAAACAATATGCCACATTGTTATGTTAGCATACATTTCGATTGTCTCTTTGTCCCATACATATCCGTGCTCCATGATAGCACTGTTTTGTGTCTTCATAGCCTTATGCGTCTACGTGCTAAAGGGTGTTTGTGGCGCACATCTCCAACAACACCTTAAGATTCATAATGTCTTACCCGAGTATCAGGACCCATTGCTTAGTGTGTGTAAAGGGCATCATCAAGCGCACCTTTGCCCATCCTCCGCACATCTTCTTAACCTATGGTTAGAAAATAGACAAGGCGGTGATCATCTTATGTACTCAATATATTAAAAAAAAGTAAGCTGGCCGATTGCACTTCAAAAGCTTACATGGTTCTTGAACCATTTAGCAAATCGCTGCCATAACCGGTTTAGTCAATGTTTCTTGGATTTTGCGCGGCGATTAACTCACTCTTTGTGATGCTTTGCACAACTTATAGTGATAGCGTCAAACATCTAAATATATAAGAAGAATGTCTTTTACCCAGTTTAGTGAATTCACGATGTATAAAAAATTGCTGCGATCTTGCACTTTACTTGATATAGAGTAGTATCTCGGAGACAGTGATTCTTTATACCAAACCATTTTGTCCAAATCTTTTAGGTTTGTCCTCTTGTCGACTCTTCCTTGCTTAACTTTCGAGCAGAATAATGTCGAAACATTGAGGCGAGATTGTCTTCGACCCCAGGCCTCGGAGCAGTCAAGAATTTGACCTATGTTCTTTGTGCCATCCCACAAGTAGGCCTCTTTGCTTACACCACGGATCTGATTAACCCGCCTTTCAATGTAAATATCAAAGTGCAATCACATGTATAATTACCATTAAAACTGATATATACCTCATAAGTCTCGGTGAGCTCAAACAGTAATGTCGGTGTGAGTCCATCAGCACGCCATCGGCGGGTTAGTGTGAGCCGTAACCTGTACTGCGTACTCTTACTTTAAGCCGAGTAAATGTCTGCAACATGATGCGTTGCAGCCGTGTGGAAGTCGATTACATTGAATGTCTTAGAAAGATCAAATCCATGTAAATCTCACGGATGAGACCTTGCAACATACTATATGCAATATGGCTTTGTGGCTACGTAATAAAGAGTTTTTGTTTTAGTAAAAAGCTGATTTATTTTCCTTGCATCAAAGGAATAAAATCGAAGTCACTATGGAGTTTTCTATCATGACATGGTTGTCCTTCAACTTTGGTCTCACATCCCAAAATCATCATATGTTGCATCCCACAATTAAGTTCAATCCGGTGTTGAGAGTTCAAGGGATAGATCCAAGTCGAGATGTAAACAATTGTCCGTGTTGGCGGGGACATCGATTAGGTTTTAACCCCTCTGCGAGAGGTTTGTACACTTTACCCACAGATTCGATCCACTCTTTTACGTTCTCGCACTTGGTGTTTGAGAACAAGATGATTGCCTAAACGTGGTCTTCAAAAGTTCCACGACCGCTAAAATATTACTCTGCTCATGGACCTCTGGTAGTTCTACATCTGCTGTCCAGCGAGTCACAACTAGGTCAGATAGCGAGCCCATATTGACTTGATTTTGCATTGGCTTACTATAAGGGCATGAAGTATTCTTAGGTCTCTTTGAGTGCAGGTGAAGCTTTCCTCGGGTGGAAAGATGTCATGGCTTCTCCATGCATGTACCAGACTCTAGAAAAACAAAAAAATTTCTCGGGTGCCCGTCATCACCATCCTTCACCCGATGGTAGTGTGTTGAATTCTTGTCTGAGGTCTTGAGTCTTTGAGGCCTTGAAGATCGCAGTCCTTGATGCATTCCATCATGGAGTTATCGTCATTGGCGTAGATCCTCCATTCTCACACCACTCTAGTACACTCATACCAAACCCCTCTACTATAGCGTAGCATTAAATAAATATAAATCCGGGCTTGTTCAAACTTCGGGTGATGGGTTCCTACCTCATACATACTACTCAACTACAAGAATTCAATATCACTCGTAGGGTTGTTCAAAGATGCCACTAAATGCAATAAAACATAGGTATGAAAGCATGGTCCAGAAAGTGAACTTACGGTAAGTTGATGATAGAATAACAATACTCTCGAATAATGACTTGGTAGAACTATTAGTCCTCGATTTGAAAATCTATATAGTCATGCATTCATATAAGCAAACATCCTAGCAAAACAATTTAACACTCATAATAAACCAACAATTAAAATGCAAATCAAGGACACCAAATAAAAACAAAAGGAAAACTACACAACAAAACTACCAAGAAAGCAGCGGAGAAAACAAATCAAGGTTTCACCACATCAAGCATCAACTAAGAAATAGTTTTACACAACTAAAACTTCTTAACAAGAACCCTAAGCATGGGTTTTGCTTTAACGAAAAGAATTCATCATGCAACTAGTAGCAAAAAGAATCACCTTAAAGCTATAAAACTCTGTTATGCCTAAAACAATCCTAGCAAGTAAAAATAAAATAAAAGTTTTTTATTTATTATAAATAAAAGTTCATGTTCTAAAGTTACAAACTAAACTAGCAGAATAAACTATCACATAGGAAATCAAATTAAAATTATTTGCTAAGTAAATCAATAGGAACAAGCAGCTGCTAGTTAAATAAATAGGAATAACATGATTCTGATTAAAACTATTTTGAATTTATTAAATCTAAAATGCCCAATTAAATTCCTACGGTTGGTAAAATCAGCCAAAAAAACAAGTTGTGACAAAGAAATCACTAAAAATAATATTCCTAACTCATTTTATAGCAGAATTACTAATCTGTCTAAAACTAAAATAAGCAATTTTGAATAATTTAAACATGGCCAAACATATTTTCTACGAGCTTACAATAAATTTGCAAACCAACAAAAGAATCACTTAAAATATTAAGTAGATTAAAGATATGGATTTTACAAAACTGAAACTATTACACTTTTTAAAAACAAAGAAACGAAAAATAAAATTAAAAAAGGAAAAGCTGGGCTAATAGGCCTATCTAGCGCGCTCGGGCATTAAATAACTTAAAAAGCACACGAGGAAATAAGAATCGGCAGGTCTAACTAAACCTAATAAAACCAAAAGCTAAACCAGGATAAAAACGGTTCACTTAAAATAAACCACAACCCAGCGATCTAATCTCAACCCTGATCATCGAGCGGCATGGGGATCTCGGCGACTTACATGAGGTCGGCACATTCGGGCGGCACCCCCCACAGGGACAAACGCCCTTGCTCCGTGGTCGGGGGCGTCGTAGGTGTCGGGAGGTCGGCCAGACAGGGCTCGGGGTGAGTCGGGTGAGCTCGGGAGGTTCAGGCGACATGCAGCGGTGGGCCAGCAATGGCCCAGAACCTTGATCGGCGAGAGGTCGGCCGAGGCAGTGCAGCAGAGCCGAGGCGGCGGGCGAAAGGCAGGCGGGGAGGTGTCCTCATAGCGGGGCGACTTGGGGAAGCTCGAGTGAGGATAAACCTGACGAGGTTAGAGACATGGATCCTTGGTCAAGGCGTGGGCGCGGGTTGGCGTGGCAGAGGTTGAAAGAAAGAAGGCGGTGTCGGCGGCATAGATTCGTGGAGGAGGTTGGGCGTCGGTACAGGCTCGACCCGGCAGGTGCTAGTCTATTGAATGGTGGTGGGCAGTTATTAGGCCCTTTGAAGTGTCCTCTCTTTTTTGAATTAGGGAGAGATATATATATATAATATATATTTTTTATATAGGACATACATATATATCAAAATTTTCGGAAAACTTAGTTTCCTACCACGATGAACTTTATTCCTTCAAATAAAATACACAAAAATTCCAAATAAAACAAAGAGTGTTTACCTTTCTAATAAATCAATAAAAATCATTTTAAAAATACCAAAATGACTTCAAATTTATTTTCTCCTAATTTTCCATTGAAGGAATCATTTACCCATATTTCCATTTATTTATTTTTAGGAAAAATAATTTGAATAAAATCAAATAATTCAAATTTGGGGGAGTTTCAAATACCAGTTCAAATGACTTTCAATTGATTCTTTTTAACTTCCAACTCATATTTCATATAATTGAAGAAGTCATTTTATCTTCTCTCATGAAAATCATTAAGTTGCATAAATTTCTAAAATTTGAAATATTCTACATAATTCAAATCTTTCAAACCCTTTTCATTTTATTCAAATGGACCCAAGATCATATCATCTTCTCTCTAGGGTTTTGTGTTTGAATTAAGAATTCATGGATATAAAAGGCAAAGTGAAAATCGAGGGAAAGTCATTTCATTCCTCTCATTCAACTTTCAAAAAGTTTCAAATTCCACTCAATTTCACTCAATCAATCACACCTGACAAATCAATCAATCAAAACTATTTATTTATTATAACATTCCAAAATTTAGAATTTTGGGATGTTACAGATTAATCTTCACCCACCTCTTTGCTATTTGATCAATTTGTTTCAATGTGTTTACATGCGAATGTCAGCAATGTACCTCAATGTACCATTGTAGCATCTGCAATGGAACCCTCGGGTCTAGGCTCTGTTTAGCCCTTGAAAGTGCCTAGCCGCCTTTCAATAGGGTACATCAGACCATCTTGTCTTTGGACCTCTAAGTAGTGCCTCATCGGGTAGATGAACAGCCAAATGTCATCATCAAGAATTTGGAGGATATATCTTCTCAAAGGTGCATAGGATAGTTGGCATCTTGTCTCGGAGGCTCCAAAGCATCTATCTGATATTTCTCTGCAGAGTTCCCGAAGAATTGTCCCAACTCTTGCACCCAACTGCTACTAAGTGTAACTCAAAGGCCCAATCCTCTAAGGATAACGAGGTAAAAACCCTTTGAAGTAGGGCGTGCTTGGTCATGAGTTTTCAACCTTGTACCTTGTTTCCATGAACACTTGCTTGACTCTCCTTTTCCGGGGTTGGAAGCAAATCCATGTGGGAATCTAACACGTGTGAGGAACTACCTATATGAGAATTCTTTTCTTTTACCTTGTCCAAGGCGTTACATGGCCCGGTGCCATATCCCGTGGTTTTACCTTCATCTTGCACACCGCAAATCGCTTGATACCGGTGTGTCAAATCAATCCCTAGATTTTAAGGTATCTTTCGTCTTGCCTTCAATGTTAAGAAGTGTGCCGATAATGCTGTCACATATATTTTTCTCGATGTGCATCACATCAAGATTATGCCATGAGATCCAAATCTTTCCAATACTCCAAGTCCCTACAAAGTGGACTGCGGGTAAACAATAATCTCTCTTCTAGCGTGCCAAGCTTCCTTTTCCCGCTACCATTACAGGATGGTTTCACGGTGTAATATTTTGACCTTCTCTAATTCCACTTGCAACTCATCGGTGAGCCTCTTTGGCGCATCCGCAGTTTTCATGCTTTGCATTGAACACATGTCTTCCCATTATTTTCTAGGATGTGGCTTGTCCTTGGGAAGAAAGCGGTGTCCTATATAACCGAGATCTCTGCTAAGTATTGCGTTATGTGATGATTCACATCACCTGTTGAACATATGCCTGCTTGTAACCATGTGTACGTTCGCCCTACGACATAGTGCCCAAAATGGGATAATCATGGATGCACCAAATTACATGACAGCCTTGACCGCGAAAGAAATCAATTTGGTGAAAGCTGCTATATATGGAGTCTCGGTGAGAACACCCTTCCATAGCTGTTGAAAGTTTCCTCCACAAGAGAGGCTCCATGAACAAATCAAAATCCTTTCCAGGGACTTTTTGGACCTGGGATGAAACAAAGGCCATCATGTAGTTTGATTCTTTAGATGCGAGACATTTGGAGGCATGTTGTGAGAGATAACAACCTTTGTCGGCCACATGCTATATGTATTAGGCGCTCACGGTCAGCCAAATAGGAATTTAAATCCATCAAGAAGCTAAGGCAAGTCTAATGTTTTCTCGGGTGATTCGTGACCAAACTCTTTGTGTTTATCATTGAGCTTTTTACACTCACTACCACCATGAGGATGGATGGCTCATTTACATTACGATCTTTGTACTCCACGGTTTCCTAGAATGCCGCAGGTATATCCTCTCTTGTTTTGACATCATGAAACCTGTGTAATACCCAATCTTGGTGTAATTGGAAAATGTCTCGAGAACATTAATGAGGAGTCCTCTTCACGGCATCACCATCTTTCCATCTTGATGATTTGCATTTCGGGCATTCACTTAAGTTGGCATAATCCTTCGGAACAGGTAACACAATTATTCTCTTACCTGAAACATGGATCATATCATATCCGTCAACTTCCAACTACGAAGAAAATTCTTCATTTCTTTGTAGGTGTGTGGCCCAATGACTCGAAGGAACGCCTTGTCACGGGAAAGATTTGCGGAAAGCAGCTTAGACATACATCGCATCGAATGATTTGTTGGTCGTCAGCTCGAGATGTCTTCACACAGAAGAAAATTTGATGACCGCCAAATGGCTCGAGAATCTTGGCCGACTTATTTCACAGGGTGGCTGACAGCGTTGCATTGTTCCAACATGCGGGCCACCGTTTGGTTTCTTATGCAGGTGAAATTTCACGCGGATATGCACAAGCATTTAAGTAGCATTGTTTCAATGTTGAGTCGAACTCCTTTGGCTCCGCCACCACCTCCCTCCCTCCTCCTCTTCACGACCATCAGGCGAGATCAGATGGTGATCTGCTGCTTCCACGCAATGAGTCAATAACATTGACCCTCACGGCTTCACCATGATGAACCCCACCCTGAGTATATGTGGTAGGCAGCATCCCATTCACAAGTGTAGATGATTTTTGCACAGTTAGTGGGGTCTTGTAAGCTGAATTCCTATGCACTGGCTGCTACCAGGGCGGAGCACATCGATTTGGGACCGCCGTGCTCGGCTCACGATAAAAGTTCATGAGATTTTCAACCCCCTCGACATATGCGTGCGGAGAATCTTGACCGAAGTTATCAAGTCCTGTCCATCATCTGTTAGAACCATACAAATTAAGTTCTTCTACAAGATATTACGGGGGAAGAAACATATATGCTTTTTATGAAGTCCGGAAAAAATAAATACCTAGAGGTGATGTCTAAAGCTATGGCAAGATATTTGAATGAACGACGATCTAAATGTAACTGAAATATATGTAAAGCTAATTCAACAAACAGATTTGAGTGCGAAATCCTATAAGCCTGTTTCAGTTTATTGTCGGTAGAAGGCGACACACGCAGCCATCGAGAACTATCTAAGGCCATCGCGGCCAGCAACAAAAGATCGAGTATAAAATGTGGGTGGCAAGAGCTATTTCACCTAGCAGTTGGCCTACTGAGACCATGGCAATCTAAATCACAATAAATATATGGCAAGATATTTGTAGCAACTAATCGGCCTTGGCATGCCATCTCCAATAAAGCTAAGCGGCATTGAGGTCTGCGAGCGAGCAGAGACGAGCTTCTTAAGCATGAGCATGTGGCCGACAGTAAACTACTTGACAAACGTTAGAGATTAACTTGGCGTCTATCGGCTAACATTCAAGTTCGCTACCCGAAGAGCATGAAGCGGGGCCTCGATCTAGAATGCATGTGCAACTGGTGGGAAAAGGCGACGCCGTGCATCTCCACCACCTGAGCGTCGCGCCCGGTGATTAAGCGCTTCAGCGGCCGTAAATCTTGTCTCCACAAGAACATAGCGAGAGGAGGTAAGTGATGCGGCTAGAAGCGGCTAGAGGGCGGCGTTCTACGAGGCGTCACTTGTGGGAAGGCGAAGAGGATGCGCCCGATGCGTCCCCTCGACGAACCATGGCGCTTGACGATGTCGGCCCAATTGTGGAAAGCAAGCTTTAAGCGGAAGCGAATAGAGTGGAGAGTGGTGGAGACCCGGGGGGAGGGTTTAGGAATATTTGGCGAAGAAGGGCGGTTGGTCAATCGGCGGTTGGGGTGAATTTTTGTGTGTGCGAAGGGCCCCACCGGAGCGATTTTTTGTGACAGTGCGAGGGGGAGATTTAGCGCATGGTAGTTAATTCTCAGAAATCACACAGGTCCATTAATATGGGTAGAAGAGGAGCCAAAGCCGAAAGCGGCGTTACATTTCTGCGTGTAGCCGTGTGCGAGACCCGAACTTGTCTGCGTGGGGTGCAATGCAAGCTACTGACGGCAGAGTGCTTTGTGAGTGTACCACGCCTTTTTCCTTTTAAACTAGTAGAACACGCCATACCTCAAAAAATTTGTTGCTTGGCGTGATCCATCGATACTACTACTAGTAATCCAGGGTAATCCCGGACTAAAAGCGGCATGGCGGGTCTTTTCCCATGCGATATCTTTGGGGAGGTTGGCTTAGTTGGGTTTTAAAAAAGATTTGTCTCTGGTTCAAGCCGTCTACGAGTTGGTGATGATGGTGTACTGTCATCCTGCCAATATAGGCACGTCCGATCTATATCTAACGGATAGGAAGGAAAACTATGACGATAGTTACCCGCACTTGCTCTCTGCACATTTACGAGATAAAGGCTTTCCTCGTTCATCCTTTTCTCCCACAAAATCTTGATCTTGAAATTACCTTGTGCAGCATACGGCGCATCTAACAAATACTCCCTGACGCCTATATTATTTGTGAAAGTTCATATACACCGGTAAAGAGATTAATGCAAACCACGGCAGATTTTCATCTACATTTCAACTTTTATAGGATAGAAAATAAAATAAGCCCAACCCTAAACCTATTCTCAGGCGGTGAGCGTCCTCCATCTGGGTGATCTCTCTCTATATGCAGAGAGGCGGGAGTTCCAAGACACTTTTGTGAAGTGAAGTCACGGTCTCCGGGGAGGAAGAGGAGAACAGGATCTGGACCCGGCCAGTTGGCACACCATGCCCTGCCGCCTCCCATGCCCTACTCATCCTCGGAGGAGTCCCCGACCTCGGCGGTGCCCGGACATTGGATGGCGGCAACCGTGGGATAGCCGTGGCTGGCCGGCAGTGCTCCCGTCGTTGGCACGCCCGAGCGTGAGCCGCTGTCTTGTGCGATCGCGTCCGCCCGTCCGACTCTCGCCGCTAATATGCGTCGCGAGGCGACTGGCCCGAGCCGGCGACCTGCGAGCTTCATCCCGAAGACAAAGCTCTCGCGGAAGCGTTCGCGCCTGCGGTCATGGCGGATGTGGTGCGAGTACAGGAGGAGCGATGCGCTGTGGTGTGGAAAGTTGGTAGGCGTTGCCGCTTTAAGAAATGGCGCGATAGGGTGAGGCCAAGCGATCCGGGTCGTCATTAAGTCACGGAGTTGGTTCCTCGGGAACGCGAAAACCTCTGCTAACGACGATGCTCTGAGCGGATGGCATGAATGCGAGTAAACTGGCGCCGGCTTGAGAAGCGCCTGCATTATGACCAATGCGAAGCCCTTGAAGACGAGGAAACTTTGGTGCTGCGAGGTAGTCACCTGCCGGTCATGGCATGGCGTTGGAGATGCCCTTTGCCGTTCAAATCACGATCCTCGCATGTCATTGAAAAAGCAAAACGACCCGGCATGGTCTCGAGTCCAGGAGGATGCGATTGGCGTGCTACACCACTGCCACTTGAGGCCAGCGTTGCGGCGCCCGTGCATCTCGGCAGGCGGGTGTTGGGGTGTGTTTGGATTGTGGCCAAAGTGCACCTTACCAAAATTTTAAGTCATATCCGAAGATTGGTCTTTGTTTGGATGGTTGCCATTTTTTTGGCATGCTAATGAACTCTAGCCAACTCTAGTTCATTTTCCTTGCCAATGTCGGCCAAATCATGGGCAAGCTTAATACCTCAACCAAAATTTTGGCCATACCCAAATATTGGTCTTTGTTTGGATGGTTGCGATTTCTTTGGCATGCCAATGAACTCTAGCCAACTCTAGATTCATTTTCTTGCCAATGTCGGCGGTAAAATCATGAGCGGCAGATACCTCAACAAAATTTTGGTCATGACCTAGAAGATTGGTCTTTGTTTGGATGGTTGCCATTTCTTTGGCATGCCAATGAACGCTCTAATGCCAACTCTAGTTCATTTTTTCTTGCCAATGTCGTGTAAATCATGGGCAACCAATACCTCAGCCAAAATTTTGGCTACCAATCGCTTTGATGAGGGCAACCTTGGGCACAAACCAAACATACCGTTGAGTGCGTGCCCACGGCCTGCGCGCCACCCCTCGGCACCTTTGAAGCGGCCATGTCTAGCGGCGATATGAGTGTGTAACCGCTCCACCCCGATCGCGCGTGTCGAGGCGGGTCTTGCCGGAGCTACGCCCGTTGTTGGCTGGCCAGTAGCCCCATGAGCGGTTTGCCGGTGGCGAGGAGGTGGTGGGCTAACCCCTCCATTGGACAAATGCAACTCGTTGTCGTACGGGTGTGCCCATGCTCCCGGTTTCCCTGTTTTCCGGCCATATTAACGAGGGCGTCCCGATTGCTCCGCGTTCGCGCGATGGGCCTTTCACTATGTAGAGCCAACGAGACAACTTATTGTTTATTTGAGCCGTTCAAGTGTAATCATGTGGCGTTTGCTTATTTCTCATTCCTCTCAACCCTCTTCTCCATGATCATGTACTAGCCCTCGATTCCAGAGTCCATCCTCCGCATGCCTCATTTTGAACACATTCCTTGCGAGTATCGATTAGCATGTACCCACCTAGTCCTCTTTCAATAGATCTCCGGACCCACAGAGATGAAATCGAGGAGGGAGCGAGTGAGAACACGTGTTACCTAAGGCGGATTCAAATTTACCCAGAACCGATTGATCATAGCATCCATAAATCCATATATAAAGGGAGTATTCAATGTTAGTTTCATTTTTGAGCGATACAATATACTCCCTCCTATCCTTTCTAGTTTACATATAAGTTTTATGTGTAGTCAAAATATCTGTACTATGATCAAAAAGGTATGAACATTCCAACAACGCCCAATCAATATTGTTAGATTAAATCGTACTCCTAGATTTGTACTCGAGGATGGTTTCCAGATTTGACTATTGACAAGATTAATATGAGTACATGAGATGCTTATAATGTGAAAATTATATCATTGGAAACTCCTTTCACATACTAAAATTGAAGGCCTTGTATGCTTTGTGTAAGTTGCATGTCATATATTATTCTCTTGTAACATTTGGTCAAAAGTTAGCCTCGAAAAGCGCATTAGATACTAGCATGCTTTGTGTAAGTTGCATGTCATATATAATTACTCTAACATTTGTGTAAGTTGCATGTCATAGCATATTATTACTCTAACATTTGGTCAAAGTAGTATAGTGGAAGTGGATTTCCTCTGGCGTAAGGTATCCACCTTACCACCCCTCCCTTCGGTCACTTCTTTGGCGGACCCCATGCTAGCTAGGCCCCCATATGTACGATTACTCAATGGGTTTAGCCCGCGTCGGGGATCCTCATCCGTCAAGTAATACTCCCTCTGTTTTTATTTACTCCGCATAAAGCAGCGAGAGGGGTGGTCAGAACCCTCAATAAATGGCCTTGGGCGGGGAGGGAGGGGCGTCGGTTTGCTCTCAGCTGCCCGGTCCCTGGCGGCGAAGCATAAGACAAAGCGCGTTCCATTCGGTGGCGACATGGAGGTCCAGGTCGTGCGGGCTGCAATCACGAGCTTAGCGACAAGGCGATGTCTGATCAAAACCGATTGACCGGTGCGTCACCGGAACCACTATTCACACGGAGACCTTGACTGCCTTTCGGCCCTCGGTGCGAAGCCGCCCTAAAACCACACCAAATCTCAGCCCATTCCCCCACCTTTCGATCCCCTAGCCGCATCAAGCGTCCCCTAGTTCACCGGAAAGCCATGTTAGTGCGGCAAGAATCACTTACTACAAAGATCACGATGCGGGCGCTATTGCGCAGAAATCACAATGATGACTTCCACAGGAACCTCCGTTCCTAGCTACGCTTTGCGGCGGAGCCAATCCCAAAGTTCTGCAGAACCAGCTACAAGGAGGAGAAGCCAGATCCAATGTTCGCTTTACCCGGAGGTCGGCGCGAAGGCCCCGATGGGTATGAGGCGATGGGCGTCGACTTCCGTGCGTGTCAAAGAGGTCCCCGCATGGTGCGAGGTGGACCAGCGGATAACATGGCGTGATACTAAAGGAGGACCTTGAGGCGAAGTGCTCCAACTCGACACGCAGGCGCGCATGCCGCTGCCATCGAAGGCTCTCTCTGCAGGCGGAACCGGATGTGCCGTGGATGTGAACTTCAGGTGATGGTAGAGAGCTCCAACGAGGCGGAGGCTTACGCGCGAGATCTGCAGCTGCCATCGAGGCCCTCCTGCCGAGAGCGGAGGCCGGGGCGTCTGGACATAGGCAAAAGGCAAAAATGAGCCGAGCGCGGCCCAGATGCACGAAGCGCGTGAATGCCGCTCTCGTCAACGCCCTCTGCCCGGGCGAGGCAACGGGCGTCTACAGACTTGAATCTCCGAGGCGGCGGAAGCTCGATTTCGGCGGAAGCGCGGATGGTGTTGCCACGCCAGGGAGAGCCCTCCTGGCGAAGTGAACCGGGCGTCCCTACGACTTGAACCGGGCTGTGCTCTCAGAAATCCATCTGTAAAGGCGCCCGCCGCTCTTAAACTTGAGTAGTAGGCTGAGGCCGAGAACAACCACGGTCTTGATGACACACGTCGACAGCGGCAGGCTGGTTCGCCTTCGGCAGCCAAAGGCAGCGAGCCCGTCTTTTTAAAGTGGCCCGATGATAGTTTTTTCTTTATGTTGTTGTTTTTATGGATCTTTTGTTGTGTAAAAACATCACGCATACTATATTTGTTATGCAAAATGCGCTTTGACTTGAAATTGATCTACCATTTCAGGCGGTTGGATGAATATCCTCGTCTCCTAACCCTTCTTTCCTTCTTCCTCCTACTTCTTCTTCTGAGACCACCCGCACTTTGGGCCTTACGGATACTCCCCAACATGCGGTTGGATAAGAAGCATACTCTATGAGCGAAAATTATGTGTCGTGATAGGATGGGCTGAGTTTGGTTTTTGTTCACATGGCATGACAATACGTGTCGATTGAGAGTGTGTTCCCTTGGATTTGGGTTTGCTGGCGTCACGATGGGCGGCTGTTGTGAGGGTGCAGTGTGACTTGTGGCGTCTTGAGTCTGTGCAACCGTGTGAGGTGCAGTCTGAAACAGACCATCTTATAGTGTACCTCCTTCTCATTTTGAAAACTTTTGAGGCAAGCTTGGCAAAAATGTGTGGCGAAGTTTGGCAATGCAAGGCCCTGGAATCCAAAGCCTTGGATAAATCACGTGCATTACTAGGAGTACTAGTGTTAAAAAAAGAAAAGGTGAGGTTTTTCCTTCACGAGATTTAATCAATACAAATCCCACCGTTTCATGTGTCAATTAATGCGTATTTTTTTGAAAGACCAAAGAGGCTAACCATCTCACTCCTCATACAACTGATTAATGCAAGCGCCATGCAAACCCAACTTTCTCACTTAGCATGCATACGGGGGATATTAATGTCCTTGGTTGCTAACCCACATCAATTTTGCCTCGATTAGTGTTAGTGGCCCTTTGCAAATTGTAATTTTGATAATCTTGGCCTTGTGTACAAAAAATGGAGGTATTAACTATATTTGACTTCGCCTTCCCCATTGCGGTGGCGATCGGCGATTTTTTTGTGGTTTGGCGAAGTCGCGTTAACGTGAGAACACCATTGAGGGAGACCCGCGATGAAGATCGTTCATGAAGTCGCATACAACACTGGCCAGGACAACATGCCTGTTGCATCCGAGTCCTTTACTAGTACTACTACTAGGAGTACTAGTGCGGTGAATGGTTTCTCGAAGAAGGCGATGGAGAAGCGGAGTCGTGAAGAGATGGAAATGATATGGTTGCTTCGTCCGTGCTGTGATTTGGCGCCTCACTACTTTGTGATTTGTGATAGAAGGGACCCGGGAGTAGACTCTATGCTCTATACTTTGTACTACATCGTCCAAGCATGGGAGAAAGAGGAGAGACGTTGCATTTTTCTATTCCCTCGTCAATCAATGGGGAGCTTGGTTCCATCTTTTTGGCTCTTTGTATGCAACACCGTCACAATCGGATTCCCCATGATGCAAAAGCTTCTATTTTCACATTTGGCTACACATTGTGGATGCCCTTAACCGTACCACTTGGTTTTTGCTCCTTTGTGCTATCTATACAAATCTCAATTATATTGATCTAAAAATTATAGAATCAAGATTAGTAAAAGAGGTGATTTTACCACGCGGATGGCGGTTTTTTGCTAACATGTCACGGTCCCATGTGTGGATGCTTTTACCAAGTCGATCCGCGTCCCATGAAAGCGCCGCAACAACAGCGAAGCTTAACCGTGGTTAAGTTGAAGAAGATGAGGAGAAGCGGATTGACAGCAGGTGAAATGATGGTTTAACCCGATCCCTCCAATTTCTTTTTTAGCATTATTAACCCGTCCCTCAACAACTTTGCGGCGAGAAAGGTGCGACTTTGTGATTTGGCGCCTCATTGCTCATTACTACGCCAAAGCGCCATGGTAGGTGCTTCACCCCATTATGCCTTTCTGTTGTATTCGGTATGTACGTGGACACGGTAACTTGATGTCCCACATGTACGGCAAAAGGACTAGAAGATTTATGAAAGCGAAGCGCTCCACTCTTACGATGGAGAGAGGTAGGCGACCTGACGGCCCAGTGATGTTATCACTTGTCTTTGTGTAGTACTATAGTTTTCTTTGTTACTACATACGATCCATCGATACAAACCCGATTAAACGGGAAAGAAGTAAAGGATTTTTCCCCTTGATAGAATAATCTGTAGCCACTTACATTTCAAAACAGCAATTTTAATGTATACAAAGGCAGAATAATTATAAGTAACAATATGATATCTAGTAAAACTAAAACACATATGATTTATTGTGTTAGAGTGTAGTAGTAATGATGTTGTATTGCCATAGTTGTTAGATGTAACATGCAAAACGTGTAGAGATGTATAGTTTTGGAGAGGCCTCACAGGAGAGAAAAGCGTCAGTCCCCAGTCGCGAACTTGAGAATAAGCTGATTCTACGGTCACTATACTATACGTTTTGCGGTGAAGTTATCCGATCCCACTTGCTCCACGATTCCTGACATCGGATTGCACTACATTGACCGACCAAATAGTCTGCGTGGCGCCATGTTGACTAGTTAAATTGACCATGTTCCTTGTGGGTCCCACCTGTCATTTCGCATAGGGGAAAAGGTCGAGATAAACACAAATTTACTGCTTGGTAGCGACAAAGGCTCCAACCGATGCGCGCGAGGAATCACCTAGTTGTGTATGTGTGCACGCCGGGGGCACGATATTGTATGCGCATGCGTGTGGAGATTGAAGTACTTGGCGTGAGAGTGTGTGTTGGTGATGTGTGGTGTCTTGGTGTGTGTGCATGCATGCTGCATGCGTGTGTGTGCGTGTGAGTGTTCGCGTGCGTCCGCGTGGCTGCGTGTGTACCTGTGAGTGTTGCGGTGCGTCGCGTGGGTGCATGTGTTTGTATGTATTTGGTATTGCGTCGATGCAGTTTGTGCGTATGCGTGCGTGTGTGTATAACCACCACACCAGCTCACGTGTGTTAAAAGCAGGCGGCTCGGCATACCAATACAAAGGCCACCCTTGTCCGTTGTGCTTACACGGTCATGACTTGAACCACCCGTCGAAATATTTTTTATACGTTTGTTTTTCATTCTTACCTAGCAAGATGCCCGTGCGTTGCATGTAACATCCCAAAAGATGCATTTCCAGTATGACTTGTTTATCTTGTGAGAAAAGGATGAAGCGAGGGAAGGCCTTATTTGCAAAAATGTGGAGAGGTGTGTGGGTACCTTTTTTGCAAAATTGCCATAGTTTCTTTCCTATCAAATGGATATAAATCAGGCGACCTATATTCTTGAGGATAAGCGGGCACACCACATCATCCCACCAACTCTGTTTTATAAAATTATTATTTTATGTATTTTATAAGAGTGTAGATGTAAGAGTAGATACAAATTGACCCAATTGGTACGATGGTAGTGAGATAATGTGATGCAACACTAGGAGTTTTACGTGGAGGCGTTCTTCAAGCTTTAACTAGTCATGTCATGAGCAAACTACTGAGGTTGTATGCGGTGAGTCCGGTGGTAGTGACATAATAACCACTAAGCGTAAGCGAGGTGACCGTAATGAGTGGATTATGAAGTCAATGTATGTATAAAGACTTTCGCTTCCAAAAACAATGATAAATGTCGTTGCATATATCGCGAGAGAAAAGATAGAAACACCGTGAATTTTTCTACGGAGGGCTTACTTTTAGAGGACACAGAGATAGTTTTGTGTGCATCCTACGTGAAAGGCGTCTGCGGGGGGTGTATCACGATGGGAGAGAGAGAGAGATGCTCTTAGTTTCTCTTTATTATGACTAACTTTGTATATAATATGAAAATATAAAAATTCACGGTCTTGGAATAAATATCATTGTGGGCACCATACGCAACCCTACCAAATTAAGCGTTAAATACTCCCTCCATATAACTTTATAATGTTGTATATATGTAGAAACTCTAAAATAACTTTTTTGGCCAGCCACTTTATTCAAAGGAATGTTGTATCTGAAATAAAGCGTGAAGAGAGGGCTCTTTAGATCAATGGATGCGTGATGTAACATGTGAATGTGTAGTTGATGCATTTGGCCGGGGCCTAGAGGTATGTGTGTGTGTAATACGTGTCGAGAGAGGCACATGGATAGAGGGGCCGATGGGAGTGGGCGTGGGAGGAGATAGCACGAGAAATGAGAGTGGTCTAGAGAGAGGCGAATGTAGCGTCACAACAAGAGATTCCATTCCACTTGAGTATGTATATGCAAGGGGAGGAATAGAGTACAGCGCTGGAGAAATTTTACGTGTGTGTGCGGTGTTTGTGTTGGTATGTGCCAATGCGTGTGAGAAGATAATGAGGCGTGACTAAGGGGCGGGAAGGGTGTGTCACGGCATGTGAGGTCCCGATGGGTCGAGAATTGAGGCCCTTCATTCCGGTTCAAAATCGTCTGCGCCACATTGGTCGGTCCATGACACATTTTAGGAAGAAGACCCATGGATGACTAGTCGTACCAAGACAAAGATAGCGAGAATTGGCAGAAGGACTACTTGTGTCCCTTGACAAAGCCATCTAGGATTTGTAACCCTAGGTTCTCGGACTAAGGTAACCCCTTTATCTCGAAATATTACTATTCATCCAACCTAACTTCAAGGGCATCCTACTGAGAATGCTGCTAGAATCATACTAAATCGAATTAGGAAGAGAGGTGTGAGACAATGCGTGAGGAGCAGGCAGTAACGTAAGATAGTAATGTGTGTACATGAGACTGGTAGGCAGGTCCATGTATATAGAAAGATGCGATGAGGATTGTGCTGGTGGGGTATGTTTTGCGAGAGGAAGAGTGCTTGTGATAAAAGGTTAGTAGAAACAATGATTTGTAAATGGTTCACGAGAGGGAGGGAGGGTTATACCTAGAGCATGTGTGCGAGAAAGACACCTCGAGGAGAGAGTGTGTGAGCATGTGTGAGAGACCCTGGAAGCTGGAGAGTGAAACTACGTAAAGGCCACTCTACACATTGATTAAAGATATAGGTAATTGTGTCCAAATATTAGGATGGGATCATGATATTTGCAATTCAGCGTAAGGAAGCGGTCATTGATCCATCGGACATCTAGATTCTATCGAATTTGAGCATCTCTATTGTTAATTAAACACAATTGATCCCACATAGATTAGTATTTTGAACTCCAAACAATGCATCGCTTTAGCAATCGAATATATAGCGTGAGTGCTAGTTCATGTTGTGTGTGTAAAGCACATTATACATCTGAAAAGTTACACAATGGACAGTATTATAAATAGCTACATATGAACTAGCATACATTTGAATTCAACTTAAAATGGGTGGTTTAAAAAAAATCGAATTCAACATGAAGTCCATTCAATTATTTGAATTTGATATCATGGCGTTGTAAACCATACCTAAATTATGAGGGGCACCAATCTTTTTGCTCACGATTTTGTACATAATAGCATATGTAGATGCGTGTACAAAAATAGATTCAAGTAGCTCCTCCATTCCAAAATAATCGTAGTTATAGGATTTTCAAGTGTCAAAATTTCAAAAAAGCGGATAATTTAATGAGGTTTTCAAACATACAAGGTCAAATATAACGTTGTCTATTTAGGTCAATCCTCCATAGTTCAAGAGTAATCCCTAAGCGTAAATGCTTGTGGTTTCAAAATTTGGCGAATGGGCGCCAAAGAACCTCTGCTACTTGCAGAAACAGCGTGAGACCAATGTTTGGTAGTACAAACAAGTACTTTTCTAATAACTCCGACCCGTGAAACCCATGACCCGGCGTCCAAAGGTCTAAACGGGGTAGGTTTGTAGCTTCATCTGGGCATGCCACACAACACGCCTCGAAAAACATTCATACACAATGGCCGCCCTAAGCACACATGCCTTGTGAAATATCCGCCCACTATTTGGGACACACAGGATTACCATCCTACCCCCGACCCATGATGGGTCAAAAGAAATTTAAGAGGGGGGAAAAGTTGTACTTTCCCCAAATTTCAAACAAAGTATGTCCCATCTTACATTCCGAAAAAGCCAAAAACAAGCAGCGTCCCAGGACGAAACATGGTCCCCCCCACCCATCCGATTCCCCCATTCATAGCCTCCACGTGGGCGCCAAAACTACTCTCTCCACGGTAGCCGCATGAAACCCAGCGTCCTCCATCAAACACCCATCCCACCCATCAACGTGCCGCCCTCCTCCATCCTGTGGGCCGATACCCCAGGCTTGTCTCGTCCACCCACAACCTCTGACATAGCGCCCTCCACGGCTAGTAGTTGAGCCGAGGCTGAGGCCGAGTAGTGCCAAAACCTTGCAGGTTCAGCTTCACGCAGCGTCACTGCGCATCTCACCATTTGTCGCTCCAACCGCCACCCTCCTTTGCCGGGGCTACATTCACCCTTTCATAGATCATTCGCCGCCCTAGGATCTGCTTTCCCTCACTTGACATCTGACAGCCCACGTGGCTTAACACTGGATCGACAGATTTGGCCATGGGGTTCGTCAAGCCTGCACCCTCCGGAACGCATATTCGGTTTCCCGGATTAACAAGAAGAAGAGCAGCGCGACGGCATGTAGGTGACCACCGCAAACAATGAAGAAGGTACTCCTCTTCCCTTATTAGTACCAAATCTTACGTCTTTGCTTGCACGGTATTCATCCCTAAAAAGACACTAGTTGACCAGCTTCTTCTTGATACTAGATGTTCCTAGTAACTACGCGCGATGCACAAGGTTTCTCCTCATATACTATTTCACCTTAGCTGAGGGGTCCCATACGCCCCACAATTTCTAATTTACGGCGGTTGATTCCCAATTATGGGAAGCATTCCCGGCGTAATGTGAGCTGATGCGACTATTATGCAGGGGAAGCGGCATATGAGTGTTTATCTTAAGGGGCGATGTGCGGCCTATAGAACTCTTGGCGCCCGATCTGGAGGTCGGCGGGATTAAAGGATGCTTTAAGTATTTTGTAGCTCTGCCCAGTGAATTACCGGCGGTGGTGTGAAGGTCGATGGGAATGGCGGCCCGGCGAGGTCTGAAGTGCAGGCGGTGGTCGTATTTGGCGGTTCGAGAAAGATCGTCGGCCAGGTGGTGGCGGGAGGTAGGCGAAGGCCATACTGCCCGTTCCTTATAGATCGGACGGTTCATAAAAAATCAGTGACCCTATTTATTTTTTTAGTCATTGTTATCTTGATAGGACCACATGTGGTGGTGTCTTTGGAGGAGTACACCGCATTTCTGTGCTCATATATTACCAAAATCTATCACGGAGTAGAATCTAATTTTGTTTGCCATGTGCAATATTGTAAAAGCTATCATATGTCTCCTATCATTTTATTTTTCAGCCACACACTATACTGCTACTTTTTACGTTGAACTATTACGCACACACTTCACCCCATACTCTCACTGTATTGTGTGTTTTTTATGCAAGGGTATTTCAGATACGCCTTCTGAGAAGCAGGAAAGAGAGAAGAGAGAAATCGCTCCGGCCCAGTGCAGTCTGACTACCGTTTCAAGACTTTAAAGGTGTAAAGTGTCGGGTAGATGGAGGCAGGGGCGTAGCTTTATGCTGGAATTGATGATCTCGCTCGCGGTGAACCACCATCCCGGTGCTTGCTTTAACTTCCGCGGTGTCATATGTGGTTTGCATGTTGCATATGGTGTCTAGCTTGTGACCGAAGCCGAAGGCGGAAGTCGGGTCTTTATCAAGATAAGGAAAGAAATGTATTTTTACATGAACCACCATCCAGAAGGAGCACGGAAGACAAATAGCTAGTCGAGAATTGCCTTTGGTAGGAGCAGTGAAACAAGCCCAACAAAGATAGGCATCACTGGAAGCCAACTAAAAAGCTGTGATGGTGGTAGTGTAGCCCGCCTCCACCCAGGCTCTCGGGTCCCTAGATGATCATAGTCTCCACTCCCGGTAGGATGTCACTAGCTTGTATTGCTTCCAATTTGGTTAAATTGCATCCGGCTTAGCTTACACATAATACCTTTGAATATGACATGCCTTTAAACTGTTTTTGGTACGTACTAGTACATGACTGTGTATTAACCATGTTCTTACATCAAACTAATGTTCTTGTGTATCCCCATCAATCACTTGTAATGGCCAGGCGAGGCGGGCAAATAGGGGACTACTCATTTTAAAGAATCACCGTGTGATACGACCTCCGGCACATGATTCTCCAAGAAGCGAAATGCTAGATGAAGATAGTGAAGCGTAGCTACTTGTAGTTGATTACAGCATTTCCCCTACACTAGCATCAGCAGTGCTTGCTCTAACTTAGCGGCCCGGTGATATGTGGTTGCATGTTGCTATGGTGTCTAGATTGTAATTCTTCAATCTGGATTCAAGCGCATGTGCTTTAATGCCACTTAGCTTATGGTACATTATACTGTTAATGTGACATTACCTTCTATATTTAGTACATAGTACATACTGTCTAATAAGCATGTCCTTACATAAAACTATTGTTTTTATGTATCCGCATCAATCAATATAATGAGACACCTTTAGTATATGCGATTAAATATTAGTTGCATCTTTCATATGATTTCTTTGTCTGTTGCTTCTAATTTGTTGAAATTCCATTTTATGATGGGGCGGCACAACTTGGCGAGTCATATTAGTTTGCATCTTTGTATGGTGTCTAGCTTGCATTTACTTCTTATTTCTTTGGAATGGTTTTACGCATGGTTTACACAAGCTTGATTTGTAGACATACCATGCTTAGTCACACATTTTTAGTACATATTCCATCCACGGTATCATGTGTTTGCCTTACATCAAAGTAGTGATTGTTAGTATCATTATGAATGAGTTACGAAGAGAGAATTTTATTACTTTTTCTTGTCGGTTTTACTTGACAATTGAAAATCAATAAAAGCGGAAGGAGATTAACAAGGCAGCGGATAAAGGTGCTCACTTCGAGCGGAGGGCCTCTCTGATTCTACTCCTCCACACCCCAAGATGATTTCCAAGACAACACATGCATAGAACCTCAACAAAGCTGTGTTTATGATGAGCACATCTCCCCTAGTGCAGACATCACTTTGGTGCTCCCCTCTAACAACCTTTGTTATATGTGGTTGCATGTTGTATGTGATGTCTAGCTTGTATTGCTTCTAATTTTGTTGAATTCCATCTGCTTACTTTACACATTATACTTAGGTAAGACAAGTGTTCCTGTTTCCTAGAACATACAATATACATCTATCACACCATGTTCTTACGTCAAATTACCTCTTGTTGTGTAACACGCAGCAATCACTTATCATAAAGACAAATTTGACTTGAGAGTGTGATATAGGTTACATCTCACATTCTTTTCTATCTTGTACTAATAATTTGTTGAAATGGCACTTATGGCCAGAGACAATTTTTAACTTGGTAGAGTGATATTAGTTGCATCTTTCTATTATGGTGTCTAGCTTTCATTGCTTCTAATTTTAATTTAAATACCTTCTCCTTAGTTTACACATCGCAAGTGTGAATATGCAATGTTGTAGATATGCAATGGCACTAATGACGAGACCTCTAACATGGTAGTGTGATGTTGTTTTATCTTACGTATGATTTATTTCTTATCTTTGCTTCACATTTGTTTAAGCGCTTCATTTATGATGGAATATGACATTAACTTGGAGGAAGCGATATTTATAGCATCTTTCATATGGTGTCTACCTTCCATTGCATTGCTTCTAATTTGGTGAAATGTATTCTTCTTAGTTTACACATCGCAGATTACAGTTATCTCTTCCGAAATCCTTATTTTTCATACATATTACATCCTCCTATCGTATGGTTTGTCTAGCATCAAAGATTCGGTTAAATGCGCATCACGCATCAATTTGTTACGAAGAACTAAATTTATTTATTCGTTTTCTTGTAAGCTTGACTTAACATGGCGCGAGAGAAGAGGAAGAAACCTGAGAATGGCGGAGAATGAGAAGCGGATGAATCACGCGAATTTTAGCAAAAAATGCCGATGAATTGCAATGAGAAGGTCAAAATCCGGAAGAAAATTCTACAAACACGGCATCCCATACTACGAGCTTCTGAAAAAGCCAAAGCGAAAACAAATAGCTGCCACCAAACAAGCGAGAAGACAACCCTAGTTCTTACCAACACCTACCGCAAGTACTACCGGTACCGACATACTAAATAAATCAACTGAAACTAACATGCGTTCCCAAGCTCCCTTGCCTGACACTACTTCCCAAGCACTCCGACACAAGAACTAGTTGGCAATATCGAGATGAACAGCAGAAGCAGCGGCAAGAAAGGTAGAATTAGAGTCAGAAGTTACTGATTCCATGCTTCTTTATATGTAGTCTCACGATTTGATGTACACTAACACTTCCCTATGTTAGATTTGTTGGACTAGCTTTTTACAAAGCAAGAGGAAACAAACATCGGAGATAATGCGCAAATGGGGTTAACAAAAAATCTAGAGGAGGAAGAATGGAGATCCATTTGAAGCAATTTAAAAGACCCACGTGATACTCTGAGTCGGTCCAAGTTAAGTGTCGGAAACTGAAAGCGATTTGCGTTAGGTGTCATGTCGTATCCTCCCAACATGGATTCGGTCTGGCAGGGAATGACAAAGAGCGAAACCAGTTCAACACCTTCCTCGACCATTGTCTGTAAAGTATAGTTATGTATGGAAGCTAGTAATATCGTCTTGCTGCTTGTACTTTCTAGGATGTGATAATGAGACTCCCATAATTTTCAACATATGAGGAGTTCAAGTTGGATGGCCAAGATGATACAGCAGACAAACACCCACATGTTTTCAAATCCCTTTCTGCGGTGATGCTCGATATAACTTGAGGAAAACTCACTTTGAAAGGCAAGGAGGCTAACGGTGAACTTTCCCAAGCATCTCCAGTGGAAAATATATCGGATGAAGATGGAGAGGGCCTTGTTAAACACGATCACGATCCGAGGCGTGCTCGGGTACATTATATATGTGATCGAGATCACATGTTGAAGTCCTATTATGCATGTGTCACACAAATCTATCTTCTTGTAGGTAGACTGTTCAAAAGAACAAGGCCCGGCCGTACAAAGTGAAATTCAACAGGAGCGACGAGGATCTACGCTAGCTATATTGTACTCTGTGAGGCTCTTGTAATTAGCTGTTGTTTCACTCTTCGACTGTACCATATTAATCGGATCTATATTGACTTGTTAGGAAATCTCTTGGAGGAAAGCCTACAAGGACCAAAAATGCACGAACAAAATGCTGTGGAGAATCTTCAAAATTTGTCACACCAGTGAAGAAGAAGAACAGCATGACTACACCGGTCAAAGCCTTATTTGTTGTAAGTCTGTAATCCTCATGCCTTTTAACTACTACTTACTCGACTTGTACCTTGAAGCGCATGGTTTGCAGCCAATGTCTATTCCTCTTTTCAATTTTATATACAATTGTCTTAGCGTGTCATTTTTACCTTACAGAGGTTTAAAAGAGGAGTGATGTTCCTTTGATCTTGACCCTTCAATCTAGTTAGTGCTTGGACACCCACTGATATTACAATTGCTGTTTATACATTCTCCGGTTGTTTTGTGATATGAATGATGTCATACTATACTTACCATGTATAACCGTCGTCTCTTTGTCCATAGCCCTCAATACAATGTGAAGAAATAGACAATACAATGGCGATAGTACATGGTCATATATTTGGAACCTGGTTTTATTATATACTTTGCAATAAAATACAACTAATATTTTACATGGGTTCACGAGAATAGGATACGTGTATAGACCAAAGCTATTTTGTTTGGTTTTTGCTGCCTCCTTAATATCTTTTGATTACGGTACTACTATGTAAAAAACCTCAACTTTTGGTGAGCTATGGAAAAATGGTGGTACCGGCCTTACGAAGGTGGAGAAACAACTATAACACATAATGTCGACTCTTGCTGCGGTGGGTCGATGCTATCCACTAACGATTGCCAAAAAGCACGTTCACATGTAATCTTGGGTTGATTTATTAAAAGGCAATATCATCCAAACTGCCTCGCATGATCAAGATATGCAAACTCAAAGCAATGTTGTGTCTGCGCTCGAGACACAGAGTCCATTCCCTAATGAGGCCCTTTGTGAAACAAGGGGAAAAGCATTGCTCAATGTCGTCCAAGATATGCATGGTTTTGAAAGCAGACTGTCGGACATTTGCTATATTGTTCGAGAGCCTAGGGAAATGAAAGGCGGCAGTTATGGTGCTCCATCGGACAATACAACATGAAAACGTAACCCCAGTCGGTCAAATGGTAGAGCTTACGAACATTGGTGCGACATACGCTAGGCTGTTAAGTTTTATGCCAACCTTCCTTTTGTTATATAGTTGTAATTTGTTTTTAGTGCGAAACACAAGAATTTATTCTTAACGTGCGACCACCGGTTGAAGAAAAGCGACAAAGCCATTTTTGTATAGTGTAGGGTGTTCCCTATGTTTACCTTTAAGTGGCGATCTTTGATGTGAAGTGGATATAATTTGTGCAATAACCTTAATAGCCTAGCGTTAGTTTGACCTTATTTGTTTCCTAGTCTTCTTTTTCCCTGGTTTGCTAGTGGCACCCAACTACCACTTGGGCCATATCACGAGCAGCCAGGATCCGCCTGGGTCTCCCTACGGGCCGTCGATAACGACTGCAATGTTCGTTGGGCCTCGGTATTTCGATAAATGGGCCTGTCGGTGGAGCCTGGGCCAAAAAGCCGGATAAATGGGTCTACATGGGCCGTGTGAAGGCGTGGTGGTATCGGCCCGACGCGGTAATATTGGGCGTGGGACTACAAAAGGCTTAGTGCATCCTGCGGTGCATAAGGATGGTTAATGGGCGAGAATATGGAATGAGCTGGAAACGCTGTGGGTTAACGAGGCGAAGCAGACGGCGACTCTTGCCATGGGCGGGAATTTGGCCCGATGGGGTAACCAGGCGATGTGCAGGCCGACTCTTGCCATGGGCCAAATTTGGCCCATTTAAGAAGAACATGCCGATGTAGACGACTCTTGCCATGGGCGAATTTGGCCCGTGGGGAACATGCGATGTGGTAGTAAGTAATCGAGGGCGAAAAGGTGGCAGAGCGTATGGGCGTCAATAGGCGGCGAAAGCTAACAGGCTGGCTTGGCCCATGCAAATCCGCGGGCCGTGCGCGGGTACAAAGAAAATTACATTCATTGTATGGGCACAAGTCGCATTAGGCACCTTAAAGGACGAAAATCCCCGAAGGCCTCATATGGGTGAAAAGGCAGTGATGGGCCATACATGGGCGAAAAGTGAAAATTAATTTTGAGTGTTATATTGACATTACATGACGTTGTTGGCCGATTTCCTTTAAGACCCTAACAGGCCATGAGTTAACGAACGTAAAATGGGCTATTCTTGAAGAGACCGTTAACGAACTTTTCATGGTAATAGTTAACTTTTAGCCAAGTCAAAGCGAAGTAGGATTTGTAAGCTAAATGGGCGATGGTTGAGTGCGTGTAGCGCGTGTGGAAAGGCATATCATGGGCGCCCTATCGACCCATGACAAGGCATACGTGTTTAAATCCGGCCAATAAGAATTTTTACTGCGTGGAAATTTCCCGATGGTCGGGGTTATAGCAGGTTATCGGATCCAAAACCCGGGCAGATAGCTCAACGGCGTTAGATTACGGTGGATACCGCGTGGCCGGTCACCCTTGGCCAGAAAAGCATTTTTGTGAGCGTGATTTATACGTCATGGAAGTGGACACTTCCGTGATGACGAATTACCGTTAATGTCATGGGAACACTTCTGCAACCCGACACATGTATGACTATCTTGATTACATCGCCAATTTGTCATGGATGTACATGCATGACAAAAACACGACTTCTTGCCGACAAACACGTGTCGCGCCAGCGGAAGTGTTTTTTTTGTAGTCTTGGCTTGTAATATAAAACTTGTATTATTTTAATTTGTGTCACAAGTTGTGTTACGATATCTTCCCGTGGGTCCATGATCTTGATCGTACACATTTGCATTAGCATGATTAGAGTATGCGATTGAATCAAAGAGTGTCCTGACGACGACCAAACGCAGCCCTCTAGTCTAATTCTACCAAATGGCGCCTCACGAAAGGCCGCGCGCCCGTCCAAAGACAATTGCCATTCCTGTGCTTCCATGGTTCCCACAAAGGTAAGCCCTAAGGATGAATGCGCAAATCCTTTATTACTAAGCATTAGGCTTTAATCTTTCCGCCTGACCATAGGCATTAGAGGAAATCATCTTTGCAGCGGCACACCAATCTGGCTTCCCCAAGGTCTGATAGATCTCCACTTAAGATCCTTACAGCAAAAACACATGTAAGCAAGATGTAGTTGATAGACTCCTCCTCTTAGTGCATAAAGGGGCGCATCATGATGCGTGGTAGTCCTCACCTTGCGGGGTGGTCAGACATCCAGGCATCTATCGAGGCCAAGCCATGTGAAAAATTTGCATTAGTGAGGCGCCTCGATTTCCAAGTGAGATCCACTTCTGGTGCCACTTCTCTATCGAACTTTGCAGCGTATACCGATAGAACAAATGTGTTGCCCATTTATCCTCCCAAGACCAAGAAAATTCATCTTACACGTCCTCTGCCAGAGGCTCCCAGCAGCGACCTCATGCCATAGTAGAAAGAAACTCATACAAAGCATCTAATTCCCTAAGTTGGGACCCACATCCCTGGGCCCATGCATCCATCCACCGCCTTAGCCTCCCCTAGCTATCCGATTGATGCGAATCCATGGCAGGGATCGTATTGTAGATCGAGGAGCAACCTCCTCAACCCTTTTTCCATTCAACAGGAGGTCCTCCCGGAGCAAGGTCTAATGACCATCCCATTTAGTGCTCCTTGTGGCTGCTTTGAAGAGCAGCAATGAGTCTTTGGGGACTTTGTTATTAGAGAATTCCTTCCAAGGCCTGGTATTATTGTCCAGTTCTCTTAAGCCATGGCCATCTAGTTTAGCCATTGCCACGTTCATCCAGCGTAATGAGTTAAGTGACCAGACCACCAAGCCGCCGGGGTGCTAGCATCTCCCAAGTATTGTCTGATTACTACCGTTCGCCTCCCTTCCATACGCACATGGAAAACCCTACAAATCTTGTTCATTGCTGCAATCATTTTCATGGGCAGGTCCAAAGCCGTAAATCTCCTTGAATTGGCATAGCGCGAGTGGACTTCTTAAATTCAACCTCCCACTCTTGACATTAAGCTTGACTTTCCACGACTTTATAGCCGCCGGTCCACGAGATGTACCAAGTGAGTCGAGGTTTGCTTCCTAGAAGTGATAAGGGTGATCCAAGATATTTTGATAGGAAAGCTTGATCCCAAGGGCACCGAGGCTGTGGCCATACTGTGTCCATTTAATCCTCGATTACACTTTGGTCGGCCGAGCGGCCAGCTTTTGCATGTTGATCCAAGTAAGCCCGGCCTTCTCCAGGGTACCTCAAATATGCAGCTTTGGCAATCTGCAAGATCCATGAGAAGGAGACTTCACAAAAGTACCATAAATCCGCATAAAATGGACAACCTCTTCCTTATATCCCACCTGCGCCAAAGGCGCAAGGACACATACTATCCGCCCATGGCAAACTCGTAGCAGTCTCTGTAGAGGCTCTCATCGTCGAGAATGAACAACATTGGCCGAGATGAGGATCGCATCTTACATAGCAACCTTCGCAGTTGAGAATTGTGTCATCGGGTTCCCCATTGACCATGATCTTGGTAGATGAAAGTAGTGAGGATACCACAAATCCATGATCTACAGCATGGCCAAAGCCCATGTGCTTTCACGGAATCTCAAGGAGGAAAGAATACCTCAACTTTGATCAAAAGGCCTTCGATATATCAAGCAATAGACCAAGACCCGAGTTTCTTAGGAATTATTTGAGACAGCCGAGGTAAGTGCATTGCGCAACATAAAGTTATTGGTACAAGGATCTTCCTTTGACCAAAGCACTCGATGGTTGCCAACTAACCTTGGTAAGTCCACCACAAGCTTCTGCCGTGGGACCTTCTCAAAAATTTTTATGGCCCCATGCACAAGGTTGATGAGCGCAATCACCAACATCGAAGGCTCCTCGTACTTCTTTAGCGGTAGAAACAGCAAGGGATGTGTGATAACCGACATGCCCATCATGTCCCCGTTGGCAAGCATGAACCAAGGCAGCCGCCAAGTGTACTTTGATAATGCTCCGACCAAGTAGCATAAAACCACCCATGAACCCATCCGGTCCGGGAAGACCTTATCGGGGGCATGACACGATTCTCCTTCCACTTCTTCCACGGTGAGCAGCTGCTCTAGGTGCGAGGAGGTTAAGAGTCGGCATGTCCAAGGTAGCCAAATTGATAGTGTGCTCTCTAAGGGGTCCAGCGTACCAAATGCAGCACCCGCGATAGGCAGCATCCTTTGCCCGGAAGCCACCTCCTCACGCCTGTGTAAATCCGGCCATGTATATGATGTTCTTCATGCACCTTGACTTGCTTGCTGGTAGAAAAAGAGCCTTGTGCTTCCATCCCCCTTTACTTGGAGCTGCACAAGCCGGGATCTCACATCTTTGTGCAATAGTTCTCTCAAGAGCACTAGCCAAATGGCTTCTTCTTCAAACATCCCCTCAGTCCTCTCATACCTTAAGAGAGCACTCTCGATTCACATGTGGCAATATCCAAGCCAGCAATCACCTCCACGCCAATAGCTTCTTCATCAGTTTAACATTCCCGATCCATTGATCACTCCACCTTTGGAGACTCACGGCTGTAGCTTTGGAAGGCTTATTGTAGGGTTAGATACACATTTGAAGCTGATGGAATCGAAGTCCACGCCGTATTGACCACATCCATAAAACCTGACCTTGCAGGAAAGCTGACGAAATATACATTGAGGAGCGTTGCGAGAAAATTAAAAAAATTTTCCCTCTGGTTTCTGCCAAGATCCATCCCCTATGAGTTCATCTAAACTTTGAGAGTCAAAGGAGTGAGTTTGCATCCTACCTTCTACTTATATGGTCGAGTCGCAGGCGTTAGAGAGCAGTGATGATGGAGTCGTGCTTTCGGCGTGCAATTTGGAGTCACGATGGCCAAGTGCTGAGCAGGCCCGGCACCTCAGCGTTCAGCACCACGTGCAGGCTCGGGTGGCGTCCCCTCCG